>JACAXG010000019.1:8828541-9288541 GCA_018881555.1 Amblyornis subalaris
TTTCTTAGTCACTGTTTCAAGTTATTTTCCATTAATCATTTTCAGTTCTTAGAAATGCACTTTTGAAGAATAGGCAGTTACAAGATTTGATTATGGGTTTGTATTTCCAGATAACATTCGCTATCATTTTAGTTCACAAAAAGTTCATTTTGAATTTGAACTTACTAGTGAAGTAATGTGATGGGTTTGGTGTTTTTTTGCCAATAATGCATAAAACTATTTGATTTGATGGTTGTGTTCTCTTTGAAGAATCTGTACTGCATCAGATTGACAGCATATCTAATGATTGTGGGTTTCTGTGTGGATTCTCTTTGGATATAAATTGCTAAATAACTTTTGGTCATCTTGAATACGAAGAAATTATATATTCCACTATATTTTACCAGAGCCACATTCACTGTCTTATTTTGATGGGTTTTTTTGAGGCACCAGTCATAAATACTCTCTAATTTTTGCATATTTTTTCTTCAGCCACTTCCATTAAAAAGAAAACAAAACCCAAAACACCCCCCAACAAAAGCAACAAGTAATCCAACAAAGTATCACCACATTTAAATATTTTTGCCAGTATCATTTTATACAAAATAAAAATTAATATATTACTTCATTCTAATTAAATGTGCTGTTTTACTTTGCAGTGTGATTGAATAGTAAGTGGTGCAGTTTTAGAAACTGCAGTAGGGCCATCTGACAATATTTTATTCACAGTTGTGACTTTTTTCAGGAAAGAGAGAAGCTGCGTGAGGAAAAAAGAAAATATGTGGAATACCTGAAACAGTGGAGTAAGCCTAGAGAAGATATGGAGTGTGATGACCTTAAGGTATGATTGAATTTGGAATAGCTCAAGATTGTAGTTTGCGGGGTCCCCAGGCTAGATTCCCTAATGCAGAGGCAAATCCAGATCTGATTGGAATGCCAGGGGCTGTGAATCACCTGCAGTGTGTAATACATATTTCCCAGTGGCAATGTTAACAGGATCATCTGCATTTTCAACCTTCAGAAAAGCTTTATAGGCTGTACTCAGTATACACATGGAATAAATGTATGTTCGAAGTGCTGACATTACTGAGTGGAGGGTATTGAGTATGCCTGATTTTTCTGCTAAATATACAAGATGAGCTCACTTAGAACAAACATGAGTTACTTAAAAGATTTGAGTAATGAAAAAATTAAATTTTTGGCTGCAAAGGTAGAAAGGACATTGGCTTGTTACCCCCTGTGGCATTCTTTTGATTTAAACTGTAGCAATATACTATGTATACTATAATATACTGTGTATATCATGTTTAATGACCATCTTTCATGATGATACTGGAAACCTGTAGAAAGTAACAAGAATTTGCTTCTCAAAGAACTTAGGTTTCACACAAGAATATAGTGTGCCTGTACATAACAGATTTTCTAGTGTTATATATTTATGTACACTTTACTGTGATGAATTTTGGCAGAGGATAGTGAAAGGAGGCAAATCGTCAGAAACACAAGGATGAGGGCTTGACATACACGGGGAAATGTGACAGAAGTGTGAGGAGGGCAAGTGGGAATAGAGGAGAGTGTTAAATGAATTGAAGTGATAGCAGTGGTTGGGAGGAATATGAGCTGAATATATTTGCAAGGAGAGCTGTACAGGCTGTTGAAGATGAGAGTGAAAACTCTTAGCTGTGTAGAAAGGGGAAAGAAACTGAAGAAAGGAAAAAAGAGCATTGTTGAAAGGAGAGCAAGCTGTGAAAACAGTGCTGCTGTGTTTCTACTGGAAGGAAAAAAGGAGGGGTGGAAAAGCAGTGTCATCCCTACAGTCAGAATCTACTGCTCTACTCTGCCCACTCTACTCTGCACTGGTGCAGCCTCACTTTGAGTACTGTGTGAATTTTTGGGCACTGCAATATAAGAAAACTATTAAGATATTAGAGAGTGTCCGAAGGGGGGCAATAAAGATGGTGAAGGGCCTTGAGGGGAAGCCATATGAGGAGTGGCTGAGGTCACTTGGTCTGTTCAGCCTGGAGGAGACTGAGGGGAGACCTCATTGCAGTCTACAACTTCCTCATGAGGGAAAGAGGAGGGGCAGGCACTGATCTCTTCTCTGTGGTGACCAGTGACAGGACCCAAGGGAATGGCGTGGCAAGCTGAGTCAGGGGAGGCTTAGGTTGGATATTAGAAAGGTTCTTCACCCAGGGTATGGTTGGGCACTGGAACAGGCTCCCCAGGGAAGTGGTCACAGCACCAGCCTGACAGAGTCCAAGAAGTATTTGGACAATGCTCTCAGGTACATAGTGTGACTCCTGGGGATGGTCCTGTGCAGGGCTAGGAGTTGGACTCAATGATCCTTGTGGGTCCCTTCCAACTCAAAATACTCTATGATTTTCTGATTCTGTGAATTGACAAGAATATAAATAAAGATGAGTTTGGGTGAGGACTGCTTTTGAAAAAATTCCCTTCTCTGGAAATCTATGAAATACTTTATGAAATACTTTCTTCCGAAGTATAATATTCGTCTTTCTTCTTGTTATTGTTTGAACTACCACATTTGTGGAAAGGAGCCATCATTCTGGAAATGGTTCAACTGTGTCTGCTGAGAAACAGTAAATGAAGACGAATCTTGAAGAGTTACATGAAGATAGTAATTTAAAAGTCAAGCTTGATGTTAGGCACTGTCATCTGTGATGCGGAAGCAGTGTCTCTGTTAAGTGGTCTTGTTACACGGTTATATTAGCTCCCTTTAATGTCTTCAGCTACCATAAGTGCCTTACAAATGCAAAAACTCAGTACCAGAACACACAGTTGTTAGACATGATCTTACGTATCTTACTATTAGAAAGGTGTGTTTTATGTGAACATGTTTGGTTTTTGTTTGCTTATCTTTGCAAGCAATCATAAGTAACTTTTAAGAGTATGTTTATTTTTGCTTGTCTGGACAGTTCCAGGAAACTGAAATGCAAAACTCTTGTGAAATAATACAGGTATAAAGGAAAAGTCTTGACAGCCAATGTTCTTAATTTGTAGTGGGATTGAGTTCCTTTAATAAAGATACAAACTTCATAAACGTGAATAAACTTCTTTCTCAAAGGGTTTACATTCAAGTTGCATGCTCTTTGGTTTCCAGAGTTAGTACTACCACCAGTGTTACCATGATAACTGATTTTGTGTCTTGTGGGACTCTTTTTAGTAAAATGTAAAGAAACTCAACAAATACATTCCTCAGAATATTTAATAAACTCTGGTTTTAATCACTTGTGTACTCTGCAGAAAGCAAATACAATATTAAGTTGTCCCATTTGGTTTGCAGGAACTTCCCATTGCAATGCCAGTGAAGACAAGACTCCCTCCTGAGATCTTTGGTGATGCTCTGATGGTTTTGGAGTTTTTACATGCTTTTGGGGAACTTTTTGATCTTCAAGATGAATTTCCTGAAGGAGTGACTTTAGGCAAGTTGTCATTTGTGTGGCAGGGTGCTCCAGTTTTTGTGGTGTCCCTTCTATCAAACAGCCGAAGTCTTAAGTGCACCCAAGTACCACTGCTACAGAATTTTCTGTGTGGCTTTAATCTGTCAGAGTTTACACATGCATATCAATCCAGTTTTCATTTCACAGTCAACTCTGCAGTGTTTGTAAAATCAAAATTTATTTCAGTGTACAAGTTGTTATTCTACTTATTAAAATATCTACTTGTACTTTTTTCTTGCAATTATATATTAAGAAAACAATGTTTTGTCAGCACTCTGACACCACCACGTTAGGTATATATGCAGTAAATTATGGAAAAGTAACTTAATTCCTGAAGGGAGAAAAAAAATGTTTTCATTCTTCAGTACATAATTGTTTTCCAACTTTGCGGCAAAAGTGACGCTTCTTAAACTTTATTCACAGAGGTTTTAGAGGAAGCTCTTGTAGGAAATGACACTGAAGGCCCACTATGTGAATTGCTGTTTTTCTTCCTGACTGCCATCTTTCAGGCAATGGCCGAAGAGGAAGAGGAAGTGGCCAAAGATCAAATAGCTGATGCTGAGACCAAAGGTCAGATCCTTAATTTTACTGCTGAAATTGCACTGGAATTAACTTGAAGCTGCATGATTTATGGCATTCCTTTGGTTAACCTTGTCTTATTATGCATGGATACTTTATGTAAATGAGCTTGTTTTTTCTCTTTTACATGAAATTAAAGCCTTAGACTGGTCATGGAGTGCAGAGTCTGGGGGGAATAGAGAAAAAGGAAGCTCGTTGTTACTACGATTGTATCCAGCAAAGCATAATAAGCTTTTAACAGCATTGCTTTTGTTTTGGAGGTGCAGGAAGTGTCTTTACCTTCCTCTTCTTCCTTCAGCACTGTTACGTGTTTCTCCTGAGGGTCAGGAAACAAGTTGGTTTCCTAAGTGTTCTCAAAGGTCTTTGTATCTATAAAAAAATCTGTACCTAAATGGGTTAAAAACTAAAAGTCCCCAGCACAACTATAATGGAGAGTTCAATATTCATTGTCCTTCAAGACTTGGAAGTATGCATCCACAGCTCCTAGAAACTACCATGTGTATTTTTTCAGTGAAGGGTGTCACAGTCACTCTTACTTTGGTCTTTGCTCTAAGGCTGAGGTTGTCCCCATTTTCAGAGGCATTTGGTGTATGCTAACCACTGATCAGAAGGAAATGCAGGCTTTGTTACAAGTTTGTGGTCCTGTGTTCTTGGACTTTGGAATTTGCTGACTAAAGGAGAAGCTTTGACCCTTCCTACTAGCCTTTATTTTATTAGACTTAGATAGAAACGTAAGAGCACTCCCTAGTTGAGTTCAAATGAATTCTGTGGTGCCCCTGCAAGACATCAGATGTGTGAGGTAGAGGAAGGTTCCTTTCATTCCTCCCTGGAAGATCGTGTATTTTCATGCTGAAGATTTATGTCCAATCTATAAATTATCTTTATATAAAGCATGAGCACCRCCTTCAGCAACAGAGGCTTCTCTTGTTAATTGAGTAAAATTACAAATTTGATATGGTGTAAATAAATTCAGACTATATTTTAATTACTGTTGAATTTAGCATATAAACTGTATTTTTTAACTACTGAGAGCATTGCCTTGGCAATAGAAGCAAGGATTCCATTATCAGGTAATCACAGAATAGTTGATTAGATTCTTTATTATTCATACAGCTGATCAGAAAAAACATAATGTAACTTTCATGTTTTAGTTTGACTTCATGAGGCTGACAATTGCAAAAGTCTGCCATTTTGTTTCTAGTTTAGCAGAGTTGTGGATAAGGCACTTAGTTTATTATTTTACTTGCCTCAGAACTTTCATTTCTTGACACTCTTGTTTAGACATCTTCTTTCCTGTAAAGGAATTATATGTTCTTGGCTTTGTAGTTCTGGCTAACCAAACTAGCAGTAGTCAGCATGTTTGCTCACTTAAATTCTGTACAGGCAGTGTTTCTGCAACAGAGAACACCATGGATATGTGGTTTTGGGGTGTACAGTACTTTCTCAAACTGTGTTACATAGAGTGAGAGGGGAGGTGCAGAGATTAATTTTGCAGTGTCTGGGTAACAGTTTTCAAATAACACTAATCATCATACAAGACTGTTGTGGATTTGCATTTTATGTAGTCTTAGTTTGGATTTGTGGCTCTATTTTGACTTGGTGACTTTAACTGCTTAATAATTTGGATTAATAAAGGGAAATTGTTGAAACAGCATACGATGCTGAAAAAATTCTGCCAACCCTCTGGAGAAATACCTGTAAGTGCTGAGGAGACTTTTGTTTAAGAAACAGGAATTTGCTGTATCTACCTTTTACTTCCCTGCTTTCCTGGTCAGTTCACTTATGCATGATGATTGTTAAGTGCAGGTGCTTGATTTGGTGAAATATGATTTATTTGTAATGTCTTAGTAATTGTGCAGAACAGGCTGTAGCCAAGTTACAGATAGAAAGTATAAAGTGAATGGTGGTAGCCAGTACCAAAATACATGATTGGTTTGAGTTATGTTTCCTAAAAACAAAATTATGATAGGAAAAACAGTTCATTTGAGGAAAGGAAATACAGGTGTTCTTGCATTGTTACTTGTCTGCGCTTTCAAGCGTGTTTATGGACTTGGTTTTGCTGCCTTTTGTGTTGCCATTGTGCATGTTTTGTGTGTTGTGGTTGCTTTTAACAGCTTATATGCTGTTCTCTTTATATATAGCATGTGGTGCATGTCCTTAGCTTTTAGTTGATTTTTTTAGTTGCATTTAAAGATGTGTAAATTTTTGTTTGGATGTTGAATTGGGTTTTGAATACATTGATGCTTCTGTAAATACCATCCCTCTTTTCGCTTTGTCTGCAACTTTTAAAACACAGCTTCCTTTCCTCCCCTCCACAGTACAAGTTTTAATTTGCACTAGAATAAAGTGTTTATTTCCTTAAAGATTTAACAGAGGCTTTGGATGAAGATGCAGACCCCACAAAATCTGCACTGTCTGCAGTTGCAACTTTGGCAGCTGCATGGCCCCAGTTACATCAGGGTATGTGTGGGTTTCACTTCTTGTTTTGTTACTGTTCTTATTTTGCTCTGTATTTTAAAGCACTATTTTTATATTTATATACATTTAAATGTCTATATAAAATAACTGTTCGCTCTTCTCAACTGTAGGCTGCAATTTGAAAAACTTGGATCTTGATAGCTGCACTCTTTCTGAGATTCTCAGACTTCACATTCTAGCATCAGGTGCTGATATAACATCAGCCAATGCAAAATACCGTTACCAGAAACGAGGAGGGTTTGATACTACTGATGATGCTTGCATGGAGCTGAGATTAAGTAATCCTGGTCTCTTGAAGAAACTTTCAAGTACCTCAGTATATGATTTGTTGCCAGGTAATAAAAGCCAATACATGTTAGAGATTATTATCTTGCTCATTAGATGATGAATTTTACAACTGCTTCAGACCAATAATGGTCAAAACTTACTGTATCATAGAATAATTGAGGTTAGAAAGGATCTCTGGGGGTCACAGAGACCAACACTCACCCCCTATTCTTCAGTCCCCACAAGCAGGTCCCATATCAGAGATTGCAGAGCTAGACAGTCTCATTACTTTTGAGTAGCTTTTTTTTTAATCTCGTTTTAAAAATGTTAGTGTTACTTGCAGTAGGGAATCTTTCCGGGAGAAGCACTGGAGTGTTTAATTGAGCCCCTGCTTTTAATTGCTGTTATCTGGGTCTTCTGTTTATTATTTGGAAATGGAGAAAAAATTTCTATCTATTGTTCTTTTATCTCTGTTCTAAAGATAATACTGCATTTTGCTACTTATTTTGATGGTGAAAGTTAATAAATTAGAAATAAAGGCTCACATCTCTGAGCAAAGCAGATATGTTTTTGGGAAATGTCTCTGCAAGTGCAGCTGGTGTACTACAGATGTTTGACTGTTCACTTGTTCTTGAGTTGAGGACAAATCCAGTCTAGAGTGTGTAAGAGTTAGGGTTATTATCAATTGTATAGTGAAATCTAAACATTGGTCTGAATTTTATTAGGAGAAAAGATGAAGATCCTTCATGCTCTCTGTGGGAAACTTCTGACTCTCGTCTCCACTCGAGATTTCATTGAAGACTCTGTTGATGTGCTACGCCAAGCAAAACAGGAGTTCCGAGAACTAAAGGCAGAACAGCATCGCAAAGAACGAGAGGCAGCAGCAGCAAGGTAAAACTAGGATATGGAAAACTAAATTTTGGTACTACAAATGAGATTAATTCCTCGGTTGCAGAAGGCATATGAGAAACAATAGTAATGTTTCTGTTTTGTGCTATTCAGACTGTAGACAGGACTGAAACTTCGTTGTGCGAAATGTTGTGTTTTCCCATGTTACTGCTGGTTTTGGATGATGTCTTAGTATAAAAGAAAAAAGATGTGGACAGATGAGATAGTAGATTAATTGCAACTGGTTTTCTATATCCTTCTTGCTATTAGGATACGTAAGAAAAGAGAAGAAAGGTTAAAAGAACAAGAGTTAAAAATGAAAGAGAAACAAGAAAAGCTGAAGGAAGAGGAGCAAAGAATTCCTGCTGTAGAAATATCTGTTGGGTATGATATGTAGTATTACTGTGATATATATATATGATACAGCACTTTTCAGTTACATGGCCAGACCTCACTTGTGCAGTTTTGTTGACTTGATCATGTACAAAGGTATATTTTAAGTATATAGTCCTTAATGTTGATTTTATTTTTCTTCATGGTGTTTTAGAATTGGTTTATGAAAGTGATTTATTTTTAAAATCGACTTTTGTTATACACATAATTCTACTGAAAGCTCAACAAGAGAAACTTGCAAAATCTAGTTTGTTTTTTGCATTGCTTTGTCTTGCATTGATTTCATTTCTCTGAATATCTTCATAGAGACCATTATAGTTCATTTTCTAATTTGAGGAATTGATCTGATCTGAGCTAGATAGTACTGACCTCACATAACAATTTATTAATCAAATTTAATAGCCTTTGTTAAAAAAATGCTGTGTTATGCCAGGTGATTTCTGTAAAACCAGAGAGTTTTTGTTCTGTTAGGAAAACTGTATGCTCTCAGGTGGTAAGATTCAGGCACATGCAGCTGTTTGTGATTCCAGGGAAAAAAACAGACAACACTATATCTTTGCCTGCTTGAGGAAGGTAGTTAGTTAAATAAATCTGCTTGTAAAAGGTGAGCATGGGCTGAAGGTAGATTTGTGCAATGTTTTGGAAATTATAATTGAGAGAAGAAAAAAACTTACGCTGTGATAATTGCCTGTGATTCTGTAGGTTTTTAATTATATTTGCTAGATGAGGCAAAAATGTGTAATAAGCATTTTACAGAATGGTATACGTTTTGGGGAAGAAACTTTGCTTAGACGTGAAAAAAATTTACGTCAATGAACTACACTAAGGTGTTTCCAAAAGGTATCTGATTATAATAATACTCCTCAAATGAAAGTGTGGGTACCAAAGAGCAGGTTTTAGTCTTTAATATGGAGCTTCACGTTTACAGTTCAGTGGGTTTCTTTTGGGCTTTAATATATTCTATGACTGACAGTTTATTTTTAAAAGCATTATGGGTATTTTACTAGCTTAAGTACTTGGGAGAGAAAAGTACTCTTTGTGTCAAAGATGCCATGTTCTATTGGGGTTTTTTTTATCATTCAGCTTATATTGCGTGGTTGGTTAGTTAGTCACCTTTTGTTTATTTTATTGTGTCAGGGAGGAGGAACGGGAGGACCTCGATACCAGTGCAGAGAGCAAAGAGATTGAACGTAAGGAGCAAGACATGGACACGGTGACAGAGGATGAAGAAGAGCTGGGACCAAACAAAAAACGACGAAGAGGTAATGCTATAATGAATTTGTTTGTGTACCTACCTGCATGCACGCACCTGGGAAGCTCTTGTGTTTTATAGTAGAAGTACCAATCTTAGCTGTAATTTTTTTTAGGGAAAAAACCCCACACCCGAACATGATCACAATGGGCTACTAAGTACATTGAGGTCCAGCTGTATGTTCTTTCACACTTCTGTTTCTTCTTGTGTTCCATACTTGCTGTGTGGATTCCTCTTTTGTCTAAAAAATGTCAGACTGTTGCCTAACAAACCATTGCAGTTTTAAGTAGCRCCCTGAGAGAGTTGTAATAGGGGATGGTGTGGTTTTGATTCTTTCTTCTTTTTTTTTTTTTTTTGTAAACTGCAAAACCAGCAGGTATTTCAAAAGAAAATGTTACTTCAAGCATTCGGGTTTAGCTTGCCTTTGTCAATGAAGCAGCATGCCTCCTGTGCAAGAATAAACTCAGACTTATGCCCACATTTAATTTCCTCAGCAGTGTGCTGGTAGGAGCTGCAGTGCACTAAATGGTGCAGCTTGCTACTCCTGATTAGACATAGATGTCATCACAGGAGGATGAATTGTTGATGGCTTTGGGCTGCTAGCTCATCTGTGTCTTTTTGCTGGAAAGGCTTTGTGCTAGTGCCTGTGCCAGTGAAAGTCCTGGATGATTATGGACTTAAGTTGTAAACTTGTACAGTTCCTAACAGTACCTGGGATGGAAATTCTGAGTCATTGAGTAAAAGAGATTTGCATGTTTATTATGGCAAAATAATGAGATCCTAAATAGAATTTCAGGTTTCTCAAGTACCCATGTTTGAGACATTGTAACTAGATGACAAAAAAATGTTACTATTTCATTCCTACAACTAGGGAACTGAAGGTCACACTGGAAACATGTAGAAACTGAGTGTTGACAGCACCTGTCAGGTTGCGTGCATTGCTTATGAGCCATAATGTTCTAGATGACTACCAGGACTTAATACTTTGGTAGACTAAGATGTGAACTGAAATATTTTCAGCTGGTACAAGTTGAGGGGGGATAATAATAGTAAATAATTAATTTTACTTAAATTAATTTACTTAAATAATTAATTTAAAAATTAAAGTGATCAAGTAAGGTACCTGAGTTTGCCATAAAAGCTCTCATATAGGGATTCTGGTCTTTCTGAGATCTTTGGGGCTTTAAGTTCATCATTTTGAATGTGATAAATTAAGTCTGAGTCATAGTTTGTATTTAATAATGAAGTTGCTAGAATTTTACTTTATTATTACAAGATGCTTTATAATATATTTTTGAGTTCTTAAAATTCTGGTTCTTTTTGTATGGTATTGAAGATGACAGTGTCAGTAAATGAGACTTAGTCCAGTTTCTGCAAAGAGAAAGTGTATTCAAAATGGCTGTCCCTTCATCAAGGGAAGGGGAGTTAATCACTTGAATTTTTCTTCAATAAGACTAGTATTGTCTCTTGACTGAGCTGATGGTCTTTGACAGTGTAAGTTTAGATAACCAGAAAGGGACAAACCTAAAACCTGCCCTTTACTTGAGTTTTTGGTTAAAAAAAAATTGTAAATAAATTGCTATCATACTTTTTCCTTTAACTTTAGGAAGGAGAGGGCAAAATGGATATAAGGAATTTACAAGACAAGAAGAGACCACTTGCGAAAAGAGTGAACCTCTTACTGCTGAAGATGAAGAAGCTTTAAAACAGGAACAACAAAAGAAAGAAAAGGAACTGTTAGAAAAGATTCAGAATGCAACAGCCTGCACAAATATCACCCCATTAGGTCGTGACCGTCTGTACCGACGCTACTGGATTTTCCCTTCTGTTCCTGGATTGTTCGTAGAGGAGGACTATTCTGGTCTCACAGAAGACATGTTGTTGCCTCGAACCTCTTCCTTTCAGAATAGTGGACAATCTTGCACAAATGAACCTCAGGTATTCAGTAAAACTGGAGAGTCTTTGAAATCCTCTGAATCTACCTCCAATATTGACCAAGATTCACACACCAGTGTTGTTGTAGAGGTGCCAAGGCCAGTATACAAACCAAACCGTTGGTGCTTTTACAGTTCTCGGGAACAACTGGACCAACTCCTAGAGGCTCTCAATTCCCGAGGACATAGAGAGAGTGCCTTAAAAGAAACTCTTTTACAAGAGAAAAGTAGAATATATGAACAACTAAGCAGTTTTCCTGTGGAGAAATTCCATATTTCAGGTAAATTAAAGGTTCTTGGTCTTAATTTGCTTCTACAGAGATAAGTTCTATATAATATTATAGAAACCTCTAGTTCTAATTTAATTGTAATTTATAACATCTAAGAATTATTCTTAAGCCTTGTTTCACTCGATTGAAAACACATTTCCTTCCTGCCTTCCTTCCTTCCTGCCTGCCTTCCTTCCTTCCTTTTTTTCTCCCTCCCCCTTTGACAGACCTTTGTGGCATTTTCTGGTATTTCATGCTTAAAAAAAGCAGTAATTTTTCTGTTATCTTACTGCTTAGTAAACCAGGATTGGCTTTTAAACGAACAACTTCACCAAATAATTTTAGCATTGGAAAAAGATTAACTGGGGAATAAAGGTTAATACGTGCTAAAAAGTAGTATAGCTGTGTTGGTTGTTACATGGATTGATATCAGTGCAGTGGGATTCTGTGATATCACTCTTTACTGGGTTTTTTTTCCTTTTTCTTCCTTAGGCAGACACTCAGTATAGAAGGAAACAGCAGGATAACGGATGTGTTTATGGGTTTTTAAACACAGGAGTGTACTGAAAACCATCCTAGACCTAGAATTTAGGGTTTTTTCTCTTTTCTCCTAGCCAAGTATTCTGCCATTTATTGGCAATGGCAATTGGCTCTAATCACTGATAAAATTCTGCACATAGAAGTTTACAGCTGGCTTTCTTAGGGTGTGTTGGCGGGTAGAGGATGTTACCAGAGTGAGACTCCCTAGGGTAATGTTTAAGAAATTGCACTTTGTTTTTAATTACGACCAATTACCGTGAGGATTTTGGGTTGTCTGTATTGGGGCAAGGGAGAATTATTCACAGCAGACAAATTCTGTTTTCTTGGAGTGTGTGTGCTAGGACATGCTGTGAGCACATCAGATACTGCTAAATTTATAACTGATCTGCCATTTCTTTTGGTGGAAACTAGCATGGGATGGAGTTTTTGTTTAGTAATTGAGCTTTATATTGAGGGCTTATTTCTATGTTTGGGGTTTTTTTGTGAGAAAATCTCCATCATCTTCTGATCTTGAGTTTGTACATAGGGTTCCTTATTTTCTTAATTGCGGCACCTTTATCTGTATTTTCTGTGTTTCATTCTGCTCTGAAGCAGCTTGATTTTCACAGTCGTAGATTTTTCTTCTCTTTTAATGTTAGAATTGTAGAATAACATCAGCTCTTACTAAAAAAAAAAAGGCAGCTTTGAACTTCACTTTAATAGAGATCAAGAAAACTCAAATGCAGTGGTCCAATACCAGTGCTGCCACCACTGTGTGATAAACAGGGATAAGTGGCCACATGTAGATGCACTTGGTTGGGACCTTTTCTCCTGTGGACTCCAGATGCTGCCCTATTGCCTTCACTAAAATGTCTTGCAGGACAGGAGGGATTCTCCTGCGCTGTAGGCTGTGCTTCTGCCTTTTCCAGTTCCTCTTCAAAAGAGCATGGAAATAAAACCAATATGTTCTATTACTTTATTTTATTCCAATATCCATTAATTTTTGCAAATTATTTTTCTGCTCAAGAAAAAACATTGCATTTCTTCTTTGCTTTTAAACCAAAAAGGACATTCCCCAGATCCAGACATCAGAGTTGTTAGTCTACATTTTGAGAGTATTTGCATGGTTACTTTCAGTTACAGGGAATTGTTTCAGCAATTGAGAGCAGCTTAGAAATTCATCCTGTGCTTTCTTAGCAACAGCTTTATGCTGTTGTATTTATTAAATACCTCTTAACTTCTTGCATGTACCTTCTCATCACTGCACTCAAGGGTTTTAAGGTAAATCCTGTGAATAGAAACGTTCGCCACCTATGCAGACTTGCAAGCACTAATTTAGGATTTGGGCAAACTTTCAGCTCTTCCCTGTGGCTTTTGAGTTTTTGCATGAACTTTGAGTTCTCTTAGGAAGAAGTTTTTACTTGACAACCCATCGTCAGCTCTTGCCTTGTTTTCATAAATTACCATGCTGTCTTGTTCCTTTTTTCCCCTGCCTTTAATTAGAGGACACAGTCAGTCTTGTCTGTGCCTGTATCATCTTATCTTTTTGTTTAGTTTTAAAGTTAGGTTTTTAAAAGGGATTTTGTCTTGTTCTGCTAGGTTTTGTGGTTTTCAGTTGGACATGCTTGTTTTAAATGTTTTTATGATAAAGATACATGCAGGAAAGAGAGCTGAAGAGTTCTCTTGTAAACTAAGAGCCAGCAAATATTAGAAATGCGACTTTATTCTCTTGCTTTTTTTTTTTCCTCCTTGTATTTAGAGCAGGGTTGGTGTTACTTATCTACTACTTTCAAAAGAATTTTAAGACAAAGGAACTGCTTTTAAATTAACAAGGACCTCTCACGTGTTGGAATGAGTGGATACCAATCTATTGGTCATCCCTTAAAAGAATACCCTGCTTGGTTGAATCAGATGCTTTAGCTGGCACAGAGATGTTGGTGTTGGCAACTTGCAACAGGAAGGGAATTTTGAACCCACATGTTCAGCGTGGTCTGTCTTGTGCTATTGTTCCCTCCTCCAATAGCTGCTTTAAAGGAACAAGATCTACTAATACCAAATT
Organism: Amblyornis subalaris; assembly: GCA_018881555.1. Classification (NCBI taxonomy): domain Eukaryota; kingdom Metazoa; phylum Chordata; class Aves; order Passeriformes; family Ptilonorhynchidae; genus Amblyornis; species Amblyornis subalaris. Next base: position 8,842,620 of record JACAXG010000019.1, read on the forward strand.
ACTTGCCGTTCTTGCAGAAAAACCTCAAAGTGACATCAGACCTCCTATGGGACGGGGAAGGATGCAGAATGCCCACGACGGATCTCACCTGTCCGCAGAGAAGCAGCTTGAACTGAGACTTAGAGATTTTCTTTTGGACATTGAAGACAGAATCTACCAAGGAACGTTGGGGGCTATTAAGGTATTTGTGAATTTTAGAATGTAGGAACACAGTGGTGCCATCAAGTCTGTAACTTAAATGAGAACTCTTACATGCTTTGGTTTTACTAAAAGCATAATTAAACGTAGACAGTAATAGGTACTAAAAGTTTGTGGCCTTTGATTCTTTAGAAACCTCAAATTTGTATGTTTGCTTCAGGTTACAGACAGACAGGCTTGGAGAGCAGCCTTGGAACATGGGCGATATGAGTTTCTGAATGATGAAAACAAAGAAAATGGTATTATTAAAACTGTGAATGAAGAAACTGAAGAAATGGAAACTGATGACCAAGATAAGTTTATTGTGAAAGACAGGTAAGTACTATAGTTTAAATAATGGCTCTTCTCTCTGAGTTTTATGGCAGTGCTCTGGTTTTGTTCGGTTGAGGGTTTTTTTGACCTTCAATTTGTTTTTACCCTAAAATTCTTTGGAATTGTGTTTTTTAAGATTGTAAATCTTAAAATGTGAGATTTTTGCATTGGTTTACAGTCTCTAAATGATACTGTTCTGTTGCCATATAAGACTAAGGCACCAATTTTTACGAATTTCAGTATTCAGATATTACACTGCTCAAAGTGAACATTGATTATCAAAGAAGGAACACGTGGATTCATTTTAAAATAATTTAAAATGCAGGGGAAAATTAAACTGGCAATTGATGTTTTGTTTTCCAGAAGAAACTCCCCCCCTGAAAAAAAACACCTAAAACAAACAGGAAAAAAAAAAAACACAACAAAAAAAGAGCAAAACCAACCAACCAAAAAAAACCACCCCCAAACCAAAACCCACCAAACAAAACAACGAAAACAAAACACTTCAATTTCTGAAAAGAGAAGGAGTCTTGAAAAGGAAAGATGGTAATAGTAACAAATTGCTGGTTGAACTGGCCAGTGTATCTCATGAGTCCCATTAAGAACTACCAGGGCAACAGGCCATGTCTGGATTAACTTTAAGCACTGCAGCAAAACGGAGATGTGATCTTTAGGAGTGATATTTCTGTAGAGCAAGTTGCAACATAGTAAAAGAAAGGAAACCTCAAGTCCTATAGTGTTGTAGCTGTGAAGAGTTTTGTGGTGTTTCTTTCGGTTTTTAAACAAAGATTTGCGACAGATGTGGGTCTCTGATATCAGTGCTTGTTGTAAATCAAACTTCAGAAACTACAGAAATGGTGAAGACTTCCAAATTTTTAATTCTCAGAAGTTAACATACTTCTCAGAAATAAAGGTCTACCTTAATATAGTTAATACATATAAAATTCTATGTCTTGATAGGGTATGAATATTGAAGTACTTCAAGAAAAAAGATTCATTCGAGACAGTCACTGTACTAACATACTGTTTGCTTATGTTTTTTGTGAGGCTTTCTGCCATTAGACTTTTAAAAGCTGTATTTGTGAGTGGACTCTTCAATGCTGTGTTGGATGTTAGGAATTTAAAGTTCTACAGGTTTTTCTCCTGTTTTATTTTGGTTCTCATTCATCACTCTGAATTAGAATTTTCCTATAAGACTACCCTTTGAATCAGAGTTCTCTAGATGCATGCAAAATGGATAGGGTCATCCTTTATATTAATGACACAATGTACAGACATTTGGTTCCTGAAAACCACAACACAGAAATATTCCACTGTTTTAACTAAGAAGGTGAAATTTATCTGTCTCTACTTGCGTTGGGTACTTAATTCCATTTGCCAACTCTCAATTCAACTGCAGAAATTTGTTGCTTAATTTTTTTTTCCATTTGATACTGACTCCATCAGAGTTTCTGAATAAAGTCTTGCATGTTAAAACAGACTGTGGGCTTCTGAAATCATGTGACAGATTGCTTTTGATGCTGGGCTTTTTATCCACCTCAGAGCAAGTGACATCTCATTAAGACCTTGGAGTTTGACTAGTGAAATGTAAATAACTATGCAGCTTTCTTTCTGTTTGCTTTCAGGCTCTCAAAATGTGTGTGACTGCAAAATATAATGAACAGCTTTTAAGTGTGAAAAAAGAACAGGAACAACCAAAAGCATTCATGAGAGTAAAGCAGAATCCAGACAGTCTTAATTAGTTATTTTTTTATAAACACCAAGTAGAAATTGAATTTTATTTTCAGTAGTGTGACTTGCTTTCCTACATGTTACTTAATGTTTGTGGTTCAGAAAGATTAACTACACTTCAAAATGATTACTTAGTCTTTCGGTCCTATTTTATTGGAAAACTACCTCTTCGGTGGTTTTTTTGGTTGGTTGGTTTCAGGGGGTGGTTGGGTTTTTTTTTATTGGTTGGGGGGGTTTTTACCATCCTTAAATGAAAAGTTAGTATTTTAGAAAGCTCCTGCCAAGATGAGAACATATAAGTTAGCAGTTCTTGATTTACATTCTAAAATTAATTTCTGTTTTTATTTTATTTTCTTTTGAATTGTAAGGATCTGTGTAGTTGAACTTCTGCAGATGGAAGTATTCTAAAAGGCTACACTTCACCACTGGAAGTGTTTTCACTGAAGGTTTATTGGAACTATACCCTTCACAGAAATCTGTCATAAACTAGCTGACGGATGTTGCACCAAATTTTCTGGAAATCTTAACTGTTTCGAAATTTGTCATCCACATTTCTTACAGTTTAGATAACTGTTACCTAAAGATGATGTATCTAGATTAACTAGGCTAATTGAGCAAACAGAAGAACTGGAATAACTAATCACACTTGTGTAGTATTTCTTCATGTCTGTAGTCCATGCATGTAAATGAAGTTCAAATGAGAATGTGCTATGGATACATACATGTGCAAATATCTCTGGTGTTAAGCTCAAAGAATTCAAAGATAATTTAATACATTTCTATTCTAGACTTGTTGGATTAAAAACTGAAGCTCCAAGTGCTGCATCGACAAGTACAAGTACTCCTCAGCCAGTCAGTAACGTGGTCCACTACTTGGCATCTGCTCTACTTCAGATAGAACAAGGAATTGAGCGCAGGTTTCTCAAAGCACCTCTTGGTAAGCTCTCAGAATGGAAACTATGTCTCTAATAATGTGTAAGGTTTTGTAACTAGCAAACAAACCAAGCACATCCACCCCATCACTGCAAAAAGACCCCACCCCAAACTAACTTGCTTGTTCTCTGAGACTGGATGCTTTAGAGGAGACGGACATGTTCAGAAAAAAACCAAATAATTAACAGGCACATATGTGTCTATATGTGTGTGTCTATGTATATATAAATAATGTATTAATTAACAGCAAAATTCGTTCTTAAATATATGCTTATTTAGCATGGATTATTTCAGTGACCTTGTTTATGTGGCCCTACAATTATACTGATGCATTGGGAGACAAATTGTACACTTAGGCAGAAATGGGCAAGCTTTCTGGAGGAATACGATAACTCAGGATTACTGTTGAGGCCAGTATATCATGCAGGTCTAGGTTGTAAAAATGTATGCTTTTTTTTATACTGTTTCAGTGAAAGCAATATAGGCCTAGTTTATCTGGATCACCTTGTTCAGCAATAACAGAATACCTACAGTAAAATGTAGGAAAGATTTACATTGCAAACTTTAAGATTCTCAGGTTTTGCATTTGTGCTGTAAAACTTGGAAATAAAAGGTTGCAAGAAAAATTTGAACTGAAGCAGGATTATAGCTTGATTTTGACACATATTCCTTCCTTGGCTTCCTCTCACGGGGCTCTAGGGGTGAGAGAGAGGATCCAGAATGCATAGTCACTTTGTTTTCTCGTGATCTCTCAGGTCTGGATTCCTTAGGATCATTTTGCAATTCAGAACTGGAGTTTTATCTTAGAGAAATGTGTGAAGGTGGTTCATCCTTCCCAAGGTGGCTGTCTTGGGCAGACACCCTGTCTGGATGGCGTGCTAGGAATGAGCCGTGCTCTGTGCTTGCTGGGCTGCTTTGCCTCTCATCTGTGAGAGTGCAGCGTGGTTTGCCAGCGCAGCACATACCAGGGTCCTCCAGAGCAACAACTGCTACACACCCTGTTGGACTGATACTCTCCTCTGATAACCACTGTGTCCAAAATCCTTATGCTCTGGCAGATGTTGCTGTAGTAGTTGAAGACAAAAATGCAGGGTTTGGTGTTTTAACACTACATATTAGTGCCCTGTGGTACAGTTGACCTGAAGTTTTTTCTGCATCTTGGCTGCTCCTGCATGGAGTCCGCTGTCTGGGTATCAGTTGCCCCAAAGATGGATTTGAGCTAGATTTGTGCCAGAGACTGACACGTGGCCATGGGTTCCCTTCCACAAGCTTTCAATATTGGTGTGATGACCTCTAGAAGAGGGAAGTGCAGCAAATAATTGAGATGAAAGGGGAGAGCACAAGAATAGTTTAAACCGCAGCTGTTTAAAAGCTTTACTTAGCTGAGTGTTTGGTCAACTGAAGTATGTCTGCACTTTCCAAGCCATGCACGATACAGCTTATTTCCTGCTATATGACTAAATTTGCAACCTGTGCAACAGTTAATGGACAGTACATCTAGCATTTGTCCTACTTATTCTTCATATACAGGTTGTAAATACCTTGTGCATTATATGCCTCCATTTCCACAGTGAATCTGAGAGTAGTTTGCCAACAGCATCTTGCTGACAGTTGTAAGTTTACCATTCCCCTCAGGGGAAAAACATGGTTAGTGGCAGATTATGGTCATTGATCATGCATCCTGAGTTAGAAGAAAAAGACTAAAAGAAGAAAAATGTCCCAGAAGGATTGGAGAGGAAATTTTTTAGCAGTCCTCCTGTGTCTTTTTTTTGGTGATTTCAATTCTGCCATAATCTTACGTTGGTTCACGTTTTTGCCTGACCTTTGGAATAACGATTTTTTTTAACTTGGAAATCTTGTTCTCTCTTAGGTGTTTTGTACTGTGTGACAAAGGAAGTATATAAGGAAAGCAAATGTACATGTTTTGCGTGTCTTAAATCTCTGATGTTCATTTACTGTAGCAGACGTGTATCTCTTCTGCTCTGAAAAATGCTACTGCTCTAAGAATACAGTAATGTATAGAATAACCTACATCACTGAGGAGCAGGAAGGATCCTGGGTGTCCTCTGCTCTGGCTTACTGCCCTAATCGTTAAGCGACAGTGTCAGGTTCCCTCTTCCTTTTTAGTGCCAAATGTCTCATGTTTTTGGTTGCGTAATGGGCCGCTTTTAGCAGGAAGTGAATCTGAATGAAGGCAAGATTCTGTACGTATTACAGCCAAAGAAAAGTTCTCCATTTAGCTTGACAAGGAGGTGTTTGTAGTGCTACTAAACCTCTTAATGGAAAGTGGACGCTTCTTTTTCATGACTGCCGTGTGCTCAGAGCTGTGATGCATTTTTTCCCTGACCCCTCTAGAGAGTGGCCAGCAGTATTCTGATGATATAAATTAGATCTAAGTTTGTAACCACTGGGTTTTGGTTTGTGGAGTTTTTGGTATTGTGTGACTGTTCTTATATAGATCATCGTGTCTGTACACTTTTCTTTTTTTTTCGGACAGGAGGGGGCTTTTTTAATAGTTTTTCCAGTTATGTGAAGGAACCAGCCCCTGGAAAAAATGATTTGCATATCTGTTTCTAGTGGTAAATCTGATAATCCCAACTTTTCAGGCTGATTTAGTTACCATTGAGGTAAAAACGTTGGAAGCCAAGCAAGTGCTGGGAGTTCTGTTTTGGTACCAGTACAGAGGAACACTTCTGGTAAAAAGAGTCCCCCTGTATTTCTGCTTTAAACCACAGCGAAAATGCTCCTTGTCATTATTTCAGTTCTTGCTTTCACTGCAAGATTTCTTTGCCCTTTTCATCCCCCCCTTCACTCTGCTCTATTCCTATTAGGGAATGGAGCCATACTTAACAATTTTTAGTTTTCATTTATGGCTGCTAGTCCTAAAGCCACCGCAGTGAAATTCCCTGCAGTCACTGGCAGGTTTATCCTGGTGGCCTCCAGGGTGCAGAGTAGACAAAGGGACCCAGCACAGCAATAAAAGGACCAGCTGCTCCTCTCAGCTCCGTTTTTGTTTCAGGCTCTATCAGGCTGCCAAGAGCCTTGGTGGTGATTCTGATAGGTTTAGAGTTGAGGTGCATACCAAATGTTCAAGTGGAAGAGCAAGAAAAGACTGACAGAGAAGATAGTGCTGTGAAAGGAGATCTGGAAACCCCAGAAATGGCCCCCTCAGACTTGCAGAGCTGCTAGATGCCCGCTAATCTTCTGTTGTCTGGTGATTAAATGTAACATAATTTGAATTGTATGCATTTCTTAATTATGAACTGTCTTTTATAAATTCTTCCATTAAAAATTAGCTATGAAAATTTGGGTTTTCGTCCTTCATTACAGCCCAAGTTAATGTTTGGGGAGAATCATGGAAAGGAGAGGGTGCAGTTGCGGTACGTTGTTCTCTTGCAAAAATTTCAGAGTTAAGAAGTAAAAAAACTTTTTTTAAATAGTTTGAAGGAAACTCTGAAGTGCTGCTTCTCAGAAAAAAAATTGTTCAAGAAGGAAGAAATACAAGCAATTTTGATATAAATTTGCTTTTCCTGACATATCAAAATATTTTGCAGGGCAGTAGCAGGTCTCATCATTCCTTTTACAGGTGTGAAAGTTGTGGCCTAAAATGATTAAGTAATTTGGTTGCCCTGGAGTTCAGTGAGGCATCCACAAAAAAGGTCTGCCTTCTGCACTAGTTCAGGACTTCAGTCATTTAAACATCCTTCAGATTTCCATGCAAAAAGTTGGAAAGTTGGATTCTAATTCATGGGAGCACCTTTGTAACTTGTGCCACGCACTTCTTGTGGGACAAAAAAAAAAAACCAAAACCAACTTTTTTTCTCCTTTTTGCTTGTCTTTATTCCATTCCTTTCTTTTTAGATTTGTATTATCTTTGTTTCCTCTACTCCCAAACTTGTTTCCTTTTCTATTTATAATTGTCCTCATTAATAGCATCAGACATCTTCCAGCAGTGTCCTGGGATGGGATTAGTATATACACATACTTTGTTCTCATGCTTTCATTACTTCCCTGCAGAGTTTCATGAGCAGAGGCAGCAAAGGTAGAAATGGGCTTTTTTATGATAAAGAATTCTTGTTTACTCTCCAGAGAAGACAGTCAAAGAGGGTGCCTTGTAATTGGAGCAGATGAAGATGAGGTTGACTATGGCTCTTCCTTCCTGGGAGGTTAACTTCATCCTTTTAGTACTCGAGAACACTCCTGCACAAAAACATCCAAAGTATGTTTTTTCAAGTGGACAGATGAACTAATTCTCTTGGTCCTTGAGAACTGTGCCCATAACCTGGCAACATTTTTTGAGATGTCAGGAGGTTTGTGGTAGCACAGACCAGAAAAATAGTTTGCTGAGAGAGAAACCTGTGGTTATTAGTACCTGCTTCTGTAGCTTTTTGTACCAGAGGTGGACAGAAAGGTAAGTCAGGGTAGGCTTCATAGCTTTCAGTTCAAGCCTTCTGTTGGTAGTGGGAATCAAACTAAATAGTGGGATATGCAGTTCCTCTGTGCACATTACTCTTACCCTTCACTGTCTACCTTTATTGTGTGCACATGTTGAGAACTACTGTTTGAGTCATGTTTTTAGACTACACAAGTATGGAATATAAAAATTAATTTAAAAATAATCTGCCATGTTTCAAAAAGGTATTTGAAATAACTTTATGAATTTAATGTTAGGTAATGCAGAAGATGATGAAAGGCACCACTGGGGGTATAAAAGGAGGAAGAGAGTGAAAGACAAGACTAGTCAGAGAGATGGTAAATTTTAAATGTTACTTGCAATGCTAAGAATTAGAAAGCATTGAATATTTTATCAGGTTTTCTTTTTTTTGTTGTTTTTTACTTAATTAATTTTGTAGCCAGTTCCTTACATTGAAGGAATTGTATTGAAGCCAAGGGTTTAAACATGGGTACTGAAACAAATACAGCTCAAAGATTTAAAACTAAGAAAAAGGTTTCTGCAAGCAAAAATAAAGAACTGTATTTTCTTTTTATCACTTTGGGGCCAAAATCTGCGTGTTCACATAAAATCCCAGGGTTTTTTTCCCCTTCCTTTTATTGTCCCCATTTTTTCTGAAACTTCACAGCATTGTACGACTGCATATCCTTTATAGAAATACTAAAATGAAAACCCTTCCCTGAACTCAATTAGCTATTGATAGATGAGTGCATAGATCTGTCAAACAACTTCATTTGCATTGTAGCAAGGCATGGAGGACTTAGCTGACAGAAGGGTATCCCACTGTGCAGTGTAGAGCTGCTGAGACACAAAGGAAGAGGCCATTTCTCCCTCCAAGTTAACAATATAAATGAGAAAGATGATGGATGGAAGAAAAAAGTGTTATTCTTGTTTTACAAATTGGAAACTGAAACAGTGGGTGTTGTTTGGCGTGTTTGTTTTAGCAGCAGGACATGCTGAAGCAGGTTGTGGTCAGTAATTTTCATCTCTACTTGCACTGCAAATCTGCAGTTGCAATATATTTGTTGTCTTGTGTGATAAACTATATTGGTGAACCAATCTAGGGTAAAAATAACTTCCAAATAAAAGTAATAATGCTCAAGCTGCCATTGTCAGCAAAAGGAATGCTTGCCAAACTATATATATGCTTAAGATAAAGTGTCTTTGCAAGAGTTATAGTACAAATCTGATTTAAATGGTTTTAGTTTTCTTACTGAATTTTAAAAAAATACATTGAGAGAGGCTGCAGTGCTGTGAAAAGGATCTTGTCCACTGTCCTCAGAAGACTGAACTTAACACAGGAAACCTAAAGACTAAGTAATAGGAAATGTTAGGAAATACAGGTTTGCAGTTCAGGAGTGGCTGTATTTTATTTATGAAGCTGTGTTGCCTGTTTATCCTCTGCCTTCTCCCATCACTTCTCTTGTGCTGCTTGCTGCTAATGCAAATGTATGCAAGATCAGACAAACCTCGCAGGCAGTCGATGAGCATGCAGAAGGGCCTTGCCAGGAGACCAATTAGTCTCTTTTTTGTTCTTTCATTTTATTTATTATTAGATATTTTCTCTCCTATTCCTGAGAGTAAATCATTTGGCAGACAGGTGCATCATAGGCCATTCCTGTGCCCACTCTGAGTAGTGCAGCAGGCAGGGTGGCATTATATACTGGAGTGCATCATTACTCAACCAGAGACCATGCAGGAGTAGCTGGCCTATCACTTCTAGAAGGGAAGTCTGTGGACATTTCCATAATCGAAAGCACTTTTGTATTGTCTCTTTTTGTCCTCAAACCTTCTTATTTTAAAGTGCAAGAAATAGCTTTCAGCTTTAATAAAGAAATTTGCTTTCTGCTCAGCAGCAGCATTGCAGGGTGTCATTCATACCTTCTTATTTCTCTTAGGTCCTCAAACAGCCCATTTGCTTCTGTAGTTCCCAGCTGCCTGTTCGCATTCAGTACTGTCCCCCTCCCTATTCTGTGTGTGTTTGTGTGGCTGCTCCCATGGCCTGGATTACAAGCCAAAACTATTTGAAAATACCATCTAATTTCTCACCCCTGTGTTCCCCCCCATTTATTTCCAACTTAATTAGGAACCCAGGTGTTACTTGGTGTGACACTTGATGTGTACCACAGATTCCTGTGTGCTATACTGCTTAAAAGGTATTAAGGAAACAGTTATCTTTCAGCCAGGACAGTGCCCCTACGTGGTTAGGCACACAGAGATGCAGGTGCTTGTGAAGGCAGAGCACAGGGCAGGAATGAAGGCACTGAGGCATGGGTAGAGGGCTGAAAGGCTGTCTGGTAGACTGTACTGGAGCAAGTGTGGGTGAAAAGTGCCCTTTAAGCTGTTTTTTGCCAGTGAAGTTTCAGGTACTTTCTTTAAACGTTTTGGGATTTCAAAATGTAAATACAAAGGAAGGTAAATTGGACATGTGATCATTTTTTCGTAATTTTAAGTAACCTTTGTTTATACATTATAAATTAAATTGTTAGGTTTTCAGGTTGATATCTGAGTAAGACTTCACTGTCTTATTAATCACCTGTGTTATGTGCAAATTCTAAGTTGAATAGGTATCAAAGAGTAAAATCTTAATGCTTCAGCATCTTGGTAACTATGGAGAACATACTCAAGTATTGAAGAGATGAGACAAAGATTGAAATATTATCCCAGTTTGCTACTGCTGTTTGTTTGATAGTCAGTCTTACCTCGTTTCTAGAATAACCTGGATCTTTGAAAAAGAAGTTTGATGATTCTGTGGGTTTTGTCATTTTTCTTATTTTTTTAAATCTCCTTCTTCGTGGAAGATGCCAGTGATGGTGGACGGTCCTATAAGACAGTTCTGGATCGCTGGAGGGAGTCACTTCTTTCTTCTACCAGCTTGTCCCAAGTCTTCCTTCATCTCTCTACATTGGATCGAAGTGTCATCTGGTCCAAGTCCATCCTCAATGCTCGCTGCAAAGTGTGTCGGAAGAAAGGCGATGCAGAAAGCATGGTGCTGTGTGATGGTTGTGATCGAGGGTACCATACTTACTGCATCAGGCCCAAACTGAAGGTATCTCAGGAAAAAGAAATGCTTCCTTTTCACACAGAACTTGAGTAGTTCTTATAACTTAATGGCATATTGCTAATGCTTTTTCTCTTCTTTTCCCCTTCTGTTTCTAGGTCATTCCTGAAGGAGATTGGTTTTGTCCAGAGTGCCGACCAAAACAGCGCTCTAGACGCCTCTCCTCCAGACAGAGACCTTCTGTGGAAAGTGATGAAGAGACTGCTGAACAACTAGAAGGGGAAGAAGAGACAAACTATGATGAGATGGGTCAAAGTGAGGAAGAGCATTATGAAGAAGAGCAAGATGAGGAAGATGAATCTCAAGAGGAGGAAGAGATAAGGTAAAAAGACTTCTGTTAAACTAAAATATCACCTTGATGATGACACAGAGTAATTGTTTGCATAAGCATGTATTTTGAAAATCTAATTTGAAAAAGATGTTTATTTTTAGAAAAATGGTAGCTTGTTATGAATTTGACTCTTACTGAAAGATTTAATATTAACAGGAGTTAGGGCCATGGATTTAGGCTCACTTTTCAAGATAAAAATTGTAGCTTTGAATGTATGGGTGAGAGAAGGCCATCAGAGCTGCAGTTCTGTACGGCTACTGTTCGAATAGTGGAGAGAGTTTCAAACAGTAAAGGTTTTCTGGAGAAAACCTGGAGTTATTTTTGTTCAGTTTTGAATTTTGGAGGACTAGATGCATGCAGTAAGTATTAGAACATTAGGGAAAACAATCTGTCAGAGGCCATGTGACATTGGTAAGGCTTGAGGACTAATGCAGTAGCTATTTTAAAAGGCCAACAAACCAACCAAACCACCCTCCCCCCCAAAAAGGCCTCCCAAAACAATAACAACACCAAAACAAACAACAACACAACTAAAAAAAAAACCCAAAAAACAACAACCAACCAACCCATGAAAACCTCCTTCATAAACAACCAACCAAAAAAACCCACACAATCAACTAAATAATTCAAAATGATAATTTCAGCAAAAAATTTATTTGATGCACATGCCAGCAACATAAAAGTTGAAGGAAACTTTTCTGATCTCAGAGTATTTTTCTTCTTTTTGGTACAGTCTTTTGAATTGACTGAAGCAAGGTTATTTGTGGCTCTGATGGTTGAGATTCAGTAGTTGGAGAGAACGTGCATGTCCTTAAAAAATTAATTTATCTCTGGGATCTTCTTTCTGCCCTGTAAAGGAAGGGGAGTCTTAAGTATTAATTATAAACAATGACCAGAGCGTAACTCTCATATGTAGCATTTTACAACTGCAGTTTATTTATGTGGCTGATAATAATACTCAAAAATGCTAGTAGTTACAGTTGCTGTGAGAAATAAGTGATTTAAAGAAATTGATAGCTGGTGCTCCAGTTAATGTATTCCTATTGCATAAGCTGCAAATCAGATCAGAATTCTGAGCATTTCTTTGAAGTATGTACTCCATGTAATATTTAATTAAGAGACCCCAGAGCAGTATTCAAGATAATGGTATTTGGATGACTGACTGTATCAGGTTGGAAGCGAGCTGCTTACCAGTTCAACCTTGAATGGTTGAGTTTTTTAAATACTGAATTAGAAAACTGAGGGAAAAGAGAGGAATGGAGTTTTGGGTAAAATAAACATAACTGTTCACTTTGTAGCCCATCAAAGCAAGGAAGATCGCAGGTCAAGTTTCCATTAAAAATGAGAGCAGCCAAACTCAACAATCCGTTCTCAAGTCAGAACAGCCAGCGTCAGGCAAGATATGCTTCTCGGAGTCAGCAAATTGAATCTTCATCAAAAATTACCAGAAGGGGTTTAAGAAACATAAAATCAGCCTCTTCATCAGTGACAAAGCCTACTTTAAGACTTAATAGCCGGACCACTCGTCAGAGCCAAAGTTCATTACAAGCAGATGTATTTGTGGAGTTACTCGGTCCTCGAAGAAGACGAAGAGGAAGAAAGAGTGCTGATAACACACTGGAAAACAGCCCTTCCAACTCTCTTGGATTTAGAATTGTTGATACTGCAGACCCCAGTGAACGACTTAGGAAGTTTCCAGTTTCTGCTTCAAAGCTTTCTCTTCCTGGTGCTGAACCCAAGAGAAGAGGCAGAAAACGACAATCCACAGGTTAGAGAAATGCGTTTATCACAGCAAAATCCACATTCTGTTCCCTGCTGAAATATTTGTGTGGTAGAGGAAGGAGACTAGAAGTTGTGGTTGAAGGCAGTTTTGCCACTTCCAACGAGACAGTTTCTTTGTTTTACAGTGACAGAAGTGAACCTTAAAAAAACTTTCAGCTGAGATTTATCATATCCATATTTGAAATTTCATATTTTCACACAATATGGAGAAACTGCTCTATAATAAGTGGATAGAAAATGTGAAAATGCCTTAGCCCACACAAATACAAATGTTTACTCATAGCTTTTATGATTTTGTTTTGTTAAAGAATTAAACAGTGAAGAACACTGCTATATAGGCAAGGTAGTGAAATCGGAAATATACACACTCAACAAGAAACTGCTACCAGAAGAAAAATGTTGTCTGTCTGGTATAGGGGTAACAGTGTCCTTGCTTGTTAAGGTAATACTTTGATGATAGGGAAATACTTGGAAAGATACAATAACCTTTTAAAAACAAAAAGGACCCAGTGTGAGACTGAAGAGTGTAAAAGAGCTTGCATTCCAGTGTGGCAGCCTTGTATTCTGCACCATTTCTGTCCTTCACCATTCAGAATTTGAGCTTTTCCTTTAACCACCCTGTGACTACTCTTGAAAGCAGATAAAACCACTCTGAATAGAGGTTTTGTGAAAGTAAAAGTTAAGAGCAGGCAGCTTATTCTGTTTTTTCTCTAATAGGACTTTTCTTCAAGTGTTTAATAAATTGTTTTAAGATTGAAATCAGTGAAAAAAATCATTTCCAAAATTAATGCAGTAGAGGAGGCACCCAACTAAGTCCTGGTACTTAGCATTTTGTATAATGAGACATTTTAGTAGTAAATAACAGGGTGGAGGTATAGTTAATACTTAAAGCCAAACTACATGCCTCTTGTTTTTAAACTACAGTTTTAGTACCCCAGAATAATGGTGTTTCACCTTTTTTTTTTTTTAAATTTTACTTGTCAGGCTTTAATTTTTATCTGGTGGGGTGTTGGGCTTTTTTTTTTTTTTTCAGAATCATCTCCTCCGGTATTGAACAGGAGAAGTTCAGGACGTCAAGGGGGAGTCCATGAACTCTCAGCTTTTGAACAACTCATAGTGGAACTGGTACGACATGATGACAGCTGGCCTTTCATGAAACTGGTTTCCAAAATCCAGGTAACTTAACGAACTGTAGAGGGAATAGTAATGGCTGAGAGTCCTCTTGCTGCCAGTAAACCTTGGGAATTTATAGTATGGTCCAAACAGGGGGATAGAGCTAAGCAATGGGATTCAGGAGAACTTGCATTTCAGCTCAGATATTTGGTGCCAGAAATAACTTTTACAATTGACATGGTATTGGGAAAATTTTAAATACGCTTTTCATTGAGCACTTAAAAATGTGAAATGCTTTATTTTGAAAAAAACCCAGCCAGACAAACAGCGCAGGACTGCTAAAGGTAAGCTTATGGTTATTAATTAATTAGTTGAATTAATCTTTAATTTATGCAAAGACAGTCTGAGAACAGACCTGCCACAAATAATAAGATAGAAACAACTTCATTCTGATGTTAACTATAATGCAGTAAAAAGATGATTTTGTAGGTTTGTTCTTTACTTCCCTCTTGTTTAAGTTTTAAAATACTGGATGGTAAAGTCGTTATCCAAAGTAAGTGCTGCTCTAGAGGTTTTTACTACAATAAAAGTTCCCAAAGCTGCTTTTCTGCAGGCTGCACTGGCTTGTCAGTTGTAAGGCACTACTGGAACTAYCTGACCCTCCCAAAGTGCCTGTCCTTTCCAAGCCCTCTGGGGCAGCTCTGCATAGACATTCTTGTGGACCTAGAGGTCAGTGTTTAAGTGCTCTGTTAAAATTATCAGTGATAGCTGTTAAATGGAGATCTGAAACTCTGAATTCAGAGTCCTAAAGAGTTGGAAGGATTAATCTATCTGGACGAAGAGAATGATATACAAACGTGGATGAAAGAAGTAAGCGTAGAGGAGGAGGAGAGGAATTTTGAATGAAATGGAGATTAGTGACTGCCTGCTAGAATACCAGAATTATGTTGGGAAGGGCAAGAATCTGGTGAATGCAYGGAAAGATGAGAATTCAACTTAATTTTGGTCATGAAATTAAACGGCTAGAATTCAGTGCATTCTGGTTTGCCCAAATCAAACACTAAGGGATTGTCTGTATAGTTAGGAAGGAAAAATCCATACCTGACCCAAACTTTCTTCATTATGGTAGACACTTTTTGGGTTAAACTTTTTGCTGTAAAGAATACATTGAATGGTCACTGCACAGCTAACCAGAAAGAGAAAATTACTTTTATTTTTAGTAATTACATAAATAGCACTCCTAAAGGGAAAGGAATGAAAAATCTGTCATTTTAATTCTGTTTCTCTACTAATTCTTTCTTTAGATTGATTTGCAGGTTGCACTTGATATATAGTAAAGTTACAGGCCAAAACCAAAAACTTGGTTTTAAAACATACATGATGGTGCATGTGGGTATCTTTCCTTGTGGGGGTGAAAGTCTTGTTTGGATCAGATACCTTTTCTTTCACTTCCCCACCCCACTTTGTGAGACAGTCACCCTAGACTTGGTGCTTATTGGAATTCAAAATTGGATCCAAATGATCAGTATACTTAAAGGTTAGGCAGTCCTTTTCCTCCCCTAACTCTTTATCACATAAACATTGTTCTGGAGTGGCAGTTTATCTCTGGTGCTTGCGTACAGTGTCCTTCTTGCTGCAGAAAGGTTCACTACCTTCTCTTCAACACAAGTAAATAGAATCTCAGAATTGTGAATGAGTAGTAATGGAGTCAAAATGGTTATTACTCATTATTGAAGAGCTTTTAACATTGTGATACATTACAGGAAAATTAAAATTTTTTAAATATTGGAAATAATTTTTGTTCTTGACAGATGGGAATAGCTGGAACACCATAATGCTTATATGCTCATGCAGTTTTCTTACAGTTGTTCACAGGGTATTTAGAATTAGATTTAGTCATTTGAATCGCTGGCTAATGTTTGTTGTAGTCTGCTACTTCAATGATAGAAAAAAAGGAAAAGCAGTACCTGAAAACTAGCATTCAGTCCAGGAAATGAAGGTAGTTGCATGGGACTCCTCTGTTTATCTAAAAACAAAACATAAATGCTTTCTGCTTATATGATTTCCTTGATGTTTTATAGAGGCAGAATTTTAAGCGTCCATTTGTTTGTCCATGAATTTTTTTTTTTTTTTTTTTTTTAGGTACCAGACTACTATGATATCATCAAAAAACCTATTGCCTTAAATATAATCCGTGAAAAAGTGAATAAATGTGAATATAAGTTAGCGTGTAAGTATTATTTATTGAAAGGGGTATTGTATCATGTTCTCTCACTTTAAATTCTTGTCCTAAAATAGAGCTGTGCCGGATGATTGGAAGGCTGAAATTGTGTTTGGTTTAGGGTGTTGTGGTGTGTTTTCTTTTTTTTAAAAGAGCAGTTACTAATACATTTTTAAATAAGATCTGTTGAACATACTTGCTTTACTAGTAACATACATGATTATGGATAGATAAGCAATGGGCAGCTATGAAACTACTGGTAATTTCTCAAGCCTTTGATGTCAATGAGTGACACTGACTAAATAATTGGAAAAGGTACTGTTGTTCCTGTCTGATTTGTATTTCCTGTATTTATAATCAGGGAAATTTAACAATGTTTACATGGCACAGCACCGATACAATGATAGAAACTCGACACACATAAAGATATTTTTGTGTTGTAACTCCGTGTAGAATCACTGTACTAAATCAGTGATGTCATACTGCTTTATCAGACTGCTCTCTGATGACTTGAGACATGCTAAATTAATTTATTTTATTCACTAGCTGAATTCATTGAAGATATTGAGCTGATGTTTTCGAACTGCTTTGAATACAACCCTCGTAACACAAGTGAAGCAAAAGCTGGAACTAGACTTCAAGCTTTCTTCCACATTCAGGCTCAAAAGCTTGGACTTCCCATCACATCTGGTAACGTGGACCACACCGCTCCCGTGGCGAAGAAGTCACGAATCTAACCTCTGCCTTCCAAAGGATTTTTTGAGGGAATTTATTACATTCATTAAAATGGATTGTTAAATTACACAGTCGTCATGTCTGTTTAAAGCAATAACAACTGTTTAACCACCTTGAAGAGTGGCCTGCACTATATTCTCAATGTAATATTAAGCACTCAGGAGAATGTAGGAAAGATTACCTTTGCTACAGTTTTATTCAGTGTCTAATAATTTTGATAGATGTACTGGATGCAGTACTGGTTTACAGAGGTTTTGTACATTTTTAATACATTCATGTGTCCAGATATCTTCCAGAAGTACTTTGTTTTTTCCTGCACAAAATAACCTTGTTTCATCCTCTAGATTTTGTAGGAGCTGTGGTATTGAGGGCTTTATCAACTCAGAGAAAATCTTCTGCTGTAGCACAGTTGAAGAAACTGTGTGTTGTTAAAACTTGTTTGAGCATATCTTCTCAACACTAATGAGTACAACTGCATATCTTTTCAAGTACTGTACCAGTGCTGGCTGGAGGTATTCGGTCTGAGTTTATTAAGTAGATATTTATTTAGCATTCAAAGTAATTTGTGAATTTGTTTTGTATTTATAAAATTTGTACTTGGGGCAAAAAAAAAAGTCCCATAACTTTTTAAATTTTGGGGGGTGTTTTTTTTTTTGTTTGTTCATTTATTCCCCTCTTAAACTTGATGATCAATCAATAAATACCTTCTCGTGTCCCTGGCAGTTCTTCTAGCAATGAGTAAATTTGCAGGACTGTACTCTTAAATTTCTACATACAACTTTGGAAGTGTACAAATAAAATGACACATTTTTTCAAAGTATGTTGAGCTTGGACTTCCTTTTGAGTTCTACTGCTACACCACCTTCCCATTAACTCACAAGGACAAGTTGCTGGAGGGGACACAGCAGAATCTGGCTCCAATATGAGTACCCCAGCCAGCACTTTTGGCAGCTGCAGCCACTGTGATACCTAGTCTCTGAGGGATGCAAATGTCCATCAGTATCTAAGGAGTAACATAACTAGTGTAAGTTGTATAGGGCTTTAATTCGGATCTCTAACAAAAGGTGTAAAACCACAGATTTGTTTAGTTGACCAGCAGCTTCTTTAAACTATCCTTACTATCCTTGATAGTTTGACTTTCAATATTTATTAATTTAAGTTTATTAAGCTCAGTTTGAGTCAATACCTTTAAATCAGTCCTGCCCTCTTGGAGATATGCCACACTGAGAAAAAAGTATGGAACAGAAGTTTGGGGGTAGGAGGGAGAGGTAGGAAAAACTGAAACATGAGGCTTGTTGCTGCAGCATTTTTCCCCCCTGTGTTCATGCTAGCTTGTGTTAGAAGGTTAAAATCTGAATATGCTGCAGACCTAACAATTACTTGCTTATGTGGTTGTGGGCTCACTTTGGCTGCTGTAGTGCTTCTTTTGCCTTAGAGGTGGCAAGAATGGGCATTCCCTTGAGCCTAGGGAATGGATGGCAATAGATAGGAGACTGATCAGTTTGAAGTGTTGCATTTGGGAGTTGGATTTTTTAAAAAACAATTAAAATTCTAAAAATGAGAATGAGGAGGGGATGTTGTTCAGAAATGTCTGCTAATACTTCAGAGTTTCTGTGGAAGCTTTCCTATTCAGAGCTGACATCTCTGTCCAGATCAGAGACATTTTTTGTTCCCCCAGTAAAGAATGCTAAATTCCACAAGGAATATAAGCAGCAAAAGACTTTTTCGCAGGGTGTAAATTGTACTTGATACCCCTGCATCTGTCCAGTGCCAAGAGGCTGTGAATGTCCTGACTAGCAGGGTGCACAAACAGTTGTTCTAGTTCTTGTTCACATGAATAATCCCTATTGACTTGAATGTGAATACTTTTTGGGGAGGGGCAGGGTGAGCAGATGCAATTTAAATAATTTCTGTCTCCAACCTACTCCCAGCTGTTCATTTCTATTACTCTTTCTCCAAAGTTATTTCCTTCAATAGCATCCCCTCAGCAATACAACTATAATTTTGAGCTTGGATAGAGCAAGTGGTGACAGTCCAACCTGAATCTCTGCTTGTGACAAGGGGGTTTGCATGCTTGTGCGATGAGGAAAGTTACAAATTTCCCACTACGTTTGGAAGCCTAAGGCCTCACTTACATACACTGAAGGTGTGAAATACAGGAAGTGCCCACTTCTGCTTTGAACAGCTGTGCTTAAAATACTCATTTGCCAGATGTGCAGTGCAGATCTGACTGTCCTTGGCTTTAAGGGTGCTCGTGGAGCATGAACCAACTTCCTCACAGCAAAATGCCGGAGTTGGTATTTTCATTGCAGCTTTTTCAAACTTCAGTGATGCCTTTTCTGAGCTATGTCAAGATGTCTTTTTTTGTGGCCTTTGGGAAGAGGGGAATTAATTCTATCTTCCTCCTTGTCTTTGGGGCTGAAATATTCATGCTCCTTATCCATCTTTCCCCTGTGTGTGTTATCATGATCAGCCATCCCACCTCCTGCTACTGCCAGGGTAATGGCTGTACAGTATCTGACAGGGGCTCCACGCAAAAGTTTTTCACAAAGGTGACAAAACGGGGATAGGGTCAACAGCTTCATTGTGGATTCAAACTAATGAGGCTGTACCAGACTCTTAAGGAAAACAGGCAGTAGGCTTCCTTGAGCTTCAAGTTCAGCATCTGTCCTCCAAGCAGCATTTTAACAAGATGGAATAGTGAAACTCTTGCCCTTCTTGGTAGCTCCAGTACCTCAGCCCTGACATGTATCCCAATACTGTTGTACCAGCTGGTTTTCCTGCTGTGCAAGTTCTGCCCCTTTCATTCATGTGAGAGCTGAGTAACTACCCTAGGCAATTTCTTCTGATGTTTTTTGTACATAACTGTTTAATAGCCACAGGATGAGTTCCTTCGGGCTCTAACCCAAAGGACTCTTGTCCAGGAAACTCTAACATTTCCTCAAAGACAACTTGCTCACCTCCTGGCCACCACAGACTACCAAAGATGCAGAAGACCAATCCTTAAAGTGACTACTGTTGTTGGAAGCAGTCCTTCCTACCCAAGCAGGATGAGGTCAGGAGAAGGCCTCTTCAAATGCTTGCAGCCAAGCAAGCAAGTAAAGGTGGTTGCAGTCAAGCTGATCTGGCTGTCCGTGTTTAGGTGTCAGCACCAGTGTAGCTAGGAGTTGCTGTGTCAAGTCCCTTCACCTGTGTTAGGAGGCAGGTGATGACCTTGACTGGCATATCCAGTGTCAGATTCACCTGCTGGAAGTCTAATTTCTGGAAGCCTTTAAGAATGCTGGAAAGCTTGTGTTGCTTTGGTCTGGCAGCCCACATGACAGATGTGAGCCAGCACTCTTCTTTGTGAGGGGTTTGACCTGGGGCCACTGCCCTTGCACCCAGTGCTGGATGGCTTTTTTGTGGAGGGATGAGGTTTTAAGTACTGTAGGAGAGCACTTAAATGTTAGTATTAACAATAAAGAAATGATCTTAGCATAATTTTAGCAAATATGGGCATTAGAAACCAGTAAGTAGCAGCTGGAAACCAGCCTGAACTTACATGTATAGTTACAGGCAGGCAGACCCTCAACAGCCCCGCTCCACTTGCTGCAGTCACCAGCTGTCCCACAACCAGCGTCCCTGCTTTTGTCACGGTCCAGAAGTGGAGATTCTTGTATGGACATGTGCAGGGAGCAGGTCTCCAGGGACACGAGACTGCACTGGAGTCCTGCCCAACATCATGTTTCTGGTGCACTAATCTAGTACTTTAGGTTTTAGGAGATTCCATTTGTGGCTTATGATTTTTGAATCATTGATGTAACCACTGAATTAACCCTTACCCTGCAGCAATCTTGTGTCTTCCAAGTGTTATTTGTTTGTATTCAATAAATAATACCTAACACTGGTCATGTTACCTATTGATGATCACTGTCATAACTGATCTAGCAATTCCAGATAATGCTTCTTGAGGCTACCAAGGACTATTTCTACTCTGCAACTGTCTCACTCTAAAGAAATTGCTGGTGTCCAGATGAGTGCAGGTAGTTTTCTGTACAGTATTTGGCTCTAAGTCCAGAGATCTTTCCCTTGCACTGCTAAACTGCTGCCTTGATCTTCATAACAGTGACTTCTTAGTCTAGTTCTGCAGAGGTGGTCCTGGTGCTTTACCCAGCTTGCTGCAAGGGGATATTCTGAGATTTCTCATCCTGCTACCAAGTGATGTATTCTTCCTCCTGCCCTTCATCAGCTACCTGCTTCCCTTAATTTGGTGCTTCCTTAGACAGTGCTCTATTAAACCCTTGCCTTGAAGTGCTCAATTGTGTATATGTCCAATATCAGGCCTGTGTAAAAACCCCTCAGAGAATCTCTAGTTACCACCAGTAAGAAAGCTTCCCATTTTGGGGCACTCAGGTTTGAAGATGATGTTTGGATTAAGTCTGATGCAAAAAGTAAAATAACTTGTGCTGCAAATGAAAAGAATTATAAAGACAGGTAAGTAAAGCGATCACCTTGTTTCCCAATAGGGATGCTGTTGTAGCACTGTCCCTAAAATATGTCTATATTTGTGGATGTATGTGTATATACTTGTGCAAAGTTTGGGACTTTTAACTGATCTAAGCCACTGACTATTAAAACAACGGTTATAATTCATGAATCATAGAACCATAGAGCGGTTTGGGCTGGAAGGGACCTTAAAAATCATCTCATTCGAACACATGGCAGCAGGGACACCTTCCACTAGACCAGGTTGCTCAGAGCCCCATCCAACCTGGCCTTGAACACAGCCAAGGAACACTGCCACAACTTTTCTGGACAGCCTGTTCCAGTGCATCACTAACCTCACACTGAAGAATTTCTTCCTCTTTTCTAATCTGAACACGCCCTCTTGCAGTGGGAAGCCATTACCCCTTGTTCTGTCACTCCATGCCTTTGTAAAAAGTCCCTCTCCAGCTTTCATGTAGCCTCCCTTCAGATCCGGGAAGGCATTTTGGAGTGCACTAAAAGGCACATCAATACAAGCTACACCTGAAGTGTTCTCAGGGGCAGAAACCACAGGCTGCATGTGTTTTCCAAAAACCGCACTGAGGCCAACGTTAGGTTTGTTTCTTTACCATAATATATCCGTTTCCTGGGTTTGTACTGCTTCTTTCCTGAAAAATTGCTGAAATTAATTTTAAATATATTTTTTAGACTCAACTTAATCTTTGATTTTTTTAGGTTTGAAAGAAGGAAAAAAAGTGTTTCCTGGGTTTCCAAAGACAGGGCTGTATCAGCCGCTGCCCCCGCGAGAGGCTCTGGGTAAGGCCAGCAGCCGGCCAGGCTGGAGGTGCTCGGTCCACGCGACATCCCCGCAGCCTTTGCCAGAGGGGGGAGAAGGCAGCAAGCTCCAGCATTCCGCCTGCACCTCCCTGCTTGCTCACAGCATTTATCCAGCTGTTCAGGTCACTCGCTTTTGATGATAGAAATGTTTGATTGGGCCAAGTTTCCTACAAGGATGTTACATGACAGCATACTCTCCAAAATGCTGGCCGCTGGCCATGGAAGATCAGCTTTCACTTCTTTCTTCTCTGCTGTTCTTCAACTTTTTACTTTTATGGATTTCAAAGAACCACGAAAGAAAGGGTCATTATTTGACTAATGAAGTGCTGCTGCATTGTGTCACAAAATCATGTTCTGGAGTTATTCTGGTGCTTGTGCTACCTGGTTTAACCATGCCAGGTGGAGGGACTGAAAATGGCATGCTTGTGCCATAACTTCCCTGTAACAAAGTTAGAAGGCATCCTTTACAAGGATTACCTTGCTCTGCTAGGATAACACACAGTCCAATTTGCTAGTCTTGGCTTACCAAATTATTTAGGCTTTATATTGATAGTTTCTAGATTAACAGTCCTATAAGAATGTATATTATAATCTACGTGCTTCCCAATTTTTCTCCTTCAAGTGCCCTCCAGAAAAAATTAGCTTGGAGAAGAAAGGACTTTGAAGGGACAAGCAGTGCTGTGGCTCAGCTGCTGTGAATCCTGTGTTCAAAATGGCAGAAATGGGAGCCAGGATGCTAAAATGTTTGGGGTTTGGATGGTAGTTCTGCATTTGACTGTTGGCAATTTGGGGATTTGCCTGCGGGATCAGGGCTTCTTAGTTGCCCTTCATGAGCATTCCTGTGCAGATCCCACCATCAGTCACATGCTGGGCTCTGCAGTCCTGGCACAGCTCGTGAGTGCTGCTGTCACCAGAGGACACTTCTGCACTGACCGACAGGTCCCACGATCCAGCAATGGTTATAAATATTCCTCTGCCTCAGTCATCCTAAAGCCCATCCTCAACCACCAGAAAGTGATCTCAACTCATGTATTTAGCATGTTAGGCTTAGCTAATGTTTTATTTTTAGATTGCTGTCTGAAAAACTTAGTGTTTTTAAAAGGCACTATCAACTTTTTAAGCACAATTGTGAGGGGGCTTTGAAATGCTTGAATAGATTTAGACTGTGCATCTTTTGTTTCCATAGCTTTTGCTTTTAAGAGGTTTCTTAGAACCAGTCCTTGGGTTCAACCTTCATCAAACAGAACTTCCTTCCACTCAGATGCAATGCTGCAAACTGAGTCCAAGGTCTGTCTGGAAAAATTTTTAGAGTATTAAAACTCCAGAACCAAAAGTGTCTGCCCTCTTTTTGTCTGGCCTTTACAACTTCCAGTCTAAACAGGCCATATGAATTAATCTCCACCATCTTGGCACTTTTGTCATGGCTTCCTCCATCTCCTTTAGAGTATTTGATCCTTCGCTGATGATTCTTTTTTGTATTTAAGAGATGCCTCCTTAAATCAGACCTGCAATGTARTAGAAGTGCTTATCATGATTAGAAACAGTCCATTTTCCAAGGACCTTGTTCCAAGGTGATGACATAACCCCAGCAGGAAAAGAAGCATAGAGCAATGAAGGTTAGTAGCAGAATCAGGCAAAGGCTGGAAGACTTGGGATTAATGCCCGAAATCTGTGTGCAATCTGTGTATATGGTGCTGCTTTGCACTTGTCCAGGCACAGAAAAACAAGGATTCCTTGTCCCACCAGGAGCCCTGGCTGTCTCGGGGGCCCCGTTTTGGGGGGGCTTTTCTGTGAAAAAGAACAGAACAAAGTTGAATCATTATACTCTTATATGCCAGCCAGCCCCAGCAACTTGAAAATTTGCATGCACCTATCCTGAAGGGAAAAAGCTTTTGGAAACCATTGCCACCTTTTCCTGGAGGTGCACCAGTTTAAATTCTGCCATCTGCTGAGATGGCTGACTGTATCCTAACTTTTGGCAGTCATCCTCCTGCAAACCAGCCTGAAGCTGTTCGAGAAATGACCCTTTCCAGCTGTCGTGCTCATCTGCTGAAAGG
Source organism: Amblyornis subalaris (assembly GCA_018881555.1). Taxonomy (NCBI): domain Eukaryota; kingdom Metazoa; phylum Chordata; class Aves; order Passeriformes; family Ptilonorhynchidae; genus Amblyornis; species Amblyornis subalaris. The sequence goes on from JACAXG010000019.1 coordinate 8,866,848, forward strand.
AGTTGCTGCTCTGAGGCTCAACAAGTTTTCAGAAACCTAAACAAGATGAACCCACTGTTAGGAGAGTTGCAGATGTGGACTTCACTTTGGTAACACTACTGTTGTCCTTACTCCTCCTTTGTGTAAGATCTATTCTATTCAGATATATAATGTAATATAATATAATGTAATATAATATAATACTGTGAGCAAAGAACCAACTCTTGGGCCACAACACAGAAGAAGGAAAGAGACCACACTTTTATCTCCATTCTGATTTTAAAAAGAAACAAAAATTTCTGCTTCTGTGCTGTGGTAAGTCTATCGAAATCCTAGCATAAGAGGCAGCAGAACTTTCTGAGTTTGTGGGGAGAAACTTGGAGACTCCCAGCATACTCAGTTTGTAAGACATGAGGAAAGTGTAAAATTTGCTGAGTGCTGTTGATGCATGTGCATAGCAAAAGGACACTGCAGCAGTTAGAGACACATTTTGCAGGGCATACAGGAATTATGAAGGCTAGCACGGTAAATAGTAGTTACTTCTTCTAGTGCTACAAATGTGCAAATCTTTGTGAAAGTTGAATATGTGCTAATTATATAAAGACAATTTTTATCTTCTGTTTTTTTCAATAAGGTTGAGTGAAGTTTCCCTGTATTTTATACTTCAGGGGAATTTTTTGTTCTGTTTAGCCATTTTTTTGCCATTAGTTTCCATGTTTCTCTCACAAGAGGAATTTTTATTTCCTTTTTTTGCTGTGTTTAAATACCAACCCTAACATGATGTCATTACAAGACATAACATTTTAATTAAATCTCTCTTTCATTGTCCATTGACCAATGCCAGGCCCGTGGCTGCCCGGCGTTGTGATTCAGTGGCACGTGTGAGTTGCCAGCACGGCACTGAGAGTCACGGCGGGAAAGGGGGAATTCCACCCTGCCATGAAAAACCTGGGGCTGCTGCTCCTCGAGCATCCCTGCTGGGCCTGCTGGGCTTACGCTGCTGCCGCTTCCTACTGCCTCCTTCTGCCTGCTCTTCTGGCATACGGCCAGGTCAACTCGCCCAGGGAACGCGGATGGTTGACGAGCTTTACAAGGGGAGGAAAAAAAAAAAAGGAGCTTTTCTTCAGCCGTATCCCTGCACGAGCTGAAAAGCAGCTCCACTTGGCAGGGAAAGAGGCTGCTTAACCCCAGTGAAGCATCACAGCACCCAGGCCGGCATCGCCGCCCGGGGACCGGGCACCCGCCGCTCCCGGCGCATCCCCTAGCCGCAGCCAGAGGGGCGGAGAGGAAGGCTCCTGGAGCCCAGGCGGTGGCTGGGGAAGGCGGCGGGACGGCAGGCAGCGCTCCCACGCCGTGGGCAGCAGCTGGCAGGCCGGGGCTGCGAGGCGACGGCAGCGGGAGCAGCCTGGGCCGTGACTCACCCGAGGAATGTCCTGGCACGGGCGGCCGCGGCTCCCGGTGAAGGTGACGCAACGGGCTCGGCTCGTCCCGTCCGGGCCGCGGGCAGAGCCCACCAGGCGTGACCGACTCCTCGGGGAGCGGCGGCCAGCGCCTCGCTCGCCCGCAGCCCTGCCCAAGCCACTGCCAAGTGGAATGATAGCTCGGAGCCCCAGAGGGATTTTGGGACCACATCGGTGGATGAGGCTGCTTAAACCAGCAGAAGTGATTCGTGGAGAAGGGATAGTGGAGTCTGGAGCTTCTCTTACGGCGCTTACTGGGAATCCGCGCCTCACACCAGCGCGCGCGTCCTGCCCCTTGCTGCGGGTTCCTGGAATCAGCTCACAAGGAGGCACTGCAAATCTCGCTAACTTGCAGCAAAATCGTGCCAGGATATATTCGACTTAAGAGTCAAATATATTTACCGTATAATTTTCTTAAAGGAATGTATTTGCAGTATAAGGAAAGAAAAAAACTCAGTGTTAGCTTTTCACAGAGGTTTTTTCTAATACTCTCTTACATTACAGGAAGTTAGATTTTATCTGGCATTCTTTGCACTCCCACTGAAAATGCAGAATTGTTGGAGGGAAACTTGACATTTTGCAGGGGTACACAGGAGAGCAAAGGGGAAAAGGAAGTGCCTTGAGCAACAGATTTCATCAAATGCAGTCTTCTATGGATTTCTCTCCCTTGACAGGTTGATTTTTTGGATGGTATTAAGACTCTCTGTTATTTCTGTATACATCTATGCAAGTTCCTCTGCTTTTGCTTTATAGTCTCCTACTTAAAGGAAATCTGGCTACACCACAAAGAGCTCTGATGTCTCCTAGCAGAAACCAACAGGTTCCTGAGTTGAACTGGTAGATGTATAGCCCCATTTTCTTCTATCTCAAATGAATTATTTTATAAAACTTAATTACTTAATTATGGATCTTAATTACTTTTGTGACCTCTATTCTTCTGTCAGATTTAATTCAAATAAACTAACAAGTTAAAAAGTCACTGAGACAAGGATGAGCCTGAGTGAGAGAAGGSATGCCCGAGGAGATCAGGCAGAAGCCTTGCTTCCATGGGAAATGAGGCTGAAATGATAACATTGAGTTCAGTGAGGATGACAGAGAAGTAAAGAGGATGCACTGCATACTAAAGGAAGGGACTTTGATACCAGAGAGCTTCAATGCATAAGGCAGCTTAGTCCATTATAATAATTTCTCACTAATGAGCAACCAGGAGTTGAATCCAAACAAACAGTGCCTCCTGCTTCACGGTGAGTCATTGCTTCCATCCACAGAGGGTGAGGGGAGGCTTGGAGGGCTTCCTCAGAGGTATGCACTCCACAGAGGGTATCATTCACAAAGCTTTTAGTGCTGCTGCGGCTGGGCTCTCTGAATCATTGGGCTATTTTCGTGATTCCTGGTGGGATGCAGGTCTTGTGGCATAAGGGTAGTGAAACTTGATGCTTCCTGAGTGCAGCGAGATGCCAAAGTGGGGAACCAGCTTTGTCTGAGTGTGCTCCAGCAATAAGATTTGCTTGGTCATTATTGCTTTTGGCTGGATACTGGCCATTTCTGTGGCTTCCGAAGTTCACTGCTGGGCTCTATCACAAGTTCCTTCTCTGATCACTCCAGTCACTAGGAGTTCAAAATTCATTTCCTTGAAAATGAGAAGCCCCTTTCTGTTTACCTGTGACCTGTTTTTCACCCCTGAGAAATGCTCTCAAATTCTGGTAAACTCGCTTCTGTCTCAGAAATTTCTGTAAAGTCGGAAAATACTCCTTCAGCCCGTGCTGCTTCTATACTCTGATGACTGCCAAGTACCAGTCAGTGATGTGCAGCAGCAGCAGTCGTTAGTGCCTAGGTACTTCAAGTATGCACCTTGTGAGGTGAAGAAAGTAGCAAGCACTTCTGATTCATTATTCAGTTTCCATGGTGTTAAAAACAGGGTGAGTCATGCACAGTTTTAGAATTGTCATCCCTGGAGCACCTATCCAGCCATGCAACTCTGGAGATGGTAACTCCCCACCTTTCATTTTTGGAGCCTGCGATATGCAGTGCAGAGGCCCTGTGTGGGTGGCTGAAGGTGCACTGCAAGGGCAAGAGATTAGGGCACTTACACACAGCAGATTCATGGTCTTGTGCACGTGTTAGAAGAAGTTTTGCTGAGCCCATGGTAGTGACTGTGGTCACTGGCACTGCAGGATGTACTGCACACAGGCATGGCTACACCTGCTTGCCACGGCCAAGGAGCTCCAAGCTGCTATTTGCCTCCTGACATTGTGTATGGCTGCAAGGACTTCCGTCTGGGACACTGAGCAGGACATGTGTCACACACAGCATGCCCTGACACACTGCAGTGCCATGAAGGCTATTTTGGCATACATTAACCTAACCTGATGATGAGGATCGGAAACCACTTAAGTCCCCCCAGCCCATGACATTGCTCAAGAGCAGGAGACACCCAGGAATGGCCAAGACATTCCCATGGACTTAGGTTGGTTTAAGCCAACCATAAAACTGCGTCTTGACAGTTACCCAGTTTAGGATTTCARTCGTTAATTCTCGTAACAATTTTCATCTCTCCTAACCAGTCACTTGTTTGAAAAAAAGACAGCACATATTGTATTTGAAAACTGAATTGGGTAATGAATGATTCTTTAAATGGAAATATACAATAAAGGTACTCCTTCCTGAGTCCCACATTGCTGGCACTTGAACAGGCAGTAAGAGTGGCCATCAGCTGGAAAAAACTGACTTGAGTCTAACAGAGCTCAGTGGAAGCAGGAAGTCCTGAATCTGTGGCTGCAAGGAGCTGAGGGGTAAATATAGCTCCAGATTAGTGATTTCAAGGCTGATGGACCAAATTTTTAATATTGATGAATGCAAGTCAGTCTCGTAACTCAAAAAGGATATTGGAAACAGTGTTTCAGCTGGTCAACATGGTAACGTATAGTAATGGAGAATAGGGGGAAACAGCCAACACATCCCTCACACAATGCAGTACGAATATATGTATAGATACCTAATACACATACATGCATGCTGACAAACACTGGCTTGCCAGCTTCCACCACCACAATATTAGCAATTCAAGTGTTTTAGGGAGAGCTGACAGGTCACAACACAGGCTGGGGGCTCATAGGTACAGCTGCCTGTGGTTCTGAATGTTTAGGATCTCTTGTTTTTCAGATAYGTCATTTCAGGGAGCAGAGAGTTGCATAGGACTGAGAATCCTCTTGTCCACTTGGATGAGCTAGAGATAAAACGCTTTGTTTGTTGTCCTGTGCCTGAAGCCCTGTCTGGCTCAATATGGACAAGCGAAACACTGCCGGGAGGGTCGTTCTTCCTTGTTTGTTTTCCTGTAAGTCATTTTCCCATCTTTTAATGCTGTACCTTGCGCCCTACATGTTGTGTCCCGCCCCACTCTCTGAGCAGCTCTTCGAAGACCGCAGAAGGGGCAGTCTTTGCGCCAGGCCCCCGGGCCTTTCCCCACAGAGCTCGGGGCTGCCGCGGCAGCAGCGCAGCTCTTCTTCGAGCGAGGACAAGGCGTCGTGGCACACGGCAGCGACACAATGCCGCCTGTGCCGGCTCGTGGGGCGGGAACGGGCAGCCTGACAGCGCCCGGCCACGAACCGTGAACACGGCGCAAACGCGTGCCTTTAGAGCAGCAGACAGCACCTCGGCCAGGGGAGCAGCGCCGGGCAGGCGGTGCGGGACTGGGCGGGCAGCGGTGGCTGGCTCAGGGCAGCCGCGCCGCCATCCTGCCCCGGCCTGACGCGACCACCGGCCGCTCGTGCTCCAAGCCCAGCGGAGGGGCCGCATCGCGCCCTCAGCAGTCAGCCAGCCACCGCCGGGGCGGCCGAGGGGGCCGCCCGGGGCTGCGGGGTCCAAGCCAGACCATCCGCGGTCCAGCGGCGAGGCTGCCTCCGCCGGGTGGACGACCGGGCCCCACCGCCTCCGGGCCCTGCCCGGCGAGCCCTGCCCGGCCCTGCCCCGCGGGGGCCGGCCCAGCGCGGCCCGGCGGCGGCACGTGGTGGCGGCGCGGCCCATGTGACCGGCCCTCCCCGGCCGCCGCGGCTCATCCCCCGCCCGGCCGAGTCCCCGCCCGCCTCGCCCCCAGCGCAGCGCAGCGCTCTCTGCGTGCAGCAGTCCCGCACCGCAGGCAGCCGCCGCCGCCCCGGCACCCGGCGCCATGGTAAGGGTGGCGAGGCGCGGCGCGGCCGGGTGGGGAGGGCGGTGGGGGCGGCCGGCGAGGCCCGGCGGAGCCGAGGGGGGCTAAGCGGAGCAGGCCCGGCCCGGCGCGGCCCCGCGGCCTCCGGCGGCCATTTTAGTCTAATTTTAGCCGGGTGCGGGGGGAAGGGGCGGCGGGAGCGGCCGCGGGGCCGCGGCGGGCGGCGGGCGGGCCGCGGCGCGGCCGGGGCCGGGGCCGGGGCCCGGCGGGCGGGCAGGCAGGCAGGCAGGCGGCGCAGCGCTCTCTGCGGCACCGCCCGGGCGTGCGAGTGCTCGGCGGTGCGGTGAGGGGCGCCGGGCCCGGAGAGGGGGTCCCGCACTCCTCCCGAGGAGCTGTCGCCGCGGCTAGTGCCCGGGCCGGAGGGGCGGCCGGGAGCGGCCGTGTGGGAGCGCTGGGGCCAGGGCGGGAGTGTCGGAGCGCAGGGTTGGAGGGCGCGGGGCGGCGAAATTTCCCCCGTCCCCACGAACAAAGCGGGGAGAGGGGCCGGCGGCGCCCCGCGGGGACAAAGCCGGCGGCTCCCGGCGAGCCGCGCACCTGCCTTCTCTCCCCGGGCAGCCTGCGCTGGCAGCGCCCGCCTCGGCAGATGTAATTGTTGGACCGAGAGCAAGGGCGCTGCAGATGGGCTGAGCTCGCTCGCTCACTCGCAGTGGGGTTTGCTAAATTATTTTCCTCTTGCCTTGAGCTCGCCGTTTGCCCTGCCGGTGTTCTGTTTCCTTATTGCTTTAGGCTCGTGTTTTGAACATCTTGCGAGCCTTATGGGGAGCCCTACAATTTTAATTGGTATTTTTATGTGAACGCAGAGCAGTCAAACAATACTCCCGCAGCAGTATGAAGTAAAACGCGGGAGTGCTTAAGGCGCTGTGTTGAAGCTGACACAATGCAGAAAACATTTCTGCTGCTTGTAGAGCCTTACCTCACCCAGCAAAATGAGAGTCATGACAGTGCTGGATGTGAGCTGCTGCTGTAGCGTTTGTTCCACTAAAAAAAAACCACCAAAAAACCCCAAACCCCACCCCCTCCCATCCCAACGGAACATTGTAAACTCCTCTCCTGTGTTCAGTTCCTACCCCCTCATCACTCCCTCTTCCCCTCCCCCCAGTTAAGCTAAATGCATGATAAGGTAAAGGAAAACTGCTTGAGGAGTACAGTTGTGTGACTAGTATGAAACTGCTATCCAGAATCGCAGCTGAAGATGCTGAGATCTGCAACAAGAAACTACCGAGTTTACGCCTCCTTTATATCTTCTGCTCAATCCCACAAATATTACTAAATTCATAGTGTGTTCACGTTGAGTATAGTATTTTAATTCGTACGGGGGCAGGCAGACTTCTTTATCTAGCACTGTGGGCTATCATCTTTTCTAGTGAGTGTTAATTTTTGCTGTTTAAATTATTCCTTTGATCTCATTTACAGGCTTCTGGAGTAACAGTGAATGATGAAGTCATAAAGGTTTTTAATGACATGAAAGTAAGGAAATCTTCAACCCCAGAAGAGATTAAAAAAAGAAAGAAAGCTGTTCTCTTCTGCTTAAGTGATGACAAAAAACAAATAATTGTAGAGGAGTCAAAGCAGATATTGGTTGGTGACATTGGCGATACTGTGGAGGACCCCTATACAGCCTTTGTGAAGTTGCTACCTTTGAATGATTGCCGATATGCTTTGTATGATGCCACATATGAGACAAAGGAATCTAAGAAAGAAGACCTGGTATTTATATTCTGGTGTGTAAAAGCAAAGCTTGCTGTTAAAATTGAATATTCTGGAGCTACCGCTGGATGACTGAATAACTGTTTTGTTTTGATTTTCTTTTTTCTTTAAAGGGCTCCTGAAAGTGCACCTTTAAAAAGCAAGATGATCTACGCAAGCTCTAAAGATGCCATTAAAAAGAAATTTACAGGTACAGACCTAAAAATGTTTTTCTCGTTAATTACAATGCCATTTAGATGTTGAGGTTCTCATAAGTACATTGTTGTCCATCTGTCTTCCAGGTATTAAACATGAGTGGCAAGTAAATGGTTTGGATGATATTAAGGACCGTTCAACACTTGGAGAGAAATTGGGAGGCAACGTGGTAGTGTCACTTGAAGGAAAACCTTTATAAAAAGACAGACAAGTGCCATGTGGATCTAAGGAGCTTCCATTTCTGCAGCTCGTTCAATTGGAATAGTATTAGTCTCCCCATTCCCTCCCCTCCTCAGAAAATAAGTCCCTTCCCCATCGCCCTGAAGGAGATGTCATTGTTAAGCAGTCTACCAGTGATTGCCATTAGACTGTTTAATCCTGGTAGTTTTATGTAGGATTCAAGGAATGCTTTCACGTCACACTCTTGGCCAAAACTGACGTTGCAGGCATTCCTTGCAACATGTACAATGAATGTGATAGTTAATGTAAATAGTCTAGCAGACAGCAAAGGGTAAGCTAATTGAATGCCTTGAAAGTATTGTCCACTGGTCGGATGGTAGACTCTATACAGTATTACTTACAGTTGCACTTGATTGCAGTTCCATGAGGCTCTTGTGCATTCATACACCTCACCTGCCTTGACAAGCCTATTTTTGTGACATGGCAGCACACAACACTATGCATTTAAAGCACTTTTTTGTAATATGTTTGACCTGCCCCCTCCAAGGAATGCCAATTAAGTTGCTGTAACTGTGTCRTCAAATTATCGTAGTACCTCAGTTTCATTCCTGTTACATGCATATCTTTATAAATGAAGTAGCTGTTACGATGCCTTTTGTTTTCCATTGAATGTACACTACTGAACAGGAGGAGAAGTTATCTGTTTACCATGTGAGTCTTGAAACACTAAAGTTTTGTAAAACATCAGTCATGGTGGCAATTTCTGTATTAAAAAGAGCCTTAAATGGAACATTGTTTTTTGAGATCAAAAACTGGCCACGTTGCAATAAAACTTGTGGCTTATTACAGAATGTTGCCTTGTTTTCATTGGAAAATATAGTTTTTAAGTGTTTAAGCATATTTCAAATAACTTCTGTGGAAAGTATTGTAAAGGTAAACAATCATTAATCTCAAATAATGCAAGTTTTTAATACTGATTTAGGCACTGCTTTACAATACTTTGTGGCTCTGTTCTGACCATTTGATAAAGGACCTGCTCCTAGTTTACTGTTAAAGTAAAGAAGCTACCACTACTGGAGACCATTAGTTCCATGGAACACTTGTGTCAGAAACTTAAAAATATGAATTTATTAACCATGCAGTGTGTTTCGTACCTGAATGTTCTTAAAGTTCTACATGCCAGAGCAAAACCTTGCACAAGATCTTACAACTCAATGTGTGGTTCAGTAAGGTGATGTGTAATGACACACGCAGAATACGAAGTCAGGAAATAATTTTTGTTCCTCGAGTGTTGCAGTTAGACTGACTCAGTACAAGAATTAGCCTAAATGAACTGTTCTACTTGTTAGCTTCTATGTAAATGGAACTGGAAAGTGTTTGCCACTACTGAGGCTTGCATAGGGGACGTGTTTTGGCTGGGAGCCAAATAATGCTCTCCTTATAGAGAATTTGATCTGCTCTCTGTGAGCAATCCTCCGTTAGCCAGAGCTATTTATGGCAAACACATGCTTTTGTATCTTGTCATCGTTATCCACAAATGGCAAAACTGGACATGATTCTCCTGGTATGCATAAAGGAGTGCTGTTAGGCAGCCACTGGCAGCTGAATTGTACATGCTGCTAGAAGGAATGCTCTTTTATCATTACCTTATTTTAAAAAGTTGGTAGAGTAGAACTGTGGAGCTTTTAAATACAGGCTCTTTATGCTCAGTCCATAGCCCTTTTTCAACAAGGAAGCAAATAATCCAAATACTTTTTTTTTTTTTTAACAGTTTAAGTAACCTAGGGGTACTGTGTTTAGGCTCTCTTGTCCTGTAGAACTTTAAGATTTTATTTCAGGCTTCTGGCTATCCCTATGACTTGCACACCTCATTGTGTTAGCTGTTCTATGTAGACTAAACTTTACTAGAATTTAACTAAAAAGGCATGATGACCACTGACTTACTAAGTGTATTAATGAGTCTTGGTTTTGTTCTACAAAACTCCTTTCAGGTACCTTTTAAGGTTGCGAAGTAACTGATGGTATGCATGTTGTCTAGATAAAAAAAAAACCCCACAACTTTTTATTCCTCAAAATAGTCTATTTCTGRTCATTCATGTTGTATGCAAAGCCCAGTTTAATGTAAAGATCTTCGTGCTTTATGTTTGAGTTCAGTACAGTAAAATGAAATTATCTTTTAACTGATTTTTCACAAGGAATAAATTGTTTCTTTAGAAAAAGCCAAAATGGAAAATGTTAAATTTTAGTAAACCATTTGAATTTTCAATTTAGGTGGTAAACTTTTTTTAAGGATTACCTGTGTTTAAATATATTGTTTGTCTTTGCTGCAGTCCGTAAAAATGTCTGTGGCTTCTTAGTTGAATATTAAAGGTTCCTTTTTTTTTTTTAAACTAGCTGAGATGTATATTCACTCAGTCCAAGTAGCTATGAAATTGAAGCACAAACTGTATTTATGTAAGATTCCTACAAGTTTTGGATCCAAAAGGATCAGCCTGCCTTCAGTTTGTTCTTGAAATGAATGACTGACTGACTGATGCGAGGTCCAATTCAGATGGCTTGCTTTTAAAAAACAAAAAAAAACCAAAAAAACAAAACCCAATAAAGTGCTACAGAACTGTTACTGTTTGAATTATAAAACAAATGAGAGACAGCTGGCATCTGTTCCAAAATGGTTTGTCAGCTGTTGTTTTCTGTCATTATGCAAAATGGTGAGGGCCTCATTGTGATCGAGAAGTGGAGGAAAATCCTCTCAAGTTGAATATCTTCTGTGTATTTCCGTGTAGACGTGACTTTTGGATATCTTGGCTTCAGTTATTTTGTTGATAAAGAAATGTTAATTAAAATTTTCATGAGAGCAGCTTCTGCAGAAATGGCATTTTTCCTCTAAAAAAATACTTCAAAGCCAGCAGTTTTGTTTGATTTGGTAAATCCTGGAAGACGTATAGATAGATGGGTTTGCTTTCTCTGAAAAGTGAAATCAATCCAAGACTAGAGTGTGTAAGGGAGGTTTATGCTTGTGGCAATTTTAGAAATGCAAAGCTTAAATTTATATGGACTTGACTATAAGAATCACTCCTGGTCAGATGATGAAGTGGATTTTGAGTATGTTCGGTTAAAACCCAAAGTGTTTCTCTAAGTGGAAGAGTCTGTTCCTGCTCCACCATTCCCTCAGAACGTGTGATGGAATACAGCAATTGCCACAATTTGATAATAAGCTTTACTCTCTAATGCCAATTCCAGTATAAACCAAATTTTCATGTCTGCCTGTTTTTTATAAACTTCTGTAAGTTCCCTTTAGTTTGTGGTGGCAAGTTTAATGATTGTAGAGTGGAAACACAGCACTAATGGTGGATCAAAGATCATCAATGTAGCACCTGTCTATGAGTATTGAATTTCTTTGAAATATTTCTGATTTTGAAAACCTGGTATAAATAAAATTAATTTAAATGTCTTTGGTTGTTGAGTTTGTTTGTGTGCTAGACAGCACCTACACTAGTCACTTTGCTGTTGTCTTTGGATTGGGAGCAGCCCAGATACTGTGAAAGAAGTTGTGGAATACCTGGATTTCTGTAACAGGTTTCATCTGCCGCCCATTCATTCAATATCCAACTGTAGCAAAAGCCAGCACCAGTGGCTCTGGACACGGGTATAAAGCAGTTTCTAGTGGGTTGGTTCTGGATAACTATTTTCTTTTGTTGGATCCCAGCTCATGTGTTCAGAAAATTAGATGGCTTTTATGTAGCAAATACAGCAAAACTATGTTTACACTAACGAGTCATTTCTAATACGGGAAAGAAAGTGAACTGATGCAGTGTGAAAAAGGTGACTCCATGAAGAAAGATCAAAAGATTATGATTTTGGTATCAGTAGCATTTCTCTTGTTAATATAACATTTCTTGGATCTAGGAATAGGTAATCTGGAAGAGTTAATTTTGTAAACAAAGCTGTCAAGAAACAGCTTCAATGGATTATCTGGAGAAGGCAGACTTTTACAATGTACATTAACAATCTCTTTACTGTTTACCTAACATAAACTTTTCTGTGGCTGTAGAGGACATACATGAGAATTTGCATTAAAAAAGAATGAAAGGTCTCATTGTGAAGTGAAGTTCTTTAATACAAATTACTGTTTAGTTAAAAAGTGTTCTGTTCTTACTAAATTCATATCCAGTACTTGACACTGTATTGAATTTGGACATTTCCCTGCCTTGCCTTCCATGCTGTTAAATCTACAACAACCCCCATACATCTTACTGTTCCTTGCATTACTTATCTATACATTCTACTAGTAACATCTGAAAAATAAATACAACAGTAAAAATTAAATCCTTTCATAGGAAGCTCAAACAGGTAACATAATTTATGTTTGTTTGATGATTTCATAGAATTGTCTTTTTACATTGTAAAGCTTACAGAAAAAATGTGCTAATTGGAGGCACTGAAAGTAATTTTGACATTCCTAAGATTCTATGATTGTCTTTTTAATACCTCATTGTAGGTTAATGCTTCTGTTGTCAGCTTTGCTTCATAGTTACTTAGAAAACTAATGATTGGAAAAGAAACTTGAAGGTGCTGCTGGTAATTTTTAAAAGTTTCTAAATATCAATTTGGATTATAAATTAATACACGAACTTCAATTTCTCGCTGCTAGCCTAATTTTTATTCTTGTGTGTACAGGCTTAGGAATGTATGTGTAACTGTAATCATGCCTCTCCTCTTCCACCTCTTTATTTTTAAAAACAGCTGTGTCACTGCAAATCCCTACCATCTGCCCACCATCTTCTGTAAAGGTTTACTGACAATCTCCACTTGTACCTTTTAGTATCTGCTTTTCCCCTCTCATTTGTGACTGTAGGGGTTAGATTCAGAAAAACTAACCACTGTAGTATTATGCTCCTGGAAAGGTTTTCTATTATGCAGAAAGTTAAAAGCATCAGTTAGTCTCTGGTGAGCACAGCTGCAAGGCATACATTGGCTTGAAAAAAGAGATGCGATTTTGAGAACCAGTTTAGAGAGCCTTATTTGTGTCTGCTTCCGCTTAGTGGCAGCATTGCTTTCATCTGTGACCTTCTATTAAGGCTAATGTGAGAGCTAAGCTTTTCTTCCATTTTGGCTGTTTCAACAGAAAATGGAATGTGCATATAGCAAACAAGGTGCAGAGAAGGTTTAGAAGCAGCAGTTTTTCATAGAGACCTTTACATCTGGCAGGGGGGAAAGGGTTACAGCTGAGGATTTGTTTCCTTTTAATTTCAGCAGAAGCTTGCAGCTGTAATGACTGAGCTTATGTTATCTTCTGCTCTGCCTGAACATTCTGATTCCACAGTCTCAACTGTCTCAATGCTTTCATGCAATGAAATGTGAACACACAGCTCTGTATCAGTGGAATATGGTTTACTCCTACAAAAGTAAAGCCCTACTACAACAGTGCTGTTGTTTAGCAATGTCATATGGAGAGATGCACCTAAGCTGCATTTGAACATTTCAGCATATTTGCTGAAAATATGTGGGTTTTGATTACACCAAATAAAATAATTAACCTATTACATGGGGAGTGAGGATGAATGGGTGTAGTTCTTTATTAGGTGACTGCAAGTGACAAATATAATTCCTGGTCATATTTTTGAATCTTAGCCCTGTTATTTAAGCATGACTTAAAGATGAAATGCTTCCTGGTCCACAGAATTCATTGCTTGCATAAATTCTTTTAAGAAGCTGTAGCGTAATTTTAGCTCTTCGCTGAATATACTGATGCAGAATCTATCACCTGAGGGGTTTTAGTCGTCTGCGTTGATGAATTCCTTCTGTAGTGCTGCATTATTTCTCTGCATCCACACTTCAAAATCAGTTCCCAGAACTCTCCTTCCAAGTAACCAGAATTCCTAAACAATATTTATTCTGTGTGACTAAAGTAGAAAGGCATCTTGTAGAACACCCATAGGAAACAAATGCATGGTATTAGCCTGCGTTCACAGTGACCACTGAACGTGTTGGGCCCTGCATGCCATCTCTGACTGTTGGGTTATTCTGATGAAAAGGTCAGCTCATTCAGGTTTGTGTGCAACAGCCCAACACAGAAACTCTATGGAAACAGGAAAGAATGTTTTAATTTTGCTCAGATAAAGAATTTACAAGCTGGGTGTGATAACCACTTTTTAATTTTTTCTTTTTACCTGTTCTGACAAAAACATCTGGCTTTGATTCTAGACAGTTTTATCGATTTAGTTTGACAGGTGCAGTGGTTGGAAATATCTTCAGGACAAGCTATATTTAGATATATAACCTTTTGATAATTCTGGCAGTTGCTTTGATCTCATTATTATTTTAATTCAGTCAGTTCTACTCCATTACAATTTTAACTGCCTAGAATTCAGCATTGCCAATGTAATCTCACAACACAGCATGAGCATCATTTAAAAGTAGTCATCATCAAAATTAGTAATAATATAAATCAATTTTATTTCTATAGCTGGTCTCAGTTTTGCAAGGAGGATGACAACTCTTAAAGTTAGGTGGTCTTCCAAGGAGTTCCCGACTGAACACCTGCCATAGATCTTTGTGATAAGGTTGAAGAAGTGTTGGACCATTCATATCAGAGCAGTTTGCTTTGCTTTCTTGCATAGCTGCATGAATTTCCTCTCCTGGAAGATGTTGAGGTCACCGTGGTATCAATGTTTTAAAGTATTTCACCTTCTATTTCATTCTGAATAGAATGGACAGACTGCAATTACAGCTTTTCCTTAGGGCAATACAGTCAAGGATCTCAGCTATGAACTTCATTTTTTTCCTGATTACCAGAAGGGAGAAAAAAATGTTTGTCATCCCACCGTGTAGCATAAGGCCAAAATACAGCACTGCAATTACATGCAGGCATCATAATTGTTTTCGGCTATTATACCCGTTTTCAGCTATTGTACCTGCAGGTACGAAATGTGATCTTGTCAAACGAGTTGTGCATGGTCTTGGAAAACTCCAGAAAAGAGCTGTGGTAAGAGAAAATACAAAGTTGAGATACTTCCAGTAATAGCTCTGTGCACACCAGATTCAAGAAGCACATGGCTGGCTCTGTGTTTATCTGCAGTTATTTTGTGCACAAAGTAATAATGACACATAAAAATATATTTAACACTAATAGTAATTCAGAATCCAATGTTAACAGCTGTTTTCTATGGAAAATAGTGAGGGTATGATTTTACCTGGTGGTGATTTTTTTTTTTCTGCTGTATTAGCAAACTGTGGAAAGCTGAGAAGAGTTACTTCTCTTTGCATCAGCATCTTACATTGTGTGCAAATACAGATCCTCTCAATTTCTTCTTAAAATAGTGCTTGGATCCCATTCAGTGGTTAACAGACAAGAATATAGGATTTTTGTAAGCCACATTTTACAATATTAATGTGAATATGCACATGTTTTTGAGCTATGAGATAAAAACTTTTAATTATAAAAGAGCATATTTGGGGGGAAAAAATTAGTAACTTTTTAAAGCTTATATTTTCCTCTGCTAAAACTCTACTTTTTATTCCCTAAGTTACCCATTAAGATCTGTTTATTCTTTTTTGTTAGTTTCTTGGTTTTGGTGTTCTCACTTTCCCCATACTGCATCATGTTGCAGTTTAATACAGACTGGATTAAATTGTTGTCAAAGGAAGAAGGTATTCTGTATATAACATATACAGTTTCTGTAGGAAGGAGTAAACTGTTTGCTTGACCCAGTTTTATGGAGCTATTTCTTTCTACAGCGATGGGATCACAGTTAAGGAAAAGGGACAAATGGGTTTGCTGAGAGTATTTAGGAGCACTCAGTGGGAATGAGATTATTATTGTAGTGCTTAATCCTGAAATAATCATAAACCATCTCATCAACCTTGCACCAGCATTTGAGAGATAAATATTCTAGTTACTTTGTGATATTAGTCTGAGATAATTTTCTATTGTTATAAACTTGGAGCTCTCCAGATAAATATAGAATATTTCTACCTGTGATCAATGTTTTGATGTTTTCACATATGTTGTGTCTTTTAAAATATGAATTCCAACTAGTGGAAATGTATTTCTGAAGAAATACATCTTTTATGGGTCTGAAAATTAAAGTGAAGGTTATAGAAGCAACCACGTCACGTAATCTTTTTGGGGGAATTCCTATAATGTTATCAGGCTTGCTTTTCCATCTGTTGGGCACAGTATGGAAGAGCGCACAGACAGGGTGTTGTGGTAACATAGTGTCTGTCATCACTGACATTAAATTAATTTAATGGTAGTGAAGTCACAAGTCATGCTGTATGCAAAAGGAATACAAAATATTCTCAGATCAGAATTTGTCATTTTCATAGACAGTAACATTTAGTTCCCTTTGAACAGGTATAAGTGTCCTGCTGTGTCTTTGTTTCCTTAAAGAAGAAAATTACAAACGCAAGCCTCTTATTTGCTTTAAGTGTCCCATCTCCTCCAAAGCATTTCCCCCCTTCTGCCCTACATGCAGAAATTGCTCATCTGCTTCCTCTAACCCTCTTATTTATCCTAGTTACTTCAGTTTCACCTCCTTTCATCACCTTTTCGCTCCCTGTTAGTTCTGACTTTTCTCTGTTCCTTCATATTGGCAGTGTCCTTTGGTCTTTATCATAAACATAGAGCAAACAAGAAAAAAACCCACAAAAACCCTCAAACCAAACCACTTTTGATCCATTTACTGTTTTCTCTTATTAAAAATATGAATCCTTATGAAGATATTATTCAAAGAGTAAACTTGACTACAGTTTACCAAAGTGGCAAACAGTTTGAAATAATCTCTTGAGATGTTTGAAGAGTTCCATTCTGTCTATGAGATTTAACTCAGAAATCCAGACTCCACCATCTAGATGGGAAATTGCCATATTGTGTTATTTTATGCTCTCCTCAGTGCCAGAAGCCTGAACTCTCCTTTTTTTTGCAATCATTAAAGCATCTGATTTCAGCTGTTAGCTTCCACAAAAGTGGGTAAGTACTTACAGCGAAAGGAGATGCTACGGATGCATGAATTTATGATATATTGAAAACCAAAGCTGTAGAAATAGTGTGAAATAAACTGTGTATCAACACAGAAGCTGAAAGTTAATTGCACAGCTCACTGGTTCATTGCCAAATGCACTGCTTCCTAGTAAAATCAAGAAAATCTCAGTATTATAAAATGTATAGAAAACTGCTACAAGGATTAAAGGCCATATTACAACCTTACATGTTAAAAAAATTAGTTTCACTAAATCTTGATGTAACCTTTTGTATAATCAGAAGTTATATTAATACAATACCTTTTAAGAGTTTTCATCTCCTTCCTTTTCTAGAACGTTGTATTAGGCTTATTCATCTCCTTGGGCTTTTCTCTGCCGTCAGAAGCACTAGAAACTGACAGCATTGCAGTGAGGATTTATTTCTTTTTCCTGATTTTAAAAAGAAAAGAAAAAAATGTCTGATGACGAGATATATGAAGTAGAGCCATCTGAGGGTGCTATTTGACAACATAGTGAAGGCACTCTAATGACACAAGTGGGACAAGAAGGGGATTCCTGCAGACACTGGGCTGAATGCCCTCCCTCTTTTCTACTGGTGCTTATATCTGCCTGACCAGGCAGTGAATTTAGGAATCTACACTTCTCACTTATTTTGGAAAAGTTTTTTTTTTTTGCTTGTTTAGGGAGGCACAATGCCTGAAATATTTCAGATGTTTCTGAAAACTGCCTCAGTCAGCATCTGGTATGCAGGGTGTCCATGGATGAGCTAAACTTAGTGTTCATTGAGGTGCTGGAGCATGTCCAGAGAAGGGCAACGGAGCTGGTGAAGGGTCCAGAGCACAAGTCTGCTGAGGAGCTGGGGTTGTTCAGCCTGGAGAAAAGGAGGCTCAGGGGAGACCTTATGACTCTCTACAACTCCCTGAAAGAAGGTTGTAGCCGGGTGGGGGTCGATCTCTTCTCCCAAGTAACAGGACAAGAGGAAATGACCTCAGGTTGCCCCAGGGGAGGTTTAGATTGGGTATTAGGAAAAATTTCTTCACCTTCAAAAGGGTTGTCAAGCATTTGAACGCACTGCTCAGGGAAGTTGGGGAGTCACCATCCCTGGAGGGATTTGAAAGATGTGTAGATTTGGTACTTGGGGATGTGGTTTAATGGTTTAGTGGTGAACTTGACATTGCTGGGTTAATGGCTGGAATCAATGGTTTTAATCCCCTCCAAGTCAGCATATTCTATGATTCTATGATTTTATACATGATTTTATGATTCATGCCAGCCACCATGCTTCTGCATGTTGCTTAGTGTATTTCCAGATGATGCCAGGCTCCTCTGTTACATACATCTTGTATAGTAAGTCCAGCTCTTCCAGGAAGAATTGGACATTTTCTGTCCATATATTACACAGCTGATGTGTACACTCACAATGCATTTAACAAAGATCAGAAGCATCAAGTGTTTGGGTGTCTGGTAGGTAGTGAATGATTCTGACATTGTCATATTGTATCTTTGCTGGCAAACCTCTGGCAAAAGTCTGAAAGGCCCAATGATCACTGGCATCTCAGCTTCTTGTTATGCATGTAGTTTAAACTCCTCAGCACTCTGACAGTTTATTCCTCAGCACTCTGACTCCTCTACAGCAGTGGTGAAAATCATTCCATCAAATCTCAGCTGCTGATCATGCAGCACAAGACATGTAAAGGCATTTCAGTGTTTAACTTAAGGTGAAATTTGGAGTTACACTACATCAGACGTGCATGCCTGACTTCAGTCCTTGCTTCCTCCCTTCACTCCTTTTAACAGTGTTCTGATCACACTTCCTCCGTGAAGATCTGTGATATGAATTAAGTGAATTCCTCAGATTCTGAAGTTCTGACTACAAGCTTTCAGAGACTGGGAATCCTGCCATGCCATAGTATTCTGAAGGGTGTAGGCAACCATGCTCCATGTACAGCACAGTCACTGAGCTTTGACTATCTAAGGGCCAGCACTTCTAGAGAGTTTGGGTTTTGCTTTGTTCATTTAATTAGTGAGAAAAACTTTGTTCAGCTTCAGCTTTCTGTTGGCATTCCAGGTGAATTGTATCTAATGGTGTTTAAAGTGGAAAAGTAAATTATGAATTTACTATAGACTAGTTAGAAAACAAAAATAATAGGCAAAATAGCTCACCTGATGTGTATTTGGAATTCAACCAGTGCATGTATATGCTAAGTATATATAAAGTTGGAGGGTTTTTTTGTCAAGATTGATGTAATCCAGGCATAATTATGTGTAGCTCCATTATAATCAGCAGAAGTTAAAAATGCTTATAAGAAGTTCATTACTGTCTGGAATCATTAGAACAGTATGGTGTGATGTTAATGACAGCAGGGAAATGCTCTGGGTGTACAGTAGATGAAGCCAAACATTTTACCAGCATTATGCATATTTCAGAGCATGCAACACAGATTTGCAGTTTTAGACAACAAAGACTAAGAGTCCAGACTGAAATGTGATCGGTCTCAATATATACAAGAAATGCAGGTGTGAGTCTTTTAATCAAAAAGTTATTCTAAATATGCATTATTAATTTAACTTAATAGTGCTCACTTTTTAAATGTATCAAGTGCAATGATAAATGCTGTTGTTTTATGAAGTGGCCATTTATATCTATTATGGCCTTTTTTGGATCAGCACCTATGTACCGTCTCTTTGTGTTCCGTATGCACACAGAAGCACTCCTCATTTTTGTGAATTCAAGTTCAGAAAACAGTATTGACATCAAGGCTCATTTGTAAGGCAGACTATGGACTCTCCTGTACCAGTCTCCTCAGTGGCCCAGTGTAGTAAGGGTACTTTAAATGTGACTAGAACAAACTGACAGCACTATATTCAGCAGAAACATTGCACAGCCCAGTCTTATTGCTACATTAATTAATAAACGGGTGAGTTCCCTCCATTTTTTCCTACAAAATCGTAACAAAAACCATTAGAAAATCTACCCATTATGGAACAAACCTGAATTCATCTGACTTATGACTAGTTACGGTTCTAATTCCCGTGTTAGTGCCCTAACTAGGTCTGAGGACTCCATTCTCTATTTGGACTGCTGGTTAGGGGTTTCATTGGTGTTCTTGTGTGACAGTCTGGTCTGATGGCCAAGACTTATCCTTCGATACTGCCAAGGTACAAATCAGTGCTTTAACACACCCTCACATTGAATGCAGCATAACTTTACATCTGGAAGGACATTGGTTACTGGTCAGGATCTTGTTTGCCTGGTTTCTGCCTCCAGAACTGTACAAATGTTCTATGTTAGTTAGGGATTAGGGAGCAGACGTCTAGAAATCAGACACAGTGATGTCTGTATCATTGTAGTGATGATATATCACCGTCTCTAGCTCACTTTGCTCTTTGGAGATTCAGCTCTTAGAGATCATAACATGAACACCTCCACATCTAACACATGCCTTACTCATGTTATTTGTCTGCTTAGTACTTCTCTTTAGTAAGCCAGGTGGGTTTTTTTGAAGAATCAGATTCAGTTGTCAGAACAATTCTTTATTTATTTTGATGGCTTAACATCACTGTGAGTTTAATTTAATTCCTTCAGAAATCATCTCTAATGTGTTTTTCTCAGCCTAAGCTCCAGTGATGAGATGCCAAGAAATATTTCCGTGCACTCACAATCTGGGAAGTGAGACAGGCATCTCTGTAAGTTATTTCTATAAAAATCAGTTGCTGCTGTAAATACAGCACTCCACATGTTGCCAGGGCTTGCTGCAAACACAGTGCTCCCCATGCTGCCAGGGCTTGCAGAGAGGACTCACTGAACAGGTCAAAGCTGCTTGGTTCACTTCTTCTCACATGGGAATTGCTTGGTCTTGTGCATTGCTGAAGCAGACGGCTGCCACAGCCAAAGGTGCACAGGTTCACAAAGGCACCCATATTCCAGCCGCATGGTGTTCCACAGCACCCGAAATGTCTGCAAGTCTGACCACAGAGCTCCAAACCTGCAGATGTGGTACAGGTCAGGACTCCATGCTGTGTATGTGAAAGTTTGCACATCATTTTTCTATGCAAATCTGGCTGACAGGGAATAGTGAACCTGATCCCATCCAATGGAGCTTTCATTCCAATCACTGGCTATTGCCTGCAATCTATCCATATTGCCCCTCTTCTTCCCCCCTCCCCCAAATTTAACAAGTGCGACTCAAACCATCTTTTTCTCCTTTCTACTGCTATGATGGAGATGATGTTCCAGAATCCTGCTTTGATGCCTTGATGCCTTATTTTAATACCAGCCTAAATATATTCTTGGGCATTTTATTTTGTACCTGAACTGTTCTTCACTTTCAATAGCCTTCCCTCCCCCCCCTTTTTTAATCCCCTGATGTTATATTCCCTTTTTTTATACATTCACACCAAGATATTTCTAGATAGCCTTCTTCATCCCCTTCATCGTTCTAGCAGCATCTCTTGGTCCAGTTTGAATCTTCTTTTTCTGAACACATTTGACTAGGCCCTAACACTACACGTTATGATGATATTAATGCATTGCTTTCTCTGCATCACAGGATCCTCTGCCTTCTTCCACAGAAGTCTGATTATATAATGTGACTGATATATTCATTTCTTTCTTTTCCTCTGCTCTTACAGAAATTTCTATTGGCCCTTAAGATTATCAGTTGGCATTATTCACTAAAAATTCCATCCTGTTTCTGTTACTGCAGTCCTCAAGGTCATGAAGGTCTTGCTGTGTGATACTCCAATCCTCTTCTGTATCAGAGGTACCTTCCAGTTTTGTGTTGTCAGCAGATTTCACTCTTTCATTTACCTCCTATATTTTGTGCCAAGGTCATTAATGAGAAGATTAAATAAGATTGTTCCCAGAGTGAATCTAGGAAACTTCATCAATAATTCCCTTTTCTCCTGACAGAAGATTCCTCTTCAGTCAGTTTCTTATATGCTTTACAGTTAATATGTTAGTCTTGATTTTCATCTTAATTAATATGATACAAAATACCTTCAGGAGTCCAGCAAGATTAGGTCTAGTGTCTATCTCCGTAAAGAACACACAATCATTTTATCAAATAAATATATCAAACAAGTCTAGAATAACTTATCCATGATAAGTGGGTACTCTTATCCCACTTCTGATCCTTCTTTACCTTTTATTATGTTTCTCTTCCAAATGTGTCATAAAATCCTGATCATTATTCAGCTCAGAAATACATGCTTTGGCAGCTGCCTAGTTCATTTATTCTCTTTCTTCGTTAAATCTAAAAACTTATATTAAGAGATTGGTATCTCACTTTTATTGTTAATAAATGAAGCCCCAAATATTTGGTACATCATTCAAAATTAAAATGCTAAAATTAGAACAAAGTAAGTTATTTTCCAATATTTTATTAATAATTATTAAGCAGTGTCTCAGAAATGTACAAAAAGGGGAAATATGAAAACAATGAAACAGCTATAAATGTTATTGTGGGTGGCATTCACAAATTCTATAAACATCACATAGCCAACTTTCAATTACAGAGCATGCTGTTATATCTCTCTCTGGAGCCCTACATGACAGCCTTGTCACCCAATATGAATCAATCAGACTCAGCTGTGACATTGCACATCCTTACAATAAATTTCAGCATGGATATGTTTTAGATTCAGAACCAAATGTAAACTGCAGGTGACCTAAAGAGGAGGGGGTTAGAAGAATTGGTAGAACATTAGGATGGGACTTAATCTGAAAATGTGTAGATTTAACAAAGATTCTTATTGAACCTGATTGAATCTTACTTGCTCTTGGAGTTTGGTTTAGCTCATCACAAATTACACATCACACATGTCACACACAATCATATCTCAAAAGGAGCCAAAACATTTTATGATTCATGTGGAAATCAGAGACCCGTGTACCTTAGGGCATTGGTTCAGAGTCATGGCAGAGGGAAGAGTGTCACCTAATGAATCACCAGTATGACACATTTGCTGTGCTTTCCCACGAGTTTGTCCCACAGGTACCAACTTGGTTTAACTCAATTTTGTTGTGTTTGCAGGATTTGATAGAATATTGCACCACCACAGAATACTGGTGTGTTTTATGGATCAGAAATTAATGTACATGCTAAGAAAAAGTAGTCATGATTAAACAAAATTCTTAGCTGTTGGTGGCTCAGAGCTGATTTTGTGAGTATATGCCTGGGACACAGGATTACATGAAGTCCAGAGCTAAGAAAAATCAGCCCAGACTGGAGGGGGAATCCATTCCCAGGACATATTACTGAACTCCTCAGTCTTCAGTGCTACATCTAGGCGATTATTTGAGATGTAAAATAAGAAATACAGCAAATAAACTTTTTCTATGAGAAGTGAAAGGTGAAATTTAACGTAAAACTTTTAGTTGATGTATTTGCAATTGAACTTTCCTCTGGTTTGTAAAGGCCTACCTTTGTCCTAAGAACTGAGTCTCTGGGTCGGGAGATTTCAAAGTCTGAATTCCAAGAATAGCGTTGTCTTAAATGCTGGGAAATAAGCTGCATTGCAGGTTTGGTAAATGTGAAGGTTTTGTTCAGCCACTTAGTCATAGCTGCCCCCTCAAGCAAGAGATAACAAAAGGATATTTTTTCGAGAAGGTGGGACTAGAACAAATATAATGACCTGAAACTGTATGGGTCCTTTGTGTTTTATAAAAGAATCAGAGGTAACAGATTTCCCATTGTAGAATATTATAAAATGACTAGAGCCAATAAACTGTACATAATGATTTTGACTTCATGTAATCAGCAAAGCTCTATTGACTTTAATGGAAAAACATTGATTTGCACTAGCAGAAGAGCTGAGTGGAAGAAGCAGCATTACTGAATGTCTTGTTAATGTGGGTAATATTCCTGAAATAATTTTCAAAAATGGACATTATTAAGGGTTTGTGTTTCTTGTGTAGCTCCATTCTGCAAGTCCTTATACTTTCAGTGCCAAAGCTTTAACAGTCCTACTGCACATAGTGCAAGAAACACATTCCAGGGGGGGATCTGAATTTATTGCCTTTTTTCCCCTACTCTGGATGAGGATTCCTCACCAGTCCTGAGGCACAGCTCCCTGCTCCACTGCTGGTATGTATTGCTTTGTGCACTTGTACAGTGTCTACCACAGGGGAAGAGGGTACCTGAGAATTCAGCAGCAAGGAACAGGACACTGGACTCTCTGCCTTTTGCATGGAGTCAAACATTGCCCTGATAGAAGATTTTTTGGTGTTCATGTTATTCCATGTATCAGCAGGATTTGGCCCTACATGTCATGTTTGCTGTGATAATTGCGGACAGATGTGAACATATCAGTTAGGCTAACACAGCTGACCTTCTGAAACCCAAACTAATGTTCTGGATTTGGTTTCGTAGCTTGGGAAAGAGAGACCTTCATGCCAGTAGGAGGACTTGTAGCATTTCCTAGGCTGGTTCTGTTTCTGTTTGCAGAGCCACCCATGTGGCTTAGCCTTGGGTCACATGTAAAATTCTCAGTGAGGCTGGTTCACCTGTTCACCATCAAATCCACCCACTCAGATGCAAAAATCCATGAGTCAAAAGGCATGAATGTGGAAAAAGAACAAAACAAAGTCAAAGTACCAGTGTTCTCCTTCCTTCCCTCCACCACACATTGATCAGCTGGGACAAAAAGCATCTGTAACACTGCTTGGTTCTCCGAAGAGCTGATCCTGGACCTGCTCATGAACATTACAAGTGTCTCTCTGACCACCTGCAGCACAGGTTAATGTCTCAAGTACCAAGCATTTCAGTTCCCCACACAGCAACGCAAGGCTTGTTTGTGCTCAAATACACAATTACAGTTTTGATTTCTACCTACAAATATATCACCTCTCATAGTATCATATTATCTTTGCCTTGACCGCAGGACTATTGCAACTCAATAAAGTGCTAATGGAAACTCAAATGTTATTCCATTAACTTTCATTCCAGATTATAGCCTGGCCTGGACAACATCATAAAGTTGTGCTGGCTAGAGGCTGATGGACAAGTGCTTTTGTTATCTTTAGCCATGAATGCATTGTGCAGACCTCCCCTGTCATGCAAGCTATCCCAGCTGAATTTGTGCTGAGATGGGCTCTCTGTTTGCCTCATGGCACGTCCTGTCCATCAGTGAAAACCACTGCACTACTCTAAAACACCACAGCAGGAGCCATGCAAATTTTTCCTTGTGTGCCCACTGGATTTTCACAGTAGGGTGCTTTATTGTAACATACCTGAAGTGCAGGTTGAAGTAATGTATTAGTAATGCCACAAGAGGTGTCCTGATTGATTTGAGCAAACCTAAAACTGCACTGCTGCTAAAAAGCACTGTGCTACCCTTACTACTTTCCCTATGTTCCTATTGTGCTGGCTCAAGTGAAACTAATCCTGCAAGAAAAACAGGTAAATTGGATCAGCTCCCTCATCTCTCTGCCCCTGGGGCTGCACTGAGGAAGCACTGGGACAGCAGAGAGTAGGGGCATGACAGGAAGAGACATAACTTCCCCTTCAGCAGCAGCATGGTATTTGACGTGTGTCCTGGTTTCAGCTGAGATGGAGTAAATTTTCTTCCTAGTAGCTGGTATCCTGCTGTGTTTCAGATTCAGTATGAGAATAATGTTGGTAACACACTTATGTTTTAGATGTTGTTAAGTGGTGCTTGCCCCAAGTCAAGGACTTTTCAGTGTTTCACGCTCTGCCAGTGAGGAGGTACACAAAAAGCTGGGAGGGAGCATGGTCAGGACAGCTGACCAAACTGGCCAAACGGATGTTCCATACCACAGAAGGCCCAGTATATAAACTGGAGGAGTTACCTGGAAGGGCACTGAGTGCTGCTTGGTGATGGGTTGGGTATTGGCCAGCAGGTGGTGAGCGATTATGTTGTGCATCACTGTTTTTTTTTTTTTTAGTTCTATTTCTCTCTCTCTTTTTGTTTTCTACTTTTTCATTGCTATTATTATTATTATTATTATTATTATTATTATTATTATTATTATTATTATTATATGTTACTTTATTTCAAGTATTAAACTTCTCTTATCTCAGCCTAGAGGTTTTACCTTTTTCAGATTCTCCTCCTCATCCCACTGGGGTGGGGAGCAGGAAGTGAGTGAGCAGCTGTGTGGTACTTAGTTGCCAGCTGGAGTTCAGTGATGTCAATGAGCTTAATCCAAACTGCACTCTGTGGTTGTTTTATGTTCAGCATCTCCAGATCCAAAGAACTGGCCTGTCTGGAAGCATGGCCTGTAACTCAGGTGCTGGTGGTTGGATTAAACACTGTGGGAATCAGTTATTCAGGGCAGCTATTATGATTGATCTGCACATCTTGGCTGTTTGCAGTGAGCACCATCAGTCAAGTCAAGCTGTCTAAGGAGATGTTAACTCAAAAGCAGACAGCTGAAAGTAAAACTGCAGTGAAGCCTAACAGTGAGTGCTTTCTGTGGCTGTGCTTTAACCCATGCCTCATATTGCAACTGGCTGTCTAACACAGTTTAAAATTAACAAGCATCTGCATCTCCATAGCTGTTAAGTCAAAAAAAGAGAACCAAGAAGGTGGTATGCATAGCCACCCAATGTCTATGTAGCCCAATTTTTTCCTTTCTGACTACCCCTCAAGTCAGTCCTAATGCCTCTGGCTCTGAAGATAGTACGTAGAAAGGAGCACATTTGGATGCAGGATAGAATCATTTTTTTTTGGCTGGACCTCTGAGCAAGCAGGAGTTTGAGACAGTAAATGAAACACAGGGCATGTCTTAGTGTGGCTGCACCCATGCAGCTGTGCTGTAATACGAATATCACAACAGATTTACCTGGAGATGGAAGCAGCTTTGGTTTTGAGTCAGATATCATCATGTTTGAAGAGCTGCTCCTGGCCATTAAATAATGCCTCAGCTGATTGTTGGTTTAATGCTGCTTGATGGCATCTATCAAAATCAGCTTTTTCTCTGGTAAACATGTCAGAAGTGTTTGGATTTTTTTCTTGACTTATCTTTGATCATTTTGAATGAGACCACTTTGGTCAGAAAATCTTTAGGATGCTAGTCAGGTAAGGCTCACCTGATATGTGTAGGAAGAAAAAGAACACACAGTTAGTGCTTGACCAGCTTGTGAATGTTGCCTCAAGCAGAGCATCTTAGCGGTCATGACATCCTCTCATGCTGCAACTGATGCCCTACAACTACTGGCATTCATAGGAAGCCCTGGGAGACATCTGAGGTTTTCAGAGGAGAACTCAGAAGAGTGTCTCTTTCAAGAGCGCAACAGTGAAAAACAGTGACCAAGAAGCCAGTGAGGAGCAGAATGGGAGGACAGAAGACTGAATCTAGGACTAGAGTAAGAAGAGACAAGAATGGAACGAGCTGATTACAGAGAGAACCTAAAGGTTTGGGAGAGAGGGGAAAGTAGTCATTTTGCAATAAGCTGGAGAGAATAGACAGCTGCCCTCAGTCAAGACCAAAGGAAATCAGAGCATGGAATGGGGTGGTCTAACAAAGAGAAAGGAAGAGACAGATCGGAAGGAGAAAAAGATATTAGGAAGGAAAAATGCTAAATATTAAAAAAGAGGGGGAAATAATCAAAAAGAAAACAAAAAAGTATTAGGAGAGAAGGAAATAAGATAACAGGGAGCAAAAGACAAAGAATAATGACTAACAGTTCCCATCAATAGTGATATATACTGAATTAGGCAGAAAGTGTCATTCAGTCTGTTCTGACAAAATAAGCAGCACTGTGCAGTCCTTCCTGATACCCACTATTGTACCAGTGACAAGACATGACAAGAGCTGCTTTGTCTTCCCTGCCTCGTGCTGCCCTGCTGGGCCAGAGCTGGGCTTTGAGGAATGACGTATATGAGGTCAGTGTTAGCAAATCTGCTTTTTGTCCTTCTTGGTCACACTTTCATCAACAAGGCCTTATTTATACTGAGGGGTTTTTTTTCTATTTTACTATTCCCTAGCTGTGACAAGCACTACTGTAAATGGTCTTCCGGTATTTTTACCTCAGACTCATCTCCACATATGACATGAAAAGAGTAACAAAACTGCTTTGGAGAAGTCTCCCATAATGCTCTTACCATTGCAGTTACTGATTGACAGACTTAAGACTAGTGTGAGGTTGATATCCCAAAGCATTCTTATTGTCCTCCACAACCCATGGATTAAACCGGGCAGCTCTAAAATTAAAAACCTGAGAAGCAACATGGGAAAAGAATCTCCCTGGTTTCAGCTGTGATGTCACCAAAAAGGTTTTTCTTTTTCTGTTATAATAATAAATCCTGTTACAATAAAGAATTAAAGAATTTTGTGCCAGTACTTAGTACAAGTAAAACCCTTAGTCTGGAGCAAAGGTGAGGCAGGAAATTCTGTTTTTCTCTTAAAAAAAAGACATTAAGAATTGGGAAGAATGATCAAAAAGGATTCTCTCAGAATATTCTCTGAAGTGCACCATGTTCCAACTGGTTTATAAAGAAGGGACTGGAGTTTAGGAAAAGAGATGAGTTCAATTGCTTTAAATCCAGAGTAGGCAGCTGGAATGCTGATCAGTCTGTTACTTGTTTATAAACACTTCTATGCATCCCTGTGAACCAGGGAAGAGAGAACTTCTTTATAGGCTCTTTCCTGGACTATCCTATAGGAGCTATGGGAGATGCAGTCTACTTTTGCACCCATTTGTAACGAAGAATTTGTGTAGCACAGTGATCACCTACAATCTGTTATAGAAATATGATTACGTTAATAACAATATGCAATCCAAAGAAGTCAAAAGGTTCAAAGCTCAGAATAAGTGAATTTTACCTGTGTGTACTGCATAACATATTCTTTCCCTTACAGCTTCTTGGTGTTAGTTCATGGCACTGGTGAAAAATGAGGCTTTAGATAGTTCAACTTTCTGCATCAGTGTAGCTGCATATGGACATTAAGTCATTCATGGGAGACAAAGACAATGTCTATAATGCTATGTAAATGAATTTTAAAAAGAAAGAATTTGATTCTTTCCTCGGGAAGAAGTGTGATGAATTGCATTACAATATATATGCATACATATAGTCAGCATCTTGCACAAGGAAGCCAGGATTTTTAAAACTGCAGAGCGAGTCTTTTCTGGTCCCTGCAGTTTGAATAGAAACCCACACATCCTTATTATTTGCATATGTCCCCATTATGCTTTGGAATTCACAGAAGTCTATTCCACACTGAGAAACAGACATTTTTTTCTTTTCTTATGGAAATTACTGTTCCTCAGAGTGTCTAGAAGTTACTGAGCTGTACTAAGCAATGTTTCTCTTTCTTCTCTATAATATTATACAATTTTCCCTGTCTGTTCTTTTAATCCTACATATCACATCCTCTTTGTGTTTTTAAGGAAATATGATCAGTTTGATAGTAACTTTTTGCTGTAAAGTGATCTATCTCCATAACAGATAAAAAGCCTCTATGGCTAACTGAGCTTTTTAGACAGGTTTTATAATAAGATTTTGAAGCCTTTTTCTTGTTTAGCCTTAATCTCCTGAAAACATTACACTTGAAACTCTATTTTTCCACAGAAATAAAAGGTAAATATTGATTAATCTTTTTWAAAATGTGATTATCTGCTCTGCCACGAAAAAAGAAAAAAGCACCATCACAAAGCTTTACTTACATGGTTCCTTAATACAGTTTCYGTTAGCAGAAGTAGAGAAAATTTAAATGAAGTATGTAAGGGAATAAAATATTTTCATCTCAAAGACAAAATGAAAGGAGCAATTGATCTGCCACTGAGATGCAGGAAAGCTGGTCCTGATGACCACTGTTCAGCTGCAAGATGCTGTATTTGAGCTTCATACGAACAATACATGAGGTAGTTTGAAGGAAACTTTGAGTAATTAGGTTTAGAGAGGGAAGCAGAGAAACTTCTCAAAAAGAAAAAAGTGCATGAAGAATAGTTCCTCACACTTGAAAAAAAAATACATATCAGCTAATGAAATACCAGAACTACAGTTCCTGCCTACATCAAACGCTTCCATCCATTGAATCACTCCACGATGAGTCATCCAGCACAGATAGTACTATACGACATGATGCCATGGAGTGGGAAGCCTTTAGATCCCCGCAGTGATTCTCTGATAAAAGCCAGATGTTTCTTAAATTTTATGGCACCTCGTTTACCAGGGATAATGCGTACAAACACAAAGGAAATCTTATTGGTTGAATAAACCTCGGCCGAAAAGAATTCCGGAAAATATGTATATAGCACCATCTACTGACATTATGAGTCTTTGCAGGTGGATGTTTTTAAAAAATCGGAAGACCTATGGGTTATAATAGCGCAGCAGCGTTCCCCTAACTGGCACTGATCGAGTTTACAGCTCTGTAAACTCAAAATAATGCTGATCCTTGCATCAAGGGTTTAGCAGCTGAAAATGAGACTAAGAAAACATGGCATGTGAATAGAAAAAATGAGGAAAAAAGGGAGGAAAAATGAGACCAAAAATGAGACCAAAAATGAGTAGCTGAGAGAGTCAAAGTGTGTCCTGGAGCAAAAGTAGGATGTTGCTAGTAAAGAGAATAGTTTCTCAAGATGTCATTTGAAAGCCCCAAGGCTTTCCTTTCTTTTGATTTTGAACTCCTGCATTCTCCTCTGGACCATCCATACAATTTATCAGGGCCAGTGCAACCCACAACAGTTTTCTCCTCTTTTATCCCATGTGATTTTTCTGCTGCTGAGACAGATTGACAGGAGTCAGGGCCTGCTGAAGACCAGAGTTGGTGGAGACAGCCAGGTATGTGGAGGAGGGTAGGAATGCAGTAATACCAAAGGGCTGTCAGA
This sequence comes from Amblyornis subalaris, assembly GCA_018881555.1. NCBI lineage: Eukaryota > Metazoa > Chordata > Aves > Passeriformes > Ptilonorhynchidae > Amblyornis > Amblyornis subalaris. The sequence continues at coordinate 8,897,357 of JACAXG010000019.1, forward strand.
TTGCCTCAGTTACAACTTGTAATTTCATTCTTCCTGGGTTATATTTAGTTCATTGGCTCGATTTATTATTGTTATGTAGATGTAGAAAAGAGTGTGCAAACAGCCAAAATGGAAACTGCTGAGGTGGGGTGAGCTCAGCTGTCAAAGGAAACTAATCCTGGAGCTGCAGAGCAGGTTTATTAAGCTGAGTCTTGACAGAAGAGCAGTCAGAAAAGGTAGTGCTCTTCTTCCACCTACTAGCCAGGGTGTCCCCATGGCATGTATGATCCATCTTAGCTGCTGAAGCAGAAACAGCATGCAGGCCGAGGAGCATGGGGAGAAAAGTAGGGCAAGACATGGACCTGGGACAAGTTGATCATGGCAGGACAAAAGATTAATATCACAGATAGCGTTGCTGCTTAGCAGTTTTGCTATCTACTTTTGGTGTCAACTTTAAGAGCCATAGCACTGCTGCTGTTTTGGAATATCACAGAATCACAGAACGGCCTGGGTTGGAAGGGACCTTAAAGACCACCTAGTTTGACTGCCCCTGCTGTGGACATGGACACTTTTCACTACACCAGGTCCCTCAAGAGCTATCCAAAACATGACCAGACTGCTCCCAGAGCCACACTGGAAAGCTACATAACCTTATTTTTTTTGTAGATGCAACTGAGATGGTCATCCTGCTGGATTCATACCAGTCAGCTGATCTACTTAACTCTCCCCTGTAAGAAAGAATCACATCATTATTTCTTGTGAAGAGTTCTCCCAACTTTTTGACCTAGGTTCTTTGGTCCTAATAAAATGTATCAGCAGTAAATAATAAATATTAAAAAAAAGCAAACTCAATCTGTCACCAATTTTTTTTTTTTCCAGAAAAATAGATGTTTTCCAGGTGGAATGGTATATGATACCAAGCCCAGACTCTGCATAGAACCTAATGCAGGTGAACCCCCATAAATCAGTTTCCTGTGTGACTTTGTCTTTACCCCTTCAGAAGTTGGTGTTTAAACAGAAGTCACATACTCTTTCTCAGTACCTCATAAAATATTTTTATTTTTGTCAACCCCAGTAGTAAGTATTTCAGATGATGTTGCATATGTCTTTATCAAGACAGAAACAGGCTGCATATATGAAAATTGTTTAAAGAACAGCTTTTGAAATTATTTACAAAATGCATATTCAAATACCTTTTTCCATACTAAGAACAATTTCCAAGAGATAATTTCCATTTCTGAATTTCAAAGCACACTTCTAAGCAGTACAGAGTTCAGAAAGCTTTATCTTCACTTATCTTGAAGCTACATGAACACCATTTCTCAAGGGTAGTTTCCTCATGGGCTTAATTCTACCTAAATACACAGTGCTCCTCTCCCAGTAGTGCTTGTGTAACGAACGATGGGCTTGGCTATGGAGCCAGCCAGGATGGAAACGACCAATTTGTTGCAGGACTAATTTGCAGGTGGGCTGATGCCCACAGGTGCAGGCCCACGGGAGTGCTGAGGGCCACACCTGCCCGCATCCCTCGGCAACGCCGAGATCGGATTATGCTGATCATGAAGCCCCACCCTGAGGCTGTTTCTTGGCCGTTCTAGCTCTGATTCACACAAAAATGCAGTCTCAAGCATGGACTCCCTCCATACTCACATCCGGCTTAGTGCGCGGATGCTGACCTTTTCCACTCTCATTAGACCAAGGGGCATTTAAAGGCTCCGTTCCCTAGTGTGAAATAGACAGTTGTCAATCTTAAATCACGTAACTGCCCATAAATCAAAGCCATATTATAAGCCACCTAATTTCTCGCGCTGTCATTGCAGAGTTTTACCCTCAGGCTTGTACAAACGTGTGGAGCGGTGGTGGGCCGGCGCTGCGAAGCCCATCTGCCACAGCAACGCCGGGGAGGCCGGAGGAAAGCGCGGAGGCCCTGGGCTGTAGACGGAGCTCCAGGGCAGCAGCAGCACCGCGCTGCCCGCTGCGTGCATCTCCGGATCCTCGCCGCGCTGCTCTCGCTGCGTTCCACCGAACAAAGCCGCTCCCCCGCGCTCCTGCGCATGGGGCACGCCCAGCGCCCTCAACACGCGTCCCGCTGCTCGCCAGCCGCGCCGCTGCGACACGCACAACCACCGCCCTGCCCGGAGCCGACCCCCCTCCGCTCCCTCGCCCAGCAGCCGCCGCCGAAGCACCGCCCGGCCTTCTCCCCTCCCTCCCCTCAGCGGCCGCTCCCTCGCGAGAAGCGCCGCTCGCCGCCACCGCCCCGCCCCGCCCCGCCCCGCGCGCCGCAGCCCCGCCCGGTCGCGGCCCCGGCGGGCGCAGAGCGCCGCGAGCAGCCATGATGGTGGGTCCGGGGCGGCAGCGGAGCCGGGCCGGGGCGGGGCGGGTGGCGCGGCCGGTCACTCACTAACCTGTGCGCTTTGTCTCCCCGCACCCTCCCTACCGCCGGCCGTGCCCCTCCGCGCCCCCCGCCCGCGCCGCCGCCTCGCCCCCAAGCAGGAAGGCTCGGACGACGGCCCAGATTTCCTCTCGGAGGAGGACCGAGGTGTAAGTGCCACGGGGAGGCATCGGGACCCCGGCCCCTGGGGCTGGGCGGGGGAGGACAGGGTCGGCTCCTCCTCGGGGGCCTGCAGGCGCTGCTGGCCCGAGCCTGCCGCGTGGGTGCCGGAGGGAGGCGGGATGCCGGGCGGCGGGCGTCCARGCTGTCGGGCTGTCCGTCTGTCCGCCTGCCGGGGTCTGCGCCTGGCGCAGCTTCCCGCAGATACCGGCGTCTGTGTGCGTGTGCGCTGCCTTGCGCTCTTCATTGTTCTGTCACCCAAGTTTTGGAAGGACAGTTCTTTCATGGTCTCGTTGGAGTAGTTGGGAGGGGGTTGTGTGTGTCCCCGGAGATCGATGTTCTCCCCCTGCGGCCCCCTCCCGCCGCACGCGCCCGGCGACGTCGGTCCTGCCCAGGCTGACCAGCCCTGGGGAGCACCAGGTTCCATCTCCAGCCGCGATCCTGGGCCTGGGTGATGCAGTCCTGCTCTCCCTTCTCCCTTCAGGCCCTAAGGGCTCTCCCATAGATAACAATGGCACATTTACGTTGCAGACACATGCTGCATAATAAACTCTTTATTGAGAAGAAGTTCTGTTGTTGGGACAGGATGCCACAATTACGTTTCTTACTGAGAAAACCTTTTTCTCTGCACTCCTGTTTCTGGCCTTCATTTCTCTTCTGACTGCTGCATCCATCTTTCTATAACTTGCCTGCTTCACTTAAGCAACGCATCAGCCAATATAATATAATTTAGTCACACTGATTACTCCTGTCACTTAGTATTTTGAGAAAGACCAACTCCGAGCAAAGTAGGAGAAGTTACTTACGTTCCCTTGGCTTTTGGTGGTTATTGAGGTGACTGCATACAGTATACTACTAGAAATACAAAAATCTGAGAAACACTGTGTTGGTATAACATTTTATCATGCACACTGTACTCAGGTATCAAATGCAGTGTTAATTACCAAATGATTTTTGACTGTAGCCATGTGGGAGGAATTCAGTGCATTTCATGTTCCAGTTTATGACCAGAAATTTTAAAAGGCATTACGATATTGTATCAGGCCWATTCTGGCCACTATAAAGCTTTTGTCTTTAGGTATACAGCTGCTTCAGTAAGAATACTGGATAAAAGAGAGGGAAGGTAGAAATTGTAGTTGTCCTTTGAGTGTCTTCAGATGAGGGACCAAAGGACTTACTAACTGTGGAATTGTATTTCACATAGGTTGTCCCTGGTACTTACGAACAGCCTTTGACACCACAGTTAAGCTGCCTTTATCTGAAGGTGCAGGTAGAACATAACAATGCAGATCTGACCTCGTGTGAAATTCGTTTGTTTAGCTGGTTATTAGTTTTCCCTCTAAGGCTACAGGTCATCAGTTGGCCAAGGGCAGTCTTTTTTTTTTTACCTCCCCCATCTTCATCCAGCGCTGAGGAATTAAATTGGAACAGTGTCCTTCTTATTTCCCTAATTTTGTTTTTAGATTTCTTATTTCAGTCACTGGTCACTGTGAGGGTTTGATTTTTTTTCTCTTCTGGGTAAACCCCTGGGGTTAAAACACAGGTTGTTATCTGCATGATTTTGTTTGTGATACAGGAAATTAATTAAAAGCAATATGGCAGTCTGTTCATGAATGGATTTGCTGTGCTCTAGTCTTCAAAACGGTAATACTTTTATTTCTTAGTAGAAGTAGTAAAAATAAACATGTTTTCATAAAGTGATACCCTACTTCTGATTTGTTGCCTTCCTCTCTTTGCAATTAAAAGATGAGTAGGTCAAGCCTTTATCTGAAAGCATGGATGACAACTTCTGGTTGGAGTAATTGAACTTTTAGTTTTGAAAAATCAATATTCTTGCCTCTGTTGAATTCAGATATTGCTGTGACAACTGTACTTTTAATGCTGCAGGGACATGTTCGTCAGCTACAGCTGTGTTAAGTTTAACCTTGGAGTGATGGGATGAAAGAGGGCTGGAATTTATGCTGATGCCACACAGAACAGTAATTCTCAAACAATTGTGTTACACTATATGGAGCCTTTTCTGGAGGACTGTAAAACAGAGCACTGGGAATCATCTTTGAGGAAGTAGCAGTGGGTGGTCTGCAGAAGGAACTTATAAATGGTCTGCATAAAATGAACTTGTGGGAATTGCTTTGCTGAATTTCACTTGGGAAGATAGGATTGAGTTTGGTGTAACTGAGGTCGTGTTGGGATTTTTGTTGCTCTCTCTAACATAAACAATACGTGCTTTGAAGGGTGGTGTAGTATTGCTCTATTAGTACTGCCTTGTGTATTTTATATCTATGTAATCTTCAGCTGACTTGGCTAACACTCATTCGGGGGAAATGAGCTATCCTTTAGAACAGGTCTGCTGGAAACTTAATGCTGTGAAGATGCTTCGAAAGCTTTTGTTGTAAAGGTATTCTTTGTCTCCCCGCTCTGTGTATTTATGTGCGTGTAAAGAACCAGCTGAAGAAAGGGTCCTTTAATATTTTTGAAAGAGCTTAGACCATGGAAGTTACTGTTAATGGATGACGTTACCTAGGAATGTAATGTTTGGTTGTTTCCCCTGTCTCTACCAGATTCCTTCTATTATTATTTGAAGTATAATTGATCCTTAAGTGAGAGCTTAGATGCTGAATCCTCTCCTTGCATTGTGTCTTCTGGGTTTTGGCTTCTGCTATTTCGTAAATCCTTTGAATAGAACAGGGACTTTCTTGGTATAGCATAGGAAACTGTAAAGTAACTAAATTAAATTTGTTTTTGTTTTGCAAGTTGTTCAGCGTGGATGTAGATTACATATCTAGCATAAAATTATTGTGCGATGTTGTATGTATTTGACTTGGAGGAGGGCAAGATAAAAAGGGACTGTATCCTATCTCTATTTTTTCCATGCTTTAACGTGCTTTCATTTCAATTTTCATCCATATCAGACTTCTTTTATTTTTTCATTTTCTACTTCCTTTGTGACTAGAAAATCATCCATTGGTGGCAGTTTTATTTTGGAAGTAGTGATGCAGAGTTTGTTTAAGTTTGTTGTATGATGATGTTGTTTGTGAATTCAGTTTCCGGTAATGCATTGTGAACCGTTTTGTCACATAAATACATTTGAAGTGCTTCAACTTTCTGATTGTCTTTGACACCTTTCATATGTGCTTCATTACCATTGCAGATGAAAACATTTCCCGTTGGCAGTTAAGCTACACAGCATAATTTAACATGTGATTAAACTCTTCAAAACTGTTACAAACTTAACTCGGTATAAATCAAACAAATAGTCCTTTACAGTTGTATGTCATGGGTGAAGTTGTCATGTTTAGTTCTTAGTTTTCTTGGCACAGATAGGAGTTTTGTATTTGAAGTTGTGAACAGTGCGTGTGATCRGGCTGCACTGCTTTGGGCATGCTCTAATGACAAACTTGATCAGCTGTTATACTGAATCTTAGAATTTTGTGTAGTACCACTTTGAAAAAAAAAAGGACGTGGAAAAGTATTTTGGTAGAAATATTCGTGACTTGTGAAAGACTACAAAAATACCATTTAAATAATCCAGATTATTTGATGAGATTACTCAGTCTGTTAATGTATTCTGGGGGGACCGGAGAAAAACAAACAGTACCCCAGACAGTGTAACCACAAAAACCTCTTTTACATGCTCAAAAATGTGGTGTCGTGACATGAGGGAGACATTGGTATGTCATCGTATTTTTCTTTCTTAAATTAGATGGTAAGCACATTGGAAACTCAATAGGAGCTAGGAGATTCTGCCTCTTGAGAAGTGATCTGCAAGGAACTGTTGCATGATAATATGCCTTTGTGTGAGGCAGTGACCCCCTGAACCTTGGGAAAGCAAAACAAAACAAAAGGCAATGCCTGAATAACATTTGTGAATATGTTACTGTGCAGTCATTTTAATGATTTCCAACTTTGCTGTAAGGAAAAGCTATTACTATTTGTGTAAGAGCTATTGAACTGTTGTATTTTGCTAGCCTTAGCAGAATATGCTGGACTGCATGATTTTGGTTTACTTTAATACACTAATTCTAAGATGCATTAGTGTGGTTGCTGCTACATAGGCAAGAGTTGTCTGTGCATTGAAGTTAACAGCAAGACCGCAGTGAGATCTGACCACTGTGATTTAACATTGAGGTAACTTATGGAAAACAAGATGTGGCAGTTGATGCTTCTGTCCTAGTGCTGTTCAGTGCCTCACTGCGTTACCTTCAAAATCTGCTCATGTGTAATCTCTCTACTGTGTGTTGTGAATACTTAAAGCATTTTTTTTACTTAAGTACAGGCTTAAAAATGCAATCCTGAAAAAATTTGTGGAGAAAAAATCCAAATCTCTGTATGGTAAAGCATTTTCTGTACTGTAGAATGGGATATTTCTAGAAAAAATGCAGCATCAGAGAAAACACAGTGTCTTGGTAAAAAGTATGCCTCAGGAGCATGATGTTGAAATATTTTTTGACAATGTGATTGGAGAAGATTTCAGAGTTAGCCTTAGTACTTGTAAAAACATTCCAAATGTCTGTTGGTCATGATGATGAAATTGTCATGGGACAAATTCCTCTGGAACAACAAGGGTGCAAGGGTGAAGGGACTTGAATTTCCAGTTAGGCTCTAGATGAGGTTAGTCGCACCAAGTACTGTTGAATGAAGCCTTTGGTCCAGTTACTGCCAGTATTGTAGTGCTCAGGTGGTATTTCAGTTTTGCTATGTTTGATCATTGTCTCATTTTTTTTTTTCAATGTGACTTTGTAATTACTTTGTGAAAGAGTTCAGGTATCATGTCTTGTAGAAAAAATGTGTATTCCTTGCACTTTTGCCACTTCTCATGCTCATTTTGAAGAGATCAAAGTCTTGGGTTTGAATTTTTTGCTTTGGGGTTTTTCAGAAAAGTATTTCCAAGGAGACTCAGCTATGTGAAGTTCAGGATATTCTTTTTAAGCTTTTTAATTATATGATGAGAAATGTTGAACAGAAGAATAGTGTAATGCAATATGAGTAAATCAGGTCTATAACAGCTCTTGCTTCTTGGAAATATAGAACCACTTTTCTCCGTAAAAGTACCTTTCCAACTGTTATTATCTTTATAATTACCTTTACAAGTACATTTACTTACAGCAGGTTGTCAATTCAGAGGAGTGAGGGGAATAAAGCGAAAAACGTACCGAACTTGTTGCTGTCTGTAAATGTACTTTGTCTTGACCATCTCAATTACTAGCAAGTTAACAATCTACAGAAATGAAAATAGTGGACTACCAAGGAGTACTGTAAAGGTGATTATTATTTGTGTGGTCATTCGTGCAATAAGGAGTACTACCGGAATTTCTTTTTCTGCTGGAAATAATCTTTTAATGTTGTGGGGTTTTGTGATCTGTCTTCGGTATTGCAGGATCAGGATTCTTTGCAAAGGAAGAATAATGGAAATAGAGTTAACTTTTTTTTTTTAATTTAAGCTAAATACATTTTTTTTTCTTTAGCTTAGAGCAATAAATGTAGACCTCCAGACTGATGCTGCTCTGCAAGTGGATATCTCAGATGCACTCAGTGAGAGGGATAAAGTGAAATTCACTGTCCATACAAAGGTAAAAGCCTGGGTTTGTACATGCAATACTTCTTAATTGTMTACAAAAGAGAGTTTGCTTAAACTGTTTATTGAAACAAAGTGTAACACAATCCAGAGGAAATGAGAAAGTAGAGTTATCTCATGTTTAAGAGACTGTGTGGCTTCAGTGTTTAAGAAAAAGATGACTAAGAGTTGAGGTTAAAAAACTGTTTAGAAGAAAGATCATTTTTTTGTATTGTTGTGTTGTCATGCCATTCCCGTGCTTATTAATTAGCCTATTTGCAGGTAGAATCTTTAATATACACGAATATTCTTCAGTATAGTTTTTTTTGTTAGATTAGATTTTATTGCAGTTTGAGATTCTAAAAACATATTTTGTAATGGTATTACATTCAGGGCTCATTTTTAGTTACTGTTGTTTATGGCTTTTTTTAAAATGTTATTTGAATATTTTATGTTATTTGCAATCAATGCTTATTGATTGCAGAGTGACAGAAAAATCAAAGTTGAATAAAATCTCTAGAGATCATTAATCCTATCTCCTCCCTCACTCTCACCATTAAATTAGAGTGAATGAGAGCACATTGCTCAGGATTTGTCCATTTGAGTTTTGATTATAGAATCATAGAATCATTTAGGTTGGAAAAGATCTCTAAGATCAAGTCCAACCATTAATCCAGCACTGCTGAGTCCACCATTAAGCCATGTCCGTAAGTGCCATATCTATACATCTTTTAAATACCTCCAGGGATGGTCACTCAACCATTTCTGTGTGCAGCCTGTTCTAAAGCTTGACAACCCTTTTGGTGAAGAAATTCTTCTAATATCCAATCTAAACCTCCCCTGGCACAACTTGAGGCCATTTCCTCTTGTCCTGTCTCCTGTTACTGTGTAGAGGAGACTGACCCCCACCTGGCTACAACCTCCTTTCAGGTACTTGTAGAGAGTGATAAGGTCACCCCTGATTTTTCTCCAGGCTAAACATCACCAGCTCCCTCAACTGCTCCTTGTCGGATTTGTGCTCCAGACCCTTCACCAGCTTTACGGCCCTTCTCTGGACGTGTGCCAGCACCTCAGTGTCTTTTCTGTCGTGAGGGGCCCAAAATTGAACACAGGACTTGGGGTGTGGCCTCACCAGTGCCAAGTACAGAGGAACAGTCACTTCTCTGGTCCTGCCGGCCCCACTATTTCTGATACAGGCCAGGATGCCGTTGGCCTTCTTGGCCACCTGGGTACATGCTGGTTCATGTTAAGCTGCTGTTAACCAGCACCCCCAGGCCCTTTTCTGCTGGGCAGCTTTTCAGCCACTCTTCCCCCCAGCCTGTAGCACTGCCTGGGGTTGTGACCCAAGTACAGGATTCAGCAGTTCACCTTATTCAACCTCCTTCGATTGGCCTCAGCCCATGGATCCAGATCCCARGGTCCAGATCGCTTTGCAGAATCCTTCCTGCTCTCCAGCAGGTCAACACTTCCACCCAACTTGGTGTCATCTGCAAACTCACTAGGGGACACTTGATCGCCTCATCCAGATCATTGATAAAGATACTTGACAGAACTCCACGATTAAATTGATAAAGATACTAGATATATGTCTGAGAGCATATACTCCACAACTTCTTTGGGCAACCCATTCCAAGTGATTGCTGCGCTAGTTAAGATGAGGGTAATTACTGCTGTATGAATTTTTAGGGATGTTTTTGTTGTTCTTCAAGGTTTTTTCTCATATAGTGAGAAAAAACATAGTGGTTTTTTGTTGTGGTTTTCTTCCTCCCTACCTCCCTCTCTCCATAATTCTACCTCCTTTTCCCCTTCTAGAGCTCCTTACCAAATTTCAAACAAAATGAATTTTCTGTTGTCCGGCAACATGAAGAGTTTATTTGGCTTCATGATTCTTTTGTTGAGAATGAGGACTATGCTGGCTATATTGTAAGTACTGGTATTCTTTTGGTTTATATGCACTATTTTGTGTGGTTTGTATCAAAAGTACTTGAGACTGCTTTTAAATGCAGTGGAAACAGCAGGTGTTCATTCCTTATAAAATCAAATCAGCTTCTCTAATACTTAATTTTATGCAATTACACAAAATTAATGGTTGAAGCAAGCTTGGAAGAAGGAATGAGTAGTTTAATCTGTCTCCAAGCATATTTTTAGGCCACCATATTAAAAGCATGGGAGAGAGTTGAACTGTATAACCTGATGGTATTGTTTTTACAAGCTAATGTTTAACTTAGTTACAAGTTTCATGTTGCCTTTGTTTTAGCTGGAATGGCAGAGTGAAGTAATCAGACTTTTCCAGTTCTCATTATAAAGATCAGAATCATTTTTCCATAAATAAGAGGGGGGAAAACCAATCTAAATATCATGTAGAACTACAGGGAACCTCATATATAGTAACTTACCGTTTGAAGTTTATTAGGTGTCAAAATAGTCACAATATGATGCTGCATATTAAAAATGGGTGTTGCTCTTTATACATTAATTGCAAATAGGAATATTTGTCATCTTGATGTGAAAATTAGGTATTTGTTTTGTGTTTGGGAGGTGTCTGCTGATTCAGAAGATAAACAGATATTTCTAATTGATTAGTGGGTACATTATAATGAGCATGATCTGTGATGTGTCATACCATTCTTGAGCTAGTCTTTTCTTAGAGAAGCTATTTGAAGTGACTAGACCTTCAGTAAGGTAATAACTAGTTTCAGATAGTTGACTGTCTAGATGCTGGATTTTTCTTTTTTTTGTAATATGTTAATGTAATGGGCCAGTATCAGTAAACTAAAATTTAGACCTAGTTTAACTTTGTTGTGTGTTCCTCTCCTGACAGCAATTCAGGATTAGTTTGTGGTGTTTTCTCTTTCAATGTTAATATGCTGTATTATAAGATTAACCTAGAGACTTGTTTACTGGGTGCTTTGTTATTTCAACACAYGTATCTTTAATGTCACCAGTGCTGCAAGAAAGAGCTAGTGCCTACGAACAATAAGGAATGGTTTTCTTGGTTTAAAGGTTTGGGGAGTTATAAATGGCCGGTGTGAAAACAATTGTGGAATTCTTTTTTTTTTTTYCTTTAAATAGGAAATAATCCTTACCAAATAACCTAAACCAAAACTAGTTAAAAAATAGTGATTTCAAGTTTTAATTTATTGTTATGGGAAGTGAAGTAATTTTTGGTTTCTGTTGTAATTAAACTGAAGCTATTAGTTAATACTTCAGTAATCTTCAAGGACACTTGACCGAAATTGGTATTGTAATGCAGCACATATAACTCATGAATGAGAGACTTTATCCAGAAACGCTGTAATGAACGATGAAAGAGAGAAACATGCATTAAAAAGCTGCAGGCAGTCTACGGTTCCTGTACTGTGAATGAGTGTTGTTTGAGAAAATGAGAAGTTAAAAAAAATTGGATTCAATTCCAGATTCCACCAGCACCACCCAGGCCTGACTTTGATGCCTCCAGGGAAAAACTGCAGAAACTTGGAGAAGGGGAAGGATCAATGACTAAAGAAGAATTCACCAAGATGAAACAAGAACTGGAAGCGTATGTAGACTTGATTACAACTTTATTTATTTATTTATATTCCAAAACTTTTAATGCTGTTTGCTGTCCCATGTTTCCGTTTTGACTGTAATGGTTCTCTGTGAAATATAAACTTGAGAATCCAGTTGCTATATAACCAGGGTTAATCTTAGTGATCATGATCAGTGCCATTAGGAAAATTGTAGGAATAATTTCATGGGAGATCTTCCGAAACAGGAAATAAATCAGCTTGTTCTTAAGCATTCTTTTATAAGGAAGAAACTAGTTAGATCCTTTTCTTTGCAGAACATCTGCAAAGGGAGGAGATAACCTCTATCTTTTTTAGTTCTAGTGTTCCACATTTTATAAGCATAATGAGACTTTAAGGTTATACATGTGGTGCTTTGGAGTAGGGAGGTGTGCATGTGGTTGGTACTGTAAACATAGATGCCAGCCTTCTGTTCCCCAAGAAATATGAAGATTGCTAAAAAATTCCTTTTTTGACACTTTTTTTTTTGGCACAAGGAGAATATACTTCCTGAAAATACTATTTTCCCTTACTAGGAATTTAATTTATGTTGAAATATCTGCTCTGAAGCTTCTTGTTCCATATTGAGTTACACAGTGAAGTTTCTCCTTGCTTCGTCCATTTTCCTTATCATGCATTCACTTCTTTGATCTTTTTCCTGTCATTGGTTTCAGTTTTCAAGTGTATATTTACGCTGCTTCTAGACTGCTTCTATCAAGAGCTCTGAATTGGCAAGAAAAGTACATAGAACTCTTARAACTGCTGCTTTCTCTCCGAACTTCAGCTGCTGTGAGCAAATGTCTTAAAAAGCTCTGTATTAGTGATATGTACAACATAATTTATAGCAGAGTAGATATACACTTAATATGCAGAAAACTGGAAATTAGCAAAACACTATAGATTTTAAAGAATCTGGTTTTCCAGCGGCCCTGATCATGATTCTCTTGTGGTCTGGTTAGGGGTTGGATAACACAGAAAACTTTGGGTTTCTTCTACTGCCACCTCCATCCTCTGCATCCTCCTTTTTTGTCTTCACTGAATGACTACTACTCTCACTGAGATCAAACATCTCCCAACACTGGCCCTGCTGGTTTGCTGGTATGTAAATCTTAACCTCCTTGCACATAGTGGAAGGAAAAGTGTTGATTATAATTTCACTGTTTGACCTCAGAATGGGAAAAAGAGCCCTTTCCTCATTTTTAGATGAGTTCCATCTTATTCATTGAATTTACAAAGCAAAACGAATTCTAGCAAACATGTATTGATAAGAATACCTTCCTCTTAATTAAGTTGCAAGTGAGTAATTGCTTTGAAGTTGAGTTTGCTGAACTGAGCAACTGTGTGATTGTTACGGCTAAATGTGATTTTTTTGGTTGTACCTACCAAATGCAGCTCTTAATTTCACTTTTAGAACCACCATGAAGCAACACGTCAATGTAAGCTTTGGCTCAAAAAGGCTAGGTGCTTTAACATGAAATAAAAGACTGTCTAAACAGCTAACAAAAATACATGAACATATAAATAAGTAAGGAGGGTGCAAATGGGCAAGGGGATGGAGATGGGGAGGAAGGAATTTGTGCATCAATACATAGTGCCTAGAGACTGTAGTCTGTACCTCAGTTTCTTGATTTTAGGGTGCTGGGGAGAGGACAATGAAATGAGGTTACACTTTCAGCAAAGAAGTTTCTGTTAGCTAACCTTAAAAATTAGAGTGTATTTGTTGACTCTTCATTAAAAGTCTCTCTGTAATGTGCTTGGGCTTCAAATTTCTCCCTAGTATTAACATTGTATTATTTATTTATGTATGTATCAAGTATTGGAGTGATAAACTCTATTATGTCAGCTTGTAATTTTGTACCCTTATTGAGGATCTCCTAAAGTTGCTCACTAGGTTTATCTCAAACTTAATTGCTCCATATGAAATTCTTACATCTGTCTTATTTCTTGTTTTTAGTGAATATTTGGCAATATTCAAGAAGACAGTTGCAATGCATGAAGTGTTTTTGTGTCGCGTGGCAGCACATCCTATTTTGAGAAAGGACTTAAATTTCCATGTATTCTTGGAATATAATCAGGATGTGAGTATTGAAAACTGAATTGCTGGCAAGAGAAATCAAGATGTACTTTTATGGTAGGATGGAAAATGGATTAAGAGGGCATTACCTCCTGAAGAAAATTACATCAATTTCTTCATACCAGACATATTTGTATTGTAAAAGTTAGAAATCCATTTATTCTGTAGGAGTTAATTTTCTGCCACCTGGGGAACTAAATGCACTATGTGCTCTAACCTCAGCATCAAAAATATTACTGGAAATCCAGTATATTTTGGATTAAAAAGATGAGCTTTTGGTGGTGATTTCACGTGACTGTATACTTCTCCACTCTTTGAATTATTTTTTTTGTTGCGGGGAAGAATGATGCAACAAAGATGGAATGTGAATTTTTAGGATTTGGAACTGTGGTGTAAATTCTGTGGCTAACAAAACTAGAGAGAATTTCTAATGAAATGTTCTGATGAGTAAAACCTTTTTGTTAATGATGTAAGTGAAATTTGGTTAATTTTTGCTAAGTGTTGGACTAGTGTGGCTATCCACGTTACATACTGAATTGAGATAATGGAGAGGACTTTTTGGATTCGTAACTCTGGTGTTGGAGTTAGTGGTTGCTTGTAGTCCGCAAAGAGTTTCAGTTACTTTTTAAAATTGCAGGAGTCAACATTGAATTGAAAAAATCATTACAAAGACTGGCTCAACTGCATGCACACTTAATTCAAAATATGTTAGAGGTTCCTCTATTGCTTAATGTAGAAATGCTCACAGGTTCAGGAACTCATTTTACCTAAACTGGGTGAAGTTAGATGGACAGGAAGAGTGTGAGGAGGCTTAAACCAGCATTATCCTCTGGAAGTCAAAGATCTGCCATTCACTGAAGAGTGAAACATGGTTATATGAACTCAACTATAGTTGCACCAACTCAGCTATACTGTGCATGATAAATACTGTGTTATTGATAACTGACATATACACTTTGTACATTTGGTATTATCTGTAGGTGCTAGAATGTTGCTGATCTTTTTTTTTTCCCCCTAGAATAGTATTTTAGGTGGTGAACAATCTAGTAAATGAGGTAGTCTTCGTTCTGGATGCATGGTGCCCTGTCCCCATTAGTGCAGAGTATAAGAGTAAACAGATAACGGGAAAACTGGTTTAGGTTTAGCAAGTAGTGGTATATAGTTCTATTTAATTTGTTTTTAAAGCTTGTATTGCCTCCAGAAAATGAATGAACTTGATAAATTAATTTGTTTTTCAGTTGAGCGTTCGTGGCAAAAATAAGAAAGAGAAACTTGAAGACTTCTTCAAAAATATGGTTAAATCAGCAGATGGTGTCATTGTTTCAGGAGTAAAGGTGATTACTGCTTAACATATCAAGACTTAAACTGTATTAACGTTGTTGCCTTTTTTAATGAAGCAGAATTTTACATGGGTACAAAAATGAATTTTTGTAGCGGTATCTAGCTTGAGAATTAGTGGCAGACCATGGGAAAGAACTTGCAGCCTGGATGCAAAATAATTGAGAGCTTTCTTGTGTGAAAGAGGGTTTTTAGTACTCTTTCCCGTGTTTTATGAAATTAAGGGGTTTTTTTATACATAGATAATTGATAATCTGGTTGGTGTTTTTTGTTCAGGACTGCCATTTCATATAGTGGGAAGGAGAACTAGGTTTGACAACTGCTTCAGTTCAGAAGTTCCTAACACAGACTGAATTTTCCCAGTCTTGTAGAATCCTTCTACTGTTTCAAGGCTAAGAGCAGCAGTAGAGGTTATATGATTTCTTCCCAGTAGATGTAAGAATATAACTGGGGGCGGGGAAGTAATGGAAATTCTCTTTAATTTCGATTTTTCCAAAAGCTACAAGATTGGTTTTATAACAAGGATAAATTCTGCAGAGAAGGATGTTTAATCTCCATTCTTTCTAGTGGTAACCTTCTAGCTAGCAATTTCTACAAGAGTTTCTGGTTTTAAAATCTTGAGTTTTGAAACTCTTGCAAAGTGGATATAACCGTGGATTAATTATGACTTGGAGAAAAATGTAAAGTCCAAATAGCAGTTTGCATAAGAACATTGTTCAAAGCCCATGTTCTAGGCTATTGTATGGTATTGAGCATCCGTGTTATTTTAGAGGTTTTTTAGAAATAAATATAAACCAAGTATATCAAATTATAATGCAGAAAATATTTACCTGTTTTTACCGAATTGAAAGAAATCTGTCATTAAGATGAGTGTTCTGAGTTAGGAGTTGAGATCATCTCTTCTGTGACCACATCATCTGTGTAACTGGGTGACTTTAATCCCTGCTCCTCTTTTTCTAGGTAGATGATCTTTTATTAAGTACCTGACGTGTATTCTATTTTTCTGTCACCCTTTGGTGACGACATGTCAAGGGTTAACCTGGGGGCAGACCCCAGACCTCCATGCTATATTTTTCAGAGGATGTGAGACGGCAAAAACAGGCTGCAAGCTTGAAAAATTATTAAATAACTTTATTCACTAACTACTACTAAGAATGGAAAGAATAAAAAAAATAATAAAAATATTAAGGCATAATGTACAAATATCAGTCTCCTCCCAATACATCCCAATCTTCCTTACTGATCACGCAAAGGGCATAAACATGAGATTCTGATCTTTTGATTAAGAGTTCTTATTGCCACTTTATGGGATAAAGAGTTCTTTCTGTCGTGTAGTGGGATCCATCCCATGGAAGATAGCTCCCTACAAAGTGTCTTCAGCGTGGTCCCAAACCTTCAGGAAAACACCACAGCCCACCCAGGTTTTGCAGTGGTGTATCCTCTCTCCCACAATACTCTTGGCAGTTTGTGGGTCACAAGAAAAGTCTGATGGGGTTAAGCATTTAGGAATAAGTCTTCCCAGCCTAAAGGCACTAGTAGTACAGTTTCCTGCTTTTACTCAATCTCTAAAGGCTGCAATTTCATCTGCTCACAACATAAGAATGTTCTTCTCTTAGGCTGATGAATTTCAAATTCCCCCATGTCTCATATTTGTGAATTGCAGAGAAAATTAGGTTGGCTCTATTACAGATCACACAGCTCAGAGAAAAGTGAAAATCCCGATGCTAATAAAAATGGCTCCTCCTCTGGCACTTCCTGTTTCACTTCCCTCTTCTTGCTCAGTAGTCTGCTGGTCTCCATATTTAACTTCTTCACGTGACTGCTTTCCTTTCTCTCTGGCTTAGAGAAGAGGTTAATATTTGCCCAAAATGCCCGCAGAAGTATTTGTTACAGTTTACATGCTCCCATCAGATAATTCAGCTGTACAGCTGTGTCTTTAGTCTGTATGAGGCTCTCTTCCTGGGCCCAAGGCTCTTCCCCCAAACTACGTTGTCTATGCTGGCAGCTACCCAATTTTGCAACAGTCTTATTAGCTGCTAATTAATTCACTGCAATTCACCTTATGTGCAACAGCAAGGTCACCCTTTGCTCTCACCCATCCGCCTCCGAAAGGGAAAAGGAGGGTTTTTTTTTCTCCGCAAATCTCAGCTTCTCTTGGCTTCTGCGTGGGCCCTCTCGGTCTTCTGCTTGGTCCTGGTCCAGATGGCAAAAGGCCAGCTTCTCTTGGGTCCAAGGCTCTGGGACCGGTGGGGGTGAGGCCAGGGCCTCCCGCTGGATGCCCCGGGCCGTGGGCCCCTGGCCCGGGGCAGGGGGGAGAGGGGGCCTGTGCTGTTCATGGGTGTAGCAGGGAGCAAAATGAGAGTTACTTCCTGGGTGGTTTTTTATAACGCATTACCACAGAGGCGTATTATGAAATCAAGTGGCTTATACAACTGTCCATCACCTGTTTTAACCAATCAGATGTGTTTCACACCGGCTCTAACCAGCACGGGTGACCATTTGGTATTCCTTCATGTTTAGTTATATAGACCTTTGGGATGCTTGTTGCAAATTCTGAATTCTTATTAAATTCTTAATAAAACTTAAGATCATGATATAAGTGGAGAAGAAATCAGTTTACATAAATGGTGTTTAAGACAATAAAAATAGATGCATTTCCTGTCACAGCAACACTGAAATGTGCAAATTTACCTTGCAGTTGCTCGGTAGAGAGTGAGTGAAGTCCTGGTTTTTTAATTGTGGTTTTGTTTTTTTTTTGGTAGGATGTGGATGACTTCTTTGAACATGAAAGAACATTCCTTGTAGAATATCACAACCGAGTCAAAGATGCCTCTGTCAAATCTGATAAAATGACAAGATCACATAAAAGTGAGTTTTTTTCCAGGGTGAAAATAGTAGTAGTTAAAGCGAACAGAAGTTGTTTGTGAGGAGAAGTAATTTTTAGTTTTCTTTTTGCATGTGAAAAGTGAATTCATTTCTCCAAGTGTAGCGTTCAGAGTCTAAAGTTCAGTGTGACTTTCTGAGTTTAGGCTTTACTGCAGTAGACTAGATGGAGTAAGAACAGCCTGGTGCAACACTGAGGTTACCTTGATTCTTCATGCTGTCTGCTTGAAAAGAAATACACTTTATGTATTATTATTTTTTTTGAAGTCTGATTCTTAGTCATTTAGGTGTAGAGGTGGGTAATATAGCAGTACATGTGATTTTACACCTAGTGAAGTTGTTCTTGATTGGATGAGGTTGATTGCACCAGAGTGCAATTTCTTGGCGCACTAGGCATTGCATTACCTTGCTAACAAAGTCACTTTTGCTCATAGCAAACTCCTGCTTGGGCCATCAATTCTAGACTGGATTTCCATTTTTTGGCTGTTTAGAGTGGAGACTGGAATGTGTACATTCAGTAGCCTGATCTGCAGGACCCCTTTTCTTACTGAAACAAGATTTTCCACTTGTCTATTGATTTGTCTTCCTGAGCTGAGTGCTAGCTAATGTGATTTCTGAAAGCTCTAGATGGTATTTTCAAGTGCAGTTCATTTATTTGAGAAAATGAAAAATCTTTGGGTTAGGACTTTTGTGTTTGATTTAGGATTACTGTGTTTTGAGAAGCTCAGAAAAAATTGACCTATGTTGCCCTTGATTTTAAGTTTTTGTGCCTAGATAAATCAAAATTGATCTACTTCCTTGAAGCTTGGGTCTGATTTACAGATACTGTCTTTGCCTTCTACAGTAATACCGTTTGCACAAAACCAGGTCACGAACCTTTCATGAATCTCCATTGATAAGATCTCTAAAGTGGGTATTGAATGAGACATTAAACCAAGAATTTTCTGAGTTTTCCAGATGCTTCTCTTGCCATTGTATGAAGACTGAGTCTTTTGTAGCTTTAGTATCTATGCTAGGAGGTGGAGAGAGTCAGTTATGGCTCAGTGAACCACTAAAGGGCCCTGCGYCTGCATTCAGTTCCCACCTGAAGTGGTTTCTGGTGTTTTTGTTTGCTTTCTTAAAATGAGAATGGAACTTCATTCATGGTAATAAAGTGCCTAGGTTTATTTAGAGTGAGAAAGCCTTTCACATTGGTTGTAGAACCAGGAAGATTGTTCGAAATGAGGTTACAGAGGATCTGATGGGAAGGGATTGATCAAACTCGTGACAAAGCTTCATGGGTTTTCAGGCTCAAATCACATAGGATGTTTATTGACAACTTTTATCAAACTGTGAATTGGGACAAATGGCACCTTTTGAAATTCTGGCTAGAGGAGTAGAGCAGTGACGTGGGAAACCTGTTTTGGAAATGGGCAATCTGTAGTTTATGGATAACTTCTGATCAACAGAGAGCTGCAGGGCTTGCAAAGACACTGAGTTGCTATTTCCAGCAGAAAATCCATTTTTATGTTGAAATAGGAGGAATAGAAGGRGAGATTAATAGATTGCTAATACCATTCTTCACTGTAACCAACTACACTGATGATACATGGAGTAATGAATTCCATGGAAGTTGACCCACTCAATTGGTTAAAACAAGGTTGGGTTATTAAAAAAAAGAATTCTGCTTAAACAGATATAAACTTCATAAATAACAAACAAATTATTTTCCTGTTCATTGCTTGGATCTGTTAGTTTTCATCATCCATTGAGTTAATACTTAAAGCTCTTTAGAAAAGCTATGTGTACAAAGATTTGATTTTTATGATTATTATATAGCAATATCTCACTAGTCAAATTATGCAGCCTTCTTACAAATACTGCTTCTAATTTCATTGTTTAAAGTGCTTTAACACTAATGCTACTTTAACCAGTGACTGCTTGTTGAAGAGGTAAGGGTTTTGTGAAAACTAAGCATGTGCTAGAGAATGTGTTGTGCATATAGGGCTGTATTTTTGGTACTTTGGGGTTTGTAGTCAATGAACTGCTCTCAAGCACACAGACTTTTTGTTACTGTTAAACTGTGATTTTATTTTTTCCAAATAGCTTTAAAATAAAATTTAAATTCAGACTTTAACCATTGAGTTTGTACATCTTCCACCAAAATAAAACCTAACAAAATTGAACAATAAACTTACGTAGCAGGTTCTAATTGTATAAAATACTCCTAGATAAATAACAGGCTGTGCAGTTTGGTGAAAGCACCAATTTATTGTGTGATGGTATCCTTTGTAATAAGTGATGTGATTGCAATTTTATTTCTGCTTTTGTGTTAAAGCATGTCCTTTTAGAAAATGACCTATTATTGACAAAAACGAGGAACTTCAAAATTTTCAGTAAGAAGAGTAATGAGATAGTAAAACAAGTGCTTGTTTGTTTTTCTAGATGTGGCGGATGACTATAATAGAATTGGTTCCTCATTATATGCATTAGGAACGCAGGACTCCACAGATATATGCAAGTAAGATATTGTTAATAACTTACAGGGTAATTTGCAATGTAGCAGTCTTAATGGTGACCTGCTGAGATTGGTAGCTCTTGTTAAGAGAAAACCAGAATTTATGACAGCTGTATCACATTAAGATATTTTCTTCTTTATTATTTCCCTTCTTTAGCAGGTTGCTTTTAATACTTTTGCTTTAATATGTGTCTGAAAGAAAAATGCTGTTTTCTACAGTCTGTGTTGGAAAAGTCCTCACAGAATAAGAAAAAATCACAATTCTTTCAGCAGTTTTTTTTTAAACGTTACAAATGCTTCGACATATGCAGCAGGCACAGGTCTCATTCTGAGTATATGGATTTTTTTGAGTGTACCAACCTCTTGAAAAATAGTTGTGCTGTTCTGGCAAGTTTACTGCCCTTAGGGAAATAAAGGAACCTACAGAGATCCCCAGAACTTTGTAAATAGAAGAGCATCTCTATGTACAGATGTTTGGCCTTTAATCTTTCAGTGATTTGCTTGAAGATGAAGTTTGGTGTATCTGAAACTAAAACCTAGTTAACTAGCTTAAAGATGTCAGTGCTCGTGAACATACACATGTGATTCGTTAGTGTGATGTTGGTGTTAGTGTGACGACAGGTAGGACATGAATATGAAAGTTAACTTAGTAACTTACCTAATTACAGTGATATACTTCCAAATGTGGTGTTAGCTTATATACCAGTTACTTTGATAATAGTATTGATATTTGCTGTAGTCCGTTAGGGTCTGTCAGAAATAACATGTGTCTTCTGTCAAAATAGCATAATTTGACTGAATTCAGTCTGCTGTTAGACCGAAGCCTTGGATTGTCTCCTGCAATGGAGACGTTGCCATACTGTTGCTCAGCATCCCTGAATTCCAAGTAGGACATATGTCATGTTTACTGTATGAAGAAAAGTACATTCAAATTTGAGTAAAGGACACTTGATAATAGTGTAAGACCATTGACAAGGGTGCTGGTGTTTGGGGTTTAATTTACAGAAGCATAAAGAATCCTTGAGGAGCTGCGTGGTTATTCTTTACTAAAAAATACCCATCTGTTATGCTTTGTTTGTCCTTTGCCTTTGTTACATTGCACAGTTCCCAGATGTTTGAAGTTTGAAACTAGTATGTTCTCTGAGTTTTGTGAATTTTCTAAGCAGTTCCTTTGCAGTCTTTATTGCCAGATGCAGACTATACTGTGAGTTCTAGAAAGTAATTAAACTGTTCAAAATAATGTTGTAATATGAGCTGTTTCCTTTGTACAGGTTTTTTCTGAAGGTGTCAGAGTTATTTGACAAAACAAGGGTATGTACTATGGAATGGACACTTGTGTGTCAACAAGGCATTAATATGTAGATGCTTTATGAGTGCTTCTAGATGGAGTGCTTAAGCAATGTGTAATACAGAATAAGAAAGCATAACATTTCAGTCATCTGTTTTGTAAAATGATTGAACTTCAGGACTCTTCAGTCTACTAACACGTTTCTAGGCAGTCTCCTGTAATACACTTGTAAAGCTGCTCTTCCTCTAAAATGCATAGAGATCTTCCATACTTGTTACTGGGTATCACAGAACTTGTTATGGATAAAAGAAATGAACAAATGTAATTGTTAATCCAAAAAAATGGTGGTCATGCTGCTTTTTTTCTGGAGTCAAGATCTGTTTCTGCAGTTATTTGACTCAGAAATACTATTGCTTATGCTTCTAACCAGTTTTTCAAATATCTCCTCTTTTGCCTTACTTGTTTGACTTGGTAGAGGGAAGATGTGTGTCGTGTATCAGGAAAACTTTCAAATGAAAAATGTGTGCATTTCCTAAACAGACAATTGTATCTGCATAAATATCTACTTTAAAGAAAATTAATAGAATTACTTACTTTGACTCAAGATGTTGCACTTCAGAAACTATTTTTTTAAAAATTAGAGTTTAAAAAATGCACTTGCAGACTCTAATCTGTTTCAAATATAAGCAAATTAGTTTATTGGTCTTGTAGACCATTTAGTACATGCAGTTATACAACTAGTCTGCAAAGGTCCCTTAAAAATTTGTTTTCCTTTGCTCTCAACAACATAAAACTTCTTGTGCAACTTTTAATACAAGTTTCTGTTTCTCTGTAGTTTTTCTAGCATATGATAAATATAATTAATATTGGGGAAAAAAGCGGTGTTTAATATAGAAAGCCAGTTGTCAATTACTGCTTGCACAGTAGCTTATTGCCTACTTATTAATACAAAATGCTAGTACTGCTTCTCATTTTGCATCTTTAAGTATTCTGTCATTAATGCCTGATCTTAGTTTCTGAAAAAGACAATCTGTCAGGTACTGTATATTTTACACTGAATTTGTATCATATGAATGAATACCCAAAGCCTGAATGTTTTTAAGCTGATCATTTTACTTACTGGATTTTTGTTTGGTGGTGGTGTTTTGTTTTGTTTGTTTTTTTCCAGAAAATTGAGGCTCGGGTATCTGCTGATGAAGATCTTAAACTTTCTGATCTTCTGAAATATTACCTTAGGGAGTCTCAAGCTGCTAAGGTGAATTCATGGGGTTTTGTTCTGTGAAATTGTGTTTCTTTAACATAAAAAAAAAAAACCCAGAGAGATAGAGAAAGTGATAAGGGATCATCAACGCACAATATAGATTGATTAAAATGCTGCCACCTCTAGCCTGCAGGTTCTCACTTAGCTGTAAAACCTGTGTCTCTGTTGAATATAAGGAGTAACAATGCATTTGCTGATGTGGGACTGGCTGTATGGAACTGTATGAGCCACTTGTCAAAGCCAAATCATGCAGTAACAAAAAACAGTGAAAAGGCTGTTCTTGTGTTTGCAGTGTGTTCAGTGCTTGTAACTGCAAGCAATTCTGTGTTTTCTCAAGTACTAAAATTGGATATTCCATGTAATCTACTAATGCTGATACAAAACCACATGGGCTGAAGTTGATATTTTGTGATTACAGAAAATTTCGTTCTTATTGTTGGTTGATGTAAGATGATTAAATAACATCACAGAATGAGCAAACAGAAGATGTCTGTACTTACAAGATCACAGCAATAACTGTTGCACAAAAAATGTTACTACTCTTTCTTGGGCTCTGTGTGTATTTCAATTACATAATCTAAATGTAGTTTGTTTCTAATCTAAGTAGCTGTGAAATTTCCCATGATTTGCCACCTTCATCTTTTTGGAGTTTGATCTAAGCCATCTGTTACTGGCTGCTGTCGGACAAAATGGAGACCAAACAGTATTATGTTGTGGACCTGATTGAGTATGGACATTCCTGTGACTTGCAGGATGTAGTAAAGTGAATGCAGATAATTTAGTAAGAATTGAAATAGAGCAAGAAGGACTAAAGTTAATTTGATTTTTTAAATTAATTGGAATATAATAAAATCCTTGGGTGGAGTCTTATAAACTCTATGCAACCTTTGTTTTTTTAATAGGATCTCCTGTATAGAAGATCTAGGTCACTAGTGGATTATGAAAATGCTAATAAGGCGTTGGATAAAGCAAGAGCAAAAAATAAGGATGTGCTGCAAGCTGAAACTACTCAGCAAATATGCTGTCAGAAATTTGAGAAAATTTCTGAATCTGCGAAACAAGGTATTAGGGTCGTCCTTGATCCTGTGTTACTACTTGAAAATTAACAGATTTTAGTATGTTATTAATGAGAATTAATGTAATTAATGAGAATAGATTTTTGTAGTGTTTCCTAAGCAGGAATATTATCTTCTGATTATTATTTACTTACTTTAGAAAGTTCAAATTATATTTTTCTTTGGGTCCTCATAGCTCCAATAGGCAGAGCAAGTCTAGGTGCAAATTACTTGTTAAACTCTTTTTTTCACATACGTAAGCTAGGATACAAAATGATAACTGCTAGCAGTAATTGCAAACAAGTCTTTTAAAGTGTTGTTAAAATTCCACTTTTGGTTTTATGCTTTCTTCTGTGAAGGCACCAGTCTGTCACAGATACGATACTACATTACAAAAGGCAGAAATAATGAAATGAGATTTCACTGAATGACAGAGTTAATACAGAAAAGGAATCTTATTTATATGTTACCTTTCTTCTGGGAACTTACTGTCTTTTTTTAGTACTTTAGTGAGTTAGTAGTTATCTGAGCCATCATTTGGGGCAAATTTGTTCAAGGTTTAAACACCATGGTCTTCTGTTTTTATCATTTAGGAGTTGTTTGACCCTGTAAATCTGGTTAATGATTCCTGTAAATGAGACAATGGAGAATGAATGATCCTGTTAGCCACAAAGGTATATGCAGGAAGCATACTGTTGTTCATCCTAGTTTTAGCTTAGCATATTCTCTAAAAACTTTCATGTATCAGCCTTGAAAGAGCAGTGCAGATGGAATAAGAGAAATAAATGTTAAAAGCATCCACTTGGCAGTCTTTTTTCAGAAGACCTTTGTGTCCACAAAAGGTTACCTAGAGGTGAGGAACTGCAGTGATGGTTTGCTTTCTTCCAACTGTGTAGCAGTACTTTTGAGCCCAAAATGTGCTGAGATTAAACTTGAGGTTTTTCCTTTTGTCTTCTCTCACGCTTTACCTCTTCCATCCTGAAGAAACATCTGTTAACAGCAGAGGTCACTAGCAGGGATACTGTTAATGAGTCCATTTTTATTTTCTATAGAACTCATAGACTTTAAGACAAGAAGAGTTGCAGCATTCAGAAAAAATCTGGTGGAACTAGCAGAACTGGAATTAAAGCATGCTAAGGTAATTGTAATCCTTTTTGGCCTATATTTCAACTGATTTTGAATATTATATGCTTGATTAACTGAAATGGATACACACTTTACATTCAGGAAGGTGAATTTTAAGTTTAATCATCCAGAAAGGTGAACTTTCTTTAATAACAGGGGAAACAAAAAAGTATACGTTAAGTATCTCTTCAGAGATTGGTATGCTTGAGGTGCCTTTGCAAAACTCATCTCCTGGAAGACAACTTTGCCTTCAGTTTTATGTTTATTTGGCTGTTTGATATCTACAGCTGCAGAGTTTGAAAACCTACCTATTTTTAAAACTTCATCTCACCATTTCACTATGAGATAGGAAGTGGTTTCTCCTGTTAAACAGATTTTGGGACTTCATGGATAGCATATTAAGCATGAGATCACACTGGCTTCTGGTATGATGAGTGTGCTTTTTGAACCTTTGTCTTTAAACTCTAAACCATTAACAAAAGAGGCATGTTGCAGATAGCCTTTTCAGGAAAATAAATTTTTGTAGGAAAACTTTAGGGGCCTGTACTGTCCTTAAATTTCACAATGTATTTGATTCTTTTAATTAATATGAAATTAATTTTTTTGTTTAAAACTGCTTAGCTGCTCTGATTTCATGGACAAATACAACAGTCTCTCATTTGAACAGTCTTATACCAGGAGGCAGCTTTCTTTTAAAATCAGTTCTTTAGCATTTCTCATTCTCATTACAAATCTGAAACTGCATTGGTTAGAAAGTGGTGAATTAACTCAGAAGATATCTGTTGAAAGGACTTGTTAAGAGGTGTATTGCTGCTTTACACTTTTTTCAGTAGTGTTGATGGTGTCATTCTTCATTCGGCTAAACCCATTGCTTGTAAAGCGAAATCGCTGTAGAAGGTGTTGTTTGGGGGACTTTTTTCCTAACCCTTTGTAGGTATAAGTTCAGCTTAATGGGGTATTTATATATTGCTGGTAAAGCAATTGGTAAGGTATGGAACACTTGACTCCTTTTTCAGATGAATAGTGCTTACCTGAAATAGTCTTAACAGTCTTACTTGCAACAGTTTTTATTGATTTGCCCTATCATGCTTTAGTAAGGGAGTGAATCCACACTGCTTCTGTCCTGCTTCAGTCGTTGACTCTTCATCATCTCTTGTAACTGACCGTTGCTGAAGTCCTCAAGCCTTGAAGAGAAATGCTTAGACAATGTCTCTATCTTCTAAAGTATCCTTAAAGAACCACTTCTATTAACTATGCAAGTCACAATCTCAGTGTAATATTCTCTTGAATTTTGACAGCTAATAACTGTGTAATACGGGGGGAAGATGTTTAATTTCTGTAGCTTTCAACTTGATAAGTGCTTGCTGTGTCCTCAGTTTGCCTGGAAGTGCTTGAAGTTTTTTAGCTGTTGTTGCCACAGGCTATGTTTTACACTCTGTTCTTTGGATAGTCTGTCTAAATCTTACCTTATCTTAGTAAATTTACTAACAAGGAGTACATAAACTGTAGCAGAAGCTTTGAATTGTAGTTCTGTTTTTGAAGGTGAATTTTTTTTGCTGACCCTTTTCACCTACTTCATCATGGAGCACAACATTCACTAGACGGTTTTGAAGATTTAAAGCTTTACAATAATAAAAGGTCATTTTGACTAAGAGTGACAATTCTTGAAATGTTAACAAATATTTAGATGTGTTTTATATAACCTGTTGAATGAAAGGATATTTCGTTTCTCACTAGGTTTGAAAGTTCTTTTTTTTCAATGCCAGTGTTTCATGTTTAAAACAAGCTAATCTACTACAGATGGATCAGTTTGGTTGCTGTGTTTTTCTTTCTGTGAATTCTGAGTTAGATTATTACAAAATTTACTAGTGCAATAGATTGTATTTTTCAACATTATATAACGGAGAATGTTCTTATTAGTGCTATAACCAGGGTATTTGAAGACAGTCTTATGAATATATTTTTATTAGTTTGTACAGAATATTGAAGGATGAAGTGGTTTGGTAGACACTTTCTGAATTAGTTCCATAAAAGAAAGAAAGAAGATATTAAAAGACTTGTTTGTTGGGGTTTTTTTTCATCTTTTCAGGGTAATACTGTGCCCTGATGTGTGAAGAGCAATGTTAGGGTAATATGAATGAAATGCAAATCACGAACCATGCTCCCATTTCAAGGACTAGGTAGCCCTGTTTTTGACTGGGCTAAGCTGGGCTGTTTCTAGACACTTAATTCCTCTGGCAGTACAGCCAGAAGAGGACTAGTAGAAGCAAAAACAAGGCTAGGTTTTTCATGTAGGCAATCAATTAATTAAGTCAGATCAAAAGCCCCCTGCTTTTAGGTTCTGGACAGAACACTTTGCCTGATGGTGTGGCAGTCCCTGTCTGTGCTTTAGCACCTACTGGAGGCAGGCATGTTAAGTTTTAGTAGCAACAGAGTGGCAATTGCATTGTCAATAGTGTGTGGAGGAGCACAGCACACTGCAAACTTTGCAACATGACCTGTTACCAAGTCTAAGTGTGTGTTTCTGGCAAAAATGCTAAGTGGGGAAGAGGTCTGGGGACAACAGATACCCACTGCTGCAGGATTTTGCTAGAAGTCTTCTATTGTGGGTTTTCTTTTTCTGCAATGAGTGCATCTAGACTAGGTGCCGTACAGATGCATCTGTCTCTGAATCAGTCTAGCCACGTGTCTTCTGGACTTGAAGCTGCCTTGCAGAGAAAACATGGCGGTGAAATATAATGTTGCAGTGGGTGCTGGAACTCACCTGAGAGCCTGTCTTTTGGAGGAATTCAGACACAATGAAGGCTGCTGCTTGACTTGCTGTTTAAAGTTACTTGCTCTGTGTGGAAAGAAAAACAAATCCCAAAATACAGAGGTTGCTGTGCAGAAGAAGTCAAAATGACCGAAGAATTGAGAGAAGGTTCTGAGGCACAGCTCACATTTTATGAGCTATATCTGCCTGTGTAGCTCCAGAAGACTCCAGGGCGATAGGGAAATAAACTTGTAGTAAATCAGGGACGCTGTATATACAAATTCTAAGTAAACCCTCTCTGCCCAGTTACGTTTATACTGCTTCCCTATAAAATACTTCTTGGAAGTATTGCCAATCTCCTCTTACCCTTTTAGATTGCAAGTCAAGACTTCTGAAAAAAATCAGACTGTGGGTTGAGTTTGCTTTAAGTTGATGAAAGGGCAGACTGCTGCCAGGAAGGATGATGATGCATGACTGTTTCTTTCTCTTATGTTGGCACAATTGTGTGTGCAGCTGCATAGTAAAAAGGAGCTTAAAGTTGCTCTGGGTTTTCTTAAGCTTTACTTTGTCTTGTTTTCACAACATCCCTTGTATCAAAACACACAGTTTTGGCTGGGAGGCTCTGGCAATAAAAGAGAGATGCCGCCTTAGCAGCAGCATGTATCCTAGATTTATTTAGAACAGCTGCTAGACAAGCTTTAGATTGTTTCTGGTCTCTGACCTACACCAAACATATTGATGTTTCTTTTTATATGGCCATTCTGGATGATTATCCCCCTAGCTAGTGCTTAGCTCTGTGTTTCTTCATGACTTCATGCAGCTGTAGCTAATGTAAGACTGAATAAGTGGCCATTTCGGTGCAAAAGCTGCATTTGGTGTACTGTTCATTATTTTAAATGGTTGATATTTGAAGTATTCCTGTGTTGGACTTCATGTTCAAGGAGGGAGGTTTGATAGCTGGTGAAACTGCTAAGATTATAATCGTATACTTACAGCATTCATAGCCTTGGCTGTACTTCTAGAGTCTTTTGACATATTAATTGTAACTGAGTAAGAGAGCCACTTCCTTCACATAAATAAATGGAAACATATATTTTCCACAAATATCAGTATATACACTCTTGGCTCTGGGTTTTTTGGAAAAAGAATTTCTTGTGTTACTAGCAACAGATGTCTGTTTGGAACTGACAGAAGAAGGAAGGAAGGAAGCAAAATGCAGTGCTAAGGGATTTGATGAAATGTTTTGTCAGTAATTCTTTCTTTCCTGAAAAGGATGTTTCTGTCACCATGGTTCTGCCAAAAATTTTGGTATCTACAGCTTAGGAGGCTGAGCTGGCAAGAAACATTTTTCTGAGTCTGAATATATAGGACTTTCTCAAGCTGTGCTGATGTAAGACAGGTCTGTCAGATACTGCAGCCACAAAGAGCAATGGCTCACAGCCTCTATTGTCCTTGATTTATTATAATTTAAATAAGGTGGGTTTTGTGAACTTTGTAAATTTGATTGAATGAAAATGAATGATGTGCTATTTGGAAAATTTTAGTAGACTGGCTGGCTGAGTCTGGAAATGACTGATGTGTAAAGGATGTTGTGATGGTTTAACCTGAGCTGGCAACTAAAAATCAACCAAAGAGTAAAAGTGAGAAAACTTGTGGTTGAGTTAAAGACAGTTTATCAGGGAAAGCAAAAGCTGTCCACACAAGCAAACCTGCACAAGGACTTTATCCATTGCTTCCCATGAGCAGGCAGGTGTTCAGCCAGGAGAGCATGGCCCCATCATGTGTAATGGTTACTTGAGAAGACAACACAGTGAATGCCCCCCACCTTCTATACTGAGCATGATGTCATATGGTCTGGAATATCCCTTAGGTCACTTGGGGTCAGCTGTCATGGCTGTGTGCCCTCCCAACTCCCATGCACCCCCAGCCACTTTTCCAGTGTGCCAGTACAAGAAGCAGAAAAGGTGAAGTAAGAGCTGCTTGGCAATAACGACATCGTCTCTGTATTATCAACACCATTTTCAGCACAAATCCAAAATACGTCCCCATATTAGCCACTGTTAAGAAAATTAACTCTACCCCAATGACGTGTGTGGTTTTTTTTTTTAGAGGGCTACATAATGGTCTGTAAATTAGGAATATGCTTCATGCTTCTGTAATAAGATGGCCAAAAGATTACTGTCACACTTCTGTTATAGGGAATGTGCGTAGTCCACAAGTATACTTCAGATTGAAGTACCATTTGAAGTCTGAAGACTTCAGACTGAAGTATTCCTTTCAATTCATTAGTTCATTACAGTCAATAATCATCTTTTCAGTAACAGAGACCTTAGATTTATGAATCCTGTACACCACCAAGTCTCCATGTGTCTCACTTATATAGAACTTGTTCATATTACGGAAGTAAAAGCCTAAAAAATAGCTTGGTACTGTCCTCTACTAGTGCAGACATAAAAAGACAAAAAAGTGGTTGAAGCTGTAACTGAAATTGCTGCCTTCTGGATAAGACTGAGAAGGATTTAGTAGGCATAAATGAGAATCTGCTTTCAAGCCTTTACATCAGTTAATTGTTTAATCTGGATTATAAGAACCCTAATGGGGCATAGAATTATGATTTCTTACCTTTTGGGGCTGAGGGATGAATGTCCTGCTTATCTATCACAGTTCACTTGGAATGCTTTTAAATGAAAAAGTAATTACAAATTCTTTAGTACTCCTGTGGACTGTTTATGAAAGGCATGCAAATTACAGTTACATGTTTTTGTCTGTCTGAAGTTTTCTTTATATGTTTCTTTTTGGATCCAAAAATTTTTTTTAGAAGTAAGCAGTTTCTTCCATGTTCATAACTGGACATTTAGACTGCTTTGTTCCTGCATTTTATCTGAACATGATAGGAAATACTCTTAACACTGTCAACAGCCTGACATTTTTTTCTTACATAGAGATTTCAGATTTGGGAACAAATCTAGTGCAGTTATTTCATCATGAATAGCTAGTAGTTTAAAAGGATGTAAGCATAAATGAATGCACATAGGATTATCGGGTTGTTTTGGTGTTTTTTTCCCTGCAAAGTAAATTCTGGCTTGTCAATCACATTTTCTTACTTCACGAGGGTATCGGTTCTGTAAATTCATTCAGACCCCTGAAAATCAGTCTGTATATTTTTATGGTAGAGTCAGAATGCTTTAAATAAGATTAAAACCTGTGTTTGGAAAGAAGGGCAGAGCTTGGCTTAAACTCAGTTAATGTGCTGATAATCACTTCTGTAGCTCCAGCTGTAATGGCTAAACTCAACTTTCATGGCTAAATCACCTGGCTAAGCATGTAAATCAGTCTGCTGTGTTTCTGACAAGGCCTGTCCTTGAACAAAGCTGTCAGCTCAGGTGGCTGCTATAAACGATGAGATCCCGAGTGCTATGAATTGTTTAATACTTGTTGATGAATACAGTATTCTGTGTAATATGTGAATAGTTACGCTTTGGGAATCTCATTCCAGAGCTAGAGTAATAGTACTGCTATATAAAAAATTTAAAACTTTGCAGCTGCGAATTTCATTGCTGAGAGAGTGCTCCGCAGTGAACAGTTTTTGTGGCCAGACTAGACCTCTAGGAAGAAACATGAAAAGGGTATTAAGTGCTTATTTTTGAATCTCAAATTGGCTCTGTTTAGTTCCATGACACAATGTTCCTACATTCAAAAAACTTTTAATATAAACGTTACTTACACATATTTTTCAATAAATTTAAAACCTGTCTGTTCTTCTTTAGTGGTGTCATTGCTATTTAAAAACCATCATTTTGTCACAAGCATAAAAGAAAGAAGAGAAGTGTGGTGATATTTTTCTTTATTTTTACAGGGTAACTTACAGCTTCTGCAGAGCTGCCTGGCAGTGTTAAACGGTGACACATAAGCTACGTTCCGTCCTCCCACTAACAAGGGCTGCCCTCCTCTGGATTTTGTTTTCATGACTTTAAATAGGCATTTACAGTTCCCTGGAGAAGACATTCGACAAAGTGCACATAAGCAAGCTTCTTCTTTCAAAAGAATTAAACACCTGAAAGTAGCTCCAGACTATATGAACAGCATACTTGTTATACATACATATTCATGTTTATTTAATCATTATATGCTTTCATTGTTCGGAAACCAAATGCTCGGGTTTTGTGAAAATAGCCTATATAATAATGTTCATGTTATGAATACTATGATATGGCTGCAATCTTATTTACCTTTGTAAGTAATTTCTGAAGTTCACCATTTGAAGCACATTGTTCAAATGGCCTAAATATTACCATTAGATATTTGAATATTGTTACTATAATGACATTGTATACACTGTCTTAGTTTTTTTCCCATGTACTTATATCAAAAAACTTATCTTTTTTTTCAATTGTGAACATTTCTTAGAAATTTTGGAGAACTTTGTGTAACCTTTATAACTATGATTTTAAAAGAAAAGCAAATGCATTAGTATGTTTGCCTTAACTTGTAGACTAATCCAATTATTGTAAAATAAACCATGAAATCAGTGATTTTTCTAAAATTATGCAGACGTATCATCTATAAGCTTAATATTTTCTAGTAAATTAGATTAATTTGTTTTTTTCTCTATCCATCATGTAAAAACCATTGACTAAGTATTGGATTGGTCTGACACTATTCGCCTGGTACGTTTTCACTTGCATTCTCAGGTTTTATCTGTTTGTCTGTGACTTTCCTATCCAGTGTACTTAAATTGTTTTGGGCTTGGTGGCTGACTCTGCAGTTTCTTCGGCAGAAATACTTTTGAGAGAACTTCCTGGGTTTCTTCCCAAAAAAGAGGAAATAAAGTAGCAGAAGGGAGTTCAGAAGGTGCATAAAATATCAGTGAAAGGTAATACTGCCCCACTGTGATACAGATAAAACGTTTTGCTTCAAGCAAAAGGTGAATGTATCCCCTATAAAGGAATATATAAAAAGGACCTCATTCTGCTACGTGACTAAAGCTATGAATCCAGTATTTTTAGTTGTATTGATCGATCTCTCTTACTTGAACCACAAACCTGTTCCAAGAGGTGCTGTTACGTTGTGTAATTTCAGGATGTCATAAAATTAGGCTTTACTTAATGAATTGCTCTTCACAGTGGGATTGATGCTTTATAAGGGTTTGTAGGCCTTCAGTGGAGCAGCGAATTTTGGGTGAATGGTATGCTTGGAAAAGCAGATCAGCGTAAGTCAATGTCTCTGATGACAGATGCCATGTACTGCCACACAGAGGTGTGTGGTTTGCTTTGTTTTTCTCAAATAGGGTGAATTGCACAGTGTAGTATACTTACCCTGTAGCCTTGCTCATCAGAACATTGCAGAGGCAGAGAAGTTTGCATTGTGTGTTGATTTGTGTACTCATCGCCTCAGGCTTCCATGACCAGTGCCTAGTGGCTCTTGGCAACTTACGTAGTACAGAGAGTATTCCCAGCAATGCCTACTACACTAATACTGTGCTGTTCATCTTCTAAGTAAAACAGGTATAATTCCTAAGGAACTCATCTATAAATAGACTCTAAGGGACAAAGATGACAATGTATATACAGTTAACAATATTGTAAATATTTTAAGTAGGATGTGGGAACAGTTTTTAGAATAGTCCTCGTTGTTGAGTGTTACTAGCTTATTAAATTTTTTCCAAGCCTCTTGGTATTGGGTGTGTCTCTTAAAGCTCTAACCCTGGCTCGGTAACTCCGGAAAAAAGTGCTTAAAACGTGACTCGAGGACTTGCAGCTCCAAGGAGAGAAGGGAAAAGACCCGCCTGCCCCCTCCTGGCTGCGGGAAGGCCCGGGAGCCGCCGGGGCCGGGCCGAGGCTGCGGGGGCGCAGTCGGGCCGCCCTGGGCGGGGCTGGGCCGCCGGAAGTCACGGGGGCGCCCGGAAAGGGCGGGGCCGGGCCTGGTTGCGGCAGCGGGCGAGCAGCGGCGGCGCCATGAGTCGCCTGCGCGAGGAGGACGATCCGTATGTCGTGGAGGAGCCCAGCGACGAGGAGCGAGCGCTGAGCAGGTGCTTGGAGCTGCCGGCCGGGGGGAGGGCTCGGGCCGGCGGCGCGCCCCTGTCCTCTACTGGCCCGGGCGCCGAGCGAGGTTGGCGCTGCCAAGCCGTGAGCACTGAGGCTCCCGCCCGGCACTGGGTGCCGGCTCCGGGCCGCCCGCGGAGTGCAGGAGGATCGGCCTCCCATCAGCCGCGGCGATTTCCTTGAAACCTGCGCATTTATATTTCTGACCGCACAGCTCCCTACGCTGAGCGAGAGCTGCAGGGCCATCGTGGCAGGCCGCACGCAGTCGGCTGAAGCTCCTTTGCGTTTAAACCAGAGATTTAACATCACTAAGCTAATAAAGGGTTTTAATATGTACATTGCCCATAAAACACAGGAGTAAGTGCTTCCCAGTGCACCCACACAATTCAGATATTCGTTTTCCAAGTGACTATGCCCACGTTTTAAGCTATTTGTAATAATTAGGTGTGTAACACTTAAATGTTCGTAGCTCAGAGGATGAGGTGGATGTGCTCCTACATGGCACTCCTGACCAGAAGCGGAAGCTGATACGGGAGTGCCTGACTGGGGAGAGCGAGTCTTCTAGTGACGATGAGTTCCAAAAGGAGATGGAAGCAGAACTGAACATCACCATGAAGACTATGGAAGGCAAATGGAAATCACCAGAAGTGGGTAAGTCGCGCTTAACATCTGTTTGCATATGAAATAATGAATTAAGTGATGCGAATTAATGTATTAATCGCATGGGTAGGGATGCTGTGTGTGCGGTGATAGCTGAGTGTGTTTTGGAGCCAAATGAAAAAATCTTGCAATGACTGATTGTGTCAGCAGAAATGGTCACAAGATGGTATTTCACTGAATGCATTAGTTTCTTTTTTTTTTTAAGATTTCAGTTTTGATGTTTGGTACCTGCTTTAATATGATTTCTCTTTTTTGGATCAGACCCCTTTTTTCCAATATCTCTTCAAGTTCTTTGTGTTTAGAAGTCTCCTGAGCAGGTTGCAGTCTCTTGAACTTTGTCTAGTGGTGCCAGGTGGCTGTCAAGTTTTGGAGCCCTTTCTTGAAGAAAGGAATAGCATATGGTATATTGAATCAGTTGGCAGAAAAAGTCAGGAAGAATAGTAATTGCTTTCTCCCTTATCTGTTCATCATTGTTGCATCAAATAGTAAAACTGTATTGAGTTTGTGTACTATGGGTGCAAGAAATGGATGCTTTGGCATTTAAGGTGTTCTTTTCATGTATTAAAAAACACCTAGTGAAATGTTCTTAATGTCCTGCTGAATCAGTGTTCCACGTGTTTTATCTGTTASTGGCCAGATCATCTTTAGGTTTTGGTTGTGCAGTTAAGAATATATAGCAATATTTATG
This sequence comes from Amblyornis subalaris, assembly GCA_018881555.1. NCBI lineage: Eukaryota > Metazoa > Chordata > Aves > Passeriformes > Ptilonorhynchidae > Amblyornis > Amblyornis subalaris. The sequence goes on from JACAXG010000019.1 coordinate 8,932,648, forward strand.
CTACCACATCCATACAGCACAGAATAGGAATTTTGGTGCAGAGTGGCTGTGACTGCTTGGCAGTTCATCTAGGTCTTTTTTGTACTTCTGTGGCCCTGAAATTTTGGGGGACTTTTTTAGTGAATTTTATTTAAATCAAAGTTTGTGAAACCATGTGCCACACCTGTATTTATTTCACATGACTAAAGATGTCTTGTGTGTATTATATAGGGCAGAGACAGGCATATTCGATGTGGTGTCCTCTGTGTCTAAAGGGAGTGCTGGGCGAAACTTTCCTGTAAGCTGTACCTGAGGTTCATCTTTGAGGGAGAAGGAGCAGCTTTGCTCTGAGAACGCTTGTAAATGAAATAACACAAGTAATGTGGATGATAAGGGTGTGAGAATAGATTGTGAGAGCTGTTACTTAACACACCCAGGTAGAACTGAGCACTCTGGACAGAGTAACTTGAAAGTGAAGGTTTGTTCTGGGCTATGTACTTGCTGTCCTTTTGGTGAGGTGTTCTTACCACTTCTCTCTCTGATTTCACCTGTAGGTACTTCCTCAAGTACTGGGCAGACTGGACCTACCACCACTTCAAAATACTATGATGACATTTACTTTGATTCTGATTCAGAGGATGAAGATAAAATAGGTAAATGACAAAGATAAAATAGGTAAATGACAGAGGCAAGAGGAAGGCATCTTTATAGTACCACTCACTCTCTCTCTGATCCTGTAAAATCCTCTTGGGGGGTCAAGAGGCTGTTCTTGAAGGCAGCCTTTTTGAGGAGCATTACCAGCCTGTATCATCTCAGTGTAGTTCCTGCAATTTTGTGATGTTTCCCAAGGTAATGCTTTGGCGTCATGCATTTGGAGGAGAGATGAGCCAGACTTTAAGTTTCAGTTTAGATTTATTGCGTGGAGGGAAAAGGAAAATTGGAAAACATATATTTTGATAATTTATGTCTGATGGATGTAACATCTTCTTGCACAAATCTTTCCAGATCCACAGGATGTCCAGAAAAACAGAAAACATCAGCAACGTCGGATTCTCTCCAATGATGAACTGCTGTATGACCCAGAAGAAGACAGTAGAGACCAGGAGTGGGTAGACTCACAGAGGAGAGAGTAAGCAACCATAAATATTTGAATTGTAGGATGCTTAGCATCAACTGGAAATTTTAAATAAAAATGGTGAATGTAGAGAAAAAGCCAACACTGTCAAGTCCATGCAATGAAACAATTTTTTATCTATAACTTACAGCATAGGAAACTCAAAAGCCTGTTTTATGTGTATGTAATGGAAGTTGAGTCTTCCAAACGACACAAAACTTAGAATTTTTAAAATCAAGATTTCCAACTTCTGTAAGCCAGTTTCGTCTGTAGAGCTCATCTAAACACCCATGGTGTGATTTAAAATGTTGTGAGATAATTTGATTGCTGATTAATACCTGTTTCTGCTAAATATTTTATTTCTAGTTTTGGAAAAATTGGAATTTAACAAGCTACAAAATGTTCAGAGAAAATAGGAACAATATAAAGCTGCTTTAATGAGGGTTTTTTGAAGGTTGAAGTAGAAAAATGGTTGTTTCAGCAGAAGTAAAATTCTCCACATAAATCTGTTGAATAAGATAATGTATGTTGCCTGCAGAGATTGCACTTGAGATACCTGCCTCATCAGAGGAGAGGGTTATTAGGCACAAATTCTCATGCTAGATATATTTGTCTGACCAAATGAAAATACTCTGTAAATGAAAAGATACTGGTATGTGGTTTCCCCCCACCTTATTTATTTATGTTCTTTGAGTTAATGAAGAAGGTGTCCAGAAGGAACCAAGTATTAATTGGTGTATTTTAATGCAAAAAAAGGTTTGACAGTTGAATTGATATGACCAACAGCAAGGGCATGTAATTTCACTTTTTGTTTCCCCTTCCTTCTCTCTCGAATTGGTAGATATCGTAACCAAAGAAGGGTGCCACAGCAGCGGCAGGCAAAACCTGCAGCTATTCCAAATAGTGATGCTGTTCTGAATTGCCCTGCTTGCATGACAACATTATGCCTGGACTGCCAGAGGTAACAATAGTGAACAATAAGGCGCCTTTTTGTAATGTCGTTTTTTCAATCAGTAGTATTTTTAGTGTGTTCAATTTGGTCAATGGATTTAATCAATTCTGTCTTGCAAGGTGGCCCTAATAAAGAGAAGGCAGGTAGATGTGAATCAGATTTAGGGTTGGATGCTGGTTTGTAAGAATGATGATCCGTTTAACCTGCAGTGTGGAGATGTGGAAGAATAGGGTGGAACTTTAGCACAGTGGAGAGGTAAACTTTTGAAAAAAATAATCATAGAGACTTAACAGGCATTTCAGGTAGATTGGGGTTTTTTAGAGACATATCTATATATACTTTGACTTGATGTTTAGAGACATAAAACTATTCCAGGTTATTTTTGTCTAAAAGTGCCTTGATAAAGGAGGATTAAGCAAAATGAAGATAGTGTATTCTTACTTGGTTTGAGTCTTAGCAGTTATGTTTTTGTGTGTAGTTACATTTAAAAGTGCCAGGAAGGTATTTAGGTGAGAATCCATAGCATGTTTTGCCACTCTTCAGTATGTAACTGCATTGCAGGCCTAGTTAATGCTGCTAACCCAGGCTAAGAAAAGGACTATAGAACTGGGAATGAAGGAGAAAAAAATATTCTGAAATGAGGAATAAACTGCCTGTCATTTATTGAGTATTTTTGGTGATTGAGGATCAAATTCCACAGCAGCCTAAAATGATCTAAGTACTGGGTCATGTTTTTCTCTGTCTTTGCTGGCTCTGGTACTCCTTGACCTTGTTCTGTATTTCAGTTTGCTGAGCTGACAGAAGACTGACTCTGTTTTTGTTGTCACACTGGTCTTTCCTGGGTTTAGTCAACTGAAATAGCTCAACACAGTGTCATACAAGCAGTAAGCCAGCAGAATTCGAGATTGGACTTCTGCAGCCACTGTCACATTGTTTTAGGCTGCTGTAAAACTGCAACCCAAGGGACATTGCGTTAAATTGAACTACAGCACTGAATTTGCTACATGCTCCAGATATGTTAGGACTGATGACAGCTGAAAATCTGTTCAATGTTTTTTATTGTAGACATGCTTTTTCTAGTGTGATGTGTCAATGATGTTATTTATAAATAAGGAATTTTGGACTTGGAAGACATTTTAGGATGTCAGTGCCAGTAGTTGAATCATTTGCACTCACAGCTTCCTGATCTTTTGCCTATTATCAGCTATATGTAGCAATGCATAATTTTGCAGTACCAATACCATTGTACTCCAGTGTGTTTATTTCAGCAACAGCCAGCATTTTTTTTAATGCCTTAAAAACACAACAGATGGCTGCAATTTGATGTTTTTATTATTTTTGTAGTTGTGACTTCTGTTTATAAAACTCATATTTATTTGGCTTTCAGCCCTTTGGCATGGTACTTTCTATCTTTAATCCCATTTTCAGTGATGACAACAGATTTCTTGGAAGCAGAGTTGCATGAATGGTATGACTTGCATTTTCTCCCCTTCCCCACAGGCATGAATCTTACAAAACACAGTATAGAGCAATGTTTGTGATGAACTGTGTTGTTAACAAAGAAGAAATACTGAAATACAGGAAGAAGGTAAAGAGAAGAAGTAAGAAAATGAAGCACAGCAAAGAAATTGGCTCTATACAATCAAATCAAGAAGACGAGGAAGTATATCATCCAGTATTATGTACTGAATGCTCAACTGAAGTAGCAGTAATGGATAAAGATGAAGTTTTTCACTTCTTCAATGTTCTGGCCAGCCACTCCTAATGTGCAAATGCAGGGGGAAAAAATCCCGCACTGTTTTAAGAGCGTGGGAAGTGTTAGAAATGCAGGCACACTAGCCTTTTCAAAATGTGGTCTTGTAAATGTAAGTTTTCATCAGAGAACTTTATAATGGTTGGACTTTTTGTAAGTTTATGAAAGGAATACAGTTAACTGCATGTATTTGAGAGCAATATTCTTACCCACCATCAGGCAGTTGCATCATTGGGGATTAAAAAATTTGTAAATACCATGTAAGATCTGTATATTACGATCATTCCCTGTACATATACTACCCATTCATTATCTCAGTGTGTATTAGAACTGCTCCTTGGAATAAATACTTCATAGTAACCGATTTTCCATAGCTGCATTGGTTATATTTATAGCGTGGGATAAACAGCTCTCAGTCAGGATGTTGAATGTCTTTAGGCTGTTGTTCTTGGTAGATTTGCAGACATGTAGGTCTGTGTTGTGGTTTTACCCCAGCTGGCAACTAAGCCACACAACTGCTTACTCACTCCCCCCACCCCCTCCTCCAGCAGGGAGGAAAATTTAGACCTGCAGACCCATGGAGAGAGGAGCCCACACTAGAGCAGGTAACCTGGTAGAACTTGTGACCCCATGGCAGACCCATGTTGGAGCAGGCTGGGCCTGAAGGACTGCACTCCATGGAAAAAAGACCCACATAGGACCAGTTTGGGAAGAATGTTGCCTGTTGGGATGGACTCAGGTTAGAGAAGTTTGGGGAGTACTTTCTCCTGTGGGATATACCCCGCACTGGGCATGATATTCTAGGGTATGGAATATACCTTTGGCCAATTCAGTTACCTGTCCTGGCCATGCTTTCTCCCAGATTTTTGTGGAGCTCCTCACTGACAGAACATGAGACACTGAAAAGTCCTTGACTTCTACCCGAAGTACCACTTACTGTTTTGCCAGTGGGTAGGGTCACAGGCAGAGACCAACTTGAGGAAGAGTGTAATTTACTATAATGCAACACTGCAAAGGATCACAAAAGGATAAGCTAAGCAATGCACATAATCCTTAGCAAAGAATTACAAAAGGATAAAATAAGCAATGCACCTAATCACTATGAAAGAATGCCTATAGTGATTAAGAAAGATACATTACCAGTTACTCTATCATCATCCAAGTCCTCCAAATGCCTGGTAACTGGAAACTCCTACAGTGCATCCACCTTGCAGGCCACAAGCCTCCCCCAGCTTTGCTGTGACAGTAGCCCAGCTTTTATACTGTTAAACAAACATGCTGACATCATTTGCATTCTCCTGTTGGCTTTCTCCAAAAGCCTGGCCAGGGCTCAAGGAGGAACCAAGGGAGTTGTCTTTGATCCTATACCCCCCTAACAAGGCCAGATACGGCCTTACCTGGCTTCTAGATAGGAAAGGTAAATACATGTTTTGCCAGTAAATGAATACATATAACAATACTTTATTAATGAATGAATATATATATAACATTTGCTTGGAAGGTTCATCTAGAGCTCAACTTTGGCTCAGAGCCTGTCGTTCAGGCCTTAGTACTTCACTTAGCAACAACCAAAACATTAGGGTGTTAATGAGAACATTATTATACTAAATCCAAGCTACGAAGAATATGATCTCTGTCCCAGCCAAAACCAGGCCACTCTGATAAAGAAGGAATTGTCATGATATTTGGATTTTTGGTTCATTAAGATATCAAAAAATTGAAACATTCATTTATAAAGAGTGGAAGATGAGCTTCTATTGAGTTTGCTGGCATGGACTGTTCTGCCATTGGTTATGTAAATCAACATATTAATGCCTAGTAACACAGCTAAATGTTGTAAATATGTATATGAAGAAAGTACTATATTGTTCTTTTTCCTTATGATGATACATTTTAAGAAGAAATTTAGAGTCAGACCTATGACCATAGAACTAGTTTGTATGTTCTGTTTCTTTAGTACATTTACAGCTTCTTTATGGAAGCACAAAGAGCTTCTGCTACTTGGTATTTATGTCTGTGAAGCGACTGCATTGTTAACAATGGATCCTTCCTGTCTTCCTCCAGGTGTACACCCAAGAGGTGAACTCTTCCTTTTTATTAGAAATTAACATTTTTTTATAGCCTGATATTCTTTTAACTCTACTTTGAACAAGGGTCTGTTTGAAAAAATCTCATCTTTGTGTTTTTTCTTGTAATAATACTAGGAATAACTTTTTATATGTGCTTTGAGGAATTGTCAGCAGTATTTAAACTTAAAAGGTAGGAACCTGAAACACCTCTTTTGTGCCTTAGCTTGTAATAAAATCTTGTGACTCTTTGGTTACCTTTTGTAATCCCTAGTGTGGTACTTTACTAATCTACACACATGCATTCTACACTGTTAAATGAGATTAGGAAGAAATAAACATGCTGGTTCTTCTGTCAGGATTACATGAGAAAAACATTGAATTACTGTTTTCAAAGCATCTAATGTCTGTATAGCCTGTGTCAAAGTTACAAGATACTTATATAAACTGAACTATAACTATCTGAATTGTAACTTTTTATACCTATATCATAACTTTTTATACCATGTAATAGTATGTAATTAATTAGTTGCTTAGTGCTTAAATAAGTAGAAACTCACCAGGTATTAGTCAAGTATAGCTACACTAGAAAGCTACAAAGCATACTGATGAAAAGCTGGCAGAGATAAAGCCAATTATCCACAAAGTGAAAGAATTCAGACCGGTTGGATCCAGAAAGGACTATTTCACCATAACTGCGCATGCTCTGAAGACAAAGTTGAAAAGTTCAGATGCGAGGAAGACCTTCAGCCTTCATCAGTGAAGACCCCCAAGACCACCTAAATTAGGGAGGCGCAAGTGCAGTGAAAAAGAACTATTTATAGCCATGCCATAAAAATATGTAAATTATTTCCGTCATGTATGTGATGATGTTGTAATGACATAATGGTATTCAGCAGTACCTACTGTATAAATAAGCCATGACACATGACAAAGGTGGGTGAGTTAGGTGGAGAGATCCCCCTCACCACCGGCRCTGTAATAAACAAATACCTGCTCTATAGACACCAGTCTATCGGGTTTTGTCTTTGGCCTATCTTTTCGGGCATCACATCAGAAACTTAACCTCTGCTTGATGAAGTAGAGAACTGTTGATGCAGCTGCTGAACACTTGGTTGGCCAGTATGGTATGCCTTTCTCTACGTGTACARCCTACGAATAAAACGGAGCAATACTGGTTCTGAGGCCTGGGGTATGTGTGAGACAAGATTTCAATCTCATCTTTGCTACATACAGTCAGAGTCATTAATGAAGTGTCTGACTTGCAGTATCAGATAGCTGTGGGATCATCTAAAGTGGGATAAATTCTTACTGTGTGCCAGGAGCCAAGAGGTGTATACAGAAAACTTTGAATGTACGAAGAACTGTTTCTTGGTAGAAGTGTGGAGGAACACGTGATAGGGGATATGGTCTGTGCTCTAGGGCATGCTGGCCTTGATTTAGCTCTGTTCACATTCCAGGTGAAACACAAAGGCTCTCTGTAGTGCCAGGTTAAGGGTGTTCGCACTGACCTGCTGGAAACATGAACACGTGAGAATGTAGTTCAAGGGCTCAAGTGTCGATGCCGGTAGTATCAGAAAAAACAATTACATGATGACAGTCCCTAAGCAGGGGTAGAATGGAGCTAGTGAAGGCAGGGAAACTCTACAGAGGAATATTGTCCATTTCCATAAGGGGCTAACTAGCAAACAACCTCTCATGAGTATGCACCATACCAAAAAAGTGTAAGGGGCAACCTACACGGTGGGTTAGGGCAGATGTAGGAGATTTTGAAGCTGGCATGCCTCTAGGCATTACCTCTCCTCTCATCCCAGGTCCTCTCTTGCTGCTACATTTTGCTTGCCTTACCACTTGAACTGCAGAGCTTCTTGTTAGGAATCAGGAACAGCGAGAACTGGGACTCGTTTGCTCCATGTTGATAACGTTCTTGCAGCTTTGAATGGGAGTAACGCTTTAGTTGTGCTGAATACCCCACTTGTCCTTGAACTTTGGACATGTTTATACAGAAAGGCGCCTTTCACGATTACCACTCAAACAGCAACACTGACACAGGACTCCTCCAGCAGACTTGGATAGCGGCAACAGCTCCCATAGGCAGGCAGTTGTGTCATGGTATTAACTGTGTGAATGCTCTCATTTCTCCTTGTGTTGAAATAAATCTGCATAGATACCGTGTGTCTAAATGTCTTCTGTGTGAATTAAATCCCATTTCAGACTCCTGCCACACAAAGTAGTAAAGTCTTAAGTTTTCCTTGCCAGCTGCTTTTTCACAATTATCTCCTGGTCCTGTAGTTGTATTTTGCAGCTGTATAAGTAACTCATATGTGCATTCTCCTGTGGTTTTATTTCCTTGTTTTTCACTGTATGAATAGCACAGGTGAAGGCAAGGGTGGGGTCGCTACAAGAACAGAATCACACTGCTCAGTGACATAATTGCAAATTGATTTACTAAGCAGAGTGAATATAGTGGGTCAATTCCAGTTTCTAATCCGTGCTGTGCACACTTGGGATGTGTGGTTCAGACTGGTGGCCTGGCCCCAGTGCCTGGTAGTTGCAACACATGCTCTGCTCATTTAAGGTGCCTGATGATTGCGTACATCCCCTTCCAGCAGGCTTTCAACACGTACCTTCTGGAGTGCCAGCATAAACTGCCAAGGGCATTCCTAATCACATAGTCCCAAGGCAGTCTCTGGGAATTTCTTCTAGGCCAATTAGCAGTCAGGGCAGGGGTGTCCCACACCCTCTAGTTTCTGGCCCCGAGTGCCTTAGGGAAGCCCAAAATTAGCAACAGTCACAGTAAACCGTTGATTTATCAGTAAACCGTTGATTTATCACCTCTTTGTTTTTCCTATTCATATGGATTAATCTCACCAGAATTGGCCGATTTTAAGATCGCATTTATGTGAGCCACGTTTTTGGGTGGGCTTTGACAAGTGAACGAAGCTGAAGACTCGTGCCGATCATTTTTAACATGCCTCCCGTGGGCCTGCCAAAGCACAGGCGTTGGGTCTTCCGTGATTCCCACAACGTCAATTTAGATTAAACAGGATGAGAGAAAGTAGGTTGCAGCACCGTCTCCTCGATGTGACTCGGGCCGGGAGGTTACCAGGTTCAGGGTCAGCCGTGTAATTTAATCAGATCGGGCCCGATGTCAGCGTTCAGCGGGGAGGGTCAGGGAAGCGGTGTGCTCTCTCCTGCCGTGGGAGAGCCGGGAGCGCCCTGTGCCTGCCCCACAAGCCCCAGCGCCTCCTTGCCGCTGGCCGTGGCCGCCGGGGCACAGGGCGGGGCCGGGGGAGGGCGGTCCCGGCTGCACCGCCCCCGTCTCCTCTCGGCCTGGGCCCGGCGCGGGGCCGCTGGCGGGCGGGGGAGTGCCATGGCGCTGGGCTCGGCGTGGAAGCAGATGTCGTGGCTGTACTACCAGTACCTGCTGGTCACCGCGCTCTACATGCTGGAGCCCTGGGAGCGCACCGTCTTCAGTATCCTTCTGCCTGCCGGGCCTGGCGGGGCCGGGTGTGCGTGCGGGGCCAGGGGCTCCCCCCCTCCCTGTCGCGCTATGTCCGGCGGCGGCTCCGGGGCTGCCCCGAGGCCGCCGGGCGGGTGTGGCGGCTCCGCCGGCCCTGCGCAGTGCTCGGGGAGCGCCTGGSCCGTGGTCGTGCTGAGCGCGCTGCCGCCGGCGGGGCTTGCTGGGGGTAGAGGAGAGCCGGGCCGGGGGGTGAGTGGGGCCGGGCCGGGAGGGGAGTGAGGCCGGGTCGGGCCGGGAGTGGGGCCGGGCCGGGCCGGGGACAGCCGGCCTGAGGCGCCGAGCGCGGCCAGAGCCACCGGTGGGTAGAGGAGCGGCAGCTGCCGCTCGAGACCGAGGCTTGACCCCTCTTCGCCGGCGGGGGCTCAGCTCCACACCTTCCCAAACTAACGTGCTACCCGAGTTGGCCATAATCCTCACTCTGCTGTTTCTCATGCTGTGTCCGGGCGTCTGGCAACCTGGTCCGTTTCTCCTCCGACCTAAGTTTTTCTCTCTGGAGTTATGGTAGTTCTGTATTGGGCACTGAAATCCCGAGCTTTCTGTTAAGGATAGGTGTCTTTAATGATTACTTTTGTATTTTTGCCTAGAGGGAAGTAAATGTGCACGCTGCAAAACCTTGCAAGCCTAGGCTTTCATGCTGCTTTGTCACATGGCTTTTATTAAATGGGTATTTAATCCTCCAGCTGGTAAGTTTGCTTTGCTGTTTTGGAGTGGAAGAACATAATAAGGCATCGGTAGACTACAGATTTGCTTCTTTGACTGGCCCTTTCATACAGGCAGTGCATTTTCTTAAGTATTGCTATCACAATGGATTTTTCTCTGAAGTGTGGCTGTTTTGATCTTGACTTAAAATGATGTCCCAGTATGGATGACCTGAGCCATCTCCAGTTACTGTTGAGAGTCAGAGAGAGAAATTAATTAAAACATTAACAAAGAGAAGGGTATAAGCAGTAGTAAGAAGCTGCTTTTACTGAGATTCTGCTCAGTTGTGTAAAGAAACTGACATTTGTTATGTAAAAGTGGTTGCCCAAGTTACAGCGGTGTGATCAATATTTTTTCCTGTGTCAAGTCAGTAGAAATGGAGATTACTGGAAAAGAGAGTTTTTATAGACTTACTGTGCACAATTGTTCAAGTAGGGGTTCTTCTGTTGTATTCCTTGCTAACATACCTTCCTCCTTCTATTTCATGCCTGTATCACTGAGGAAACCTAATTTTTGTTTTCTCTGCAATTGTATTAGTCATGAGTATTTTTTTTCCTTTTTAACGTGTGCAAAATATTTAAGTAAATGAAAATGTGTGCTTGTTTACTTTCATAAAATGCTCATATTGTAGTTGCCACATAACGTACAATTGTAATGAGGGGCACAAGTATCGCTTGTGGTCTCAGATCAGCAAAACTGTGTTTCGTCCTCAAACTGGATGCTTTGGCTGTAGGTGGGCCATGTCTGTCAGGTGCTATATGGATGCAGTGCAGACACAGCGGCCTTGGGAAGTAATGGTGTGTGGCTGTGCTCTGTGTCATGCTGCTGCTTGTGCTCCAGCATCACAAGTGAGTGCTGATGTGGAAATGTGGATTTATGAGTTGACCTTCATTTTAGTATCTCTTACTATATAATCTTCTGGGACTATAAATACACCAAGCAGCTAGTATGCTCTGATAGGCACACCTCATACCTCTGCTCGGCCACGGTCATAGACTGCTTGCCACACTTGTGCTGTGGTGACTTGATTTCGGGAAAGTGCAGAGCATGCACAGCTCCTCTGGTTTCAGCTGTGGAAACTGAGTACTGCTGTCTGGTGTTATCGTGCTTGTTAATCTCCAGTGCATTTTATAGTGTTTCTATCTAAGTTTACTGAATCTCTGCAGGTAGTTGGATGAAATCAACAGTTTTTTATTAATTTTGAGTACTTTTGAATTTCTGAAACCTTAAGCTTTCAATGGCATAATCTTTCAGTAATCTGGTGCCACAATTTGTTTAGATAAAGCTTCAAGACCCCTAAAACTTGACAAAAGTCCAGTTGTACATACACTTTGTAAGCTATGGTCTCAGTTCTCTATATAAGTTTTACAAAAGTTCCCTGTTAGGAGTTCAACTAATAAAGTGGTCATCTGAAGATTTTCTAGCTGATAGCTTCCTGTGAAGTTTGTTTTGMAGTGCAATCTGCTATAGTAAAGTACTAATGAGTGTGTTTATTTAAGTACACACCTTGATTTAAAGCTATGCTGATACTCTGAGGCTCTGTGAGTGAAGTAGTTAGAAAACATCTAATGCTGTCTGTTAAAAAAGGAGGTCATCCACAAATTAGAGCAGTAGTATTCGATAAAGCTACTCATTGTAGTTTTGTTTTGGATTTTTGTGGTGGTTGACTCTTTTCCGCTTGGCTGAAAGGGGCTGGCTTCTGGAAGACTTGCTCAACACCTAAAAAGATGAATGTAAAAACGTGTGTTTTCTCAGCACCCATTTTCTGCTCTCCATCACACTTCCCATGCTCTGGCCTGTCCTCTTGTGTCGGTGACAAGGCAGTGGATAACTTGCAGGGCATCCTTTGCAGTTCAGCTGATTGCTTCTACTGGCATTCTGGTTTTCGGTGTTCAGTAGGTTCTTCCTGTAGCTATAATTGCTGTATACAGTTGATCTTGTCTGATTTAAAAATGTAACCTTATAAGATAGTAACCACTAAAGTTTTTATGATATAGTTTGTGATGTCTTGCAGTTTCTATTTCAAATGCTTTTTTCCTCAACTGTAATTCAGATTCCATGTTAGTTTCCATTGTTGGAATGGCACTGTACACAGGCTATGTGTTCATGCCTCAGCACATCATGGCAATATTGCACTACTTTGAAATTGTGCAGTGATGAAGAACATATTTTGAAGAAGTAACTGGGCTTTGAAATCTGGTCTACAAAGAAGAATGAACCTCTTAGTTTTAACAAGATGTCTACTGATGTCCAAAAGACACAATTATGACTCTGAAGACTAGGAAATGAGATATGTAGAGCAGAGACTTGAGATGTCCCCTATGTTGTGTTCATTCCTTTTAATTTTACAAGATACGCCCTTGTATAGTAGTTTTGTCTACTTTAACATTGTGATTGTACTTTGATATCAGTATTTTCTTAACTTTGTGACAGTTTCAATATTGCACTGTGAAAGCTTTTCTTAATTGTAATTTTGAGTAAATCTTAATTGCCTTCTATTTTTAATCAGAAAGTCATCTTATTAAATGGGGCTTAAAGCTTTTGCTATTGTATGGTATGTATTTGCCTGGATATTTCTATTAATGCATTTTGTAAGAAAATACATCTAGATTCATATTAGAGACATGGATATACTCGTCTAATGCTCTTTACAAAAGTTAGTTTGTATGACTGAACTCAGGTGTACTGTTTGCTGTCCAACTTTGTTCAACAGTATATTTGTGCATATCACCTAAATTTGGAATTAGCAATTATTTCAAGTTTCTGTATTCTACCTGTTGGAGGAGGGTGGGGGAGATGAGGCATTGAAGCAGAGTGAAGACTGCATTCGTTATGTTTGAAGTAGTGCTGTGTTTCTGGGCTCTGTCTAGTGGGGGGGAAATGGACTTTACTGACATAGGCCCACATAAGGCTTTGGGATAGCACTTTAAATCAACCCTGTTTTTCTAGCTACCAATGCAATTGTACTTTTACAGGATGCTTTATTATGTTCCAATGGCTATGGTTTCTGCTAATTTTCACTCCACAGTGTAACAATGTCTAGGTTTTAAAGGGGTTTTCTATTGCTGCTAGTGTTCCAAACATGTTTTCGCTACAAACGACCAAAACATAGGGGTTTCAATGGACTTGAGTTACAACTACAGCAATAAGTAGCTGAATACTTGGCTGAAGTCCTGTCTTTTTTTTAATAGGGATTTTTTTCAGTTTTGTATTCTGAAATGTAAGATGGTGACAACTTAACTTTCCTAAGTGGACAATTTTTTTGTTGTTGTTGTTTAAAAAATAAAAGTTTAAAAGCAGAGCTTTGACGCAAAACTTTCTTGGAGAAGTTAATGTGTTTCTGAGTGCTGCTTGCTCTTCTCAGAACTTTCCAAAAGGGGAAAAGTGATACTTGACCAAAGAAMTGTGATTTTAATGGCCCAGTAATAATAGGTACTGTTATGTCTTTTATGCAACGTTTATTGACATCAGAAATTATAGATGTACAGTAACTATGGAAATATTGTCTTTTGGATTTATTTAATTTTCTTGAAGGTGTACTCATGAGAAAAGAGTGTTTTTCCCTGTATTTAAAAACTTCATGTGTATTTGATTAAAAACCCTGTTGTTGTTTTGGGAGCTATAAATAGTGAGCCTTAAACTTCTTAGGTGAACCTGAGCTTTACTGAAGTTGGTAGGAGTCTTTCTCTAATTTAGTGCTTTTGCTTATTAATAACTGGCTGACAAAACATGGGTAGGTTTTTGGGATGGTGTTTTTTGTTATTTTTTTGTACTTTTATTTAAATGTATGCAGAGTTGTATGTGAGCATTTAAGTGTATATATGGAGATAAGTTAATGTACTCTTTTTGAAGTAATATAGCATAAATCCAGTCTCTCTGTGGATTAATTTGATACTTGATTGTGATGTTTCTTTGCAAACTACTGCCACGATTGATAACCCCTTTCTCAGCAGCAGATGTGTTATTTGTATGAGGGTGAGAAAATCCCTTCTGTGTGGTGGCATTAGGAATGTTAAGCATGATTTTTAATTGTGAAAGGTTTTATAAAAGGCTTTGATATACTGACTTATTAGCTGTCTGCTTTTTGTTGAGGAAAAAAAAGAGTAACCATTAATTTCCAATCATTTGCGTTATGTTGGCTTGATTGATATCGTACTTGAATTCAATTTGCTAATTTGAGTGCAGTCTTTTTCAGTATTTCTTTTAGTATAAATCAAGAATCTTATGGTCTTGGAGAGTTCTTTTAAATTCTGGATACTTTGTTAAAGATGGAGTAATTTCATTAATAAAATATGACGTGTTACTAAAGTTTAAATTTCTAGAAGAAAGTTTTTGTAGTGTGTCCTTTTGTTAAGGTTGAGCTAGTGAAGAGATGGTTCAAGTGGTGGTAATTATAAAGCAGAGCTTTCTTTTTTAGAGTAAGGGTATTGGTAGGAATTTAATTAATCATTACATTTGATTAATAATAAGTGAATCATAAGGCTACCAAGTTGTTTTCCCACTGCAATCTGCCTTATTGTATTAGTTGGGGGATCATATTCTCTGTGATAGAACCATAAGCTTTCTCTGTGCAAGCTGGAGGTCGAAGGCAGTTTAAATATTGTTTGGAGGCAGCTGGTCAATTATGCTTTTGTTCAAACATGTTGGTAACAATTGAGGCATTAGTAATTTAGATAAAATTGGAAAAAAACAATTGTGAGAAACGAGGGGAAAAAATGACCCGAGAGACCTCTAAGTGGCTTTATGTTAGTCTTTTAATAGTAATAGCTCTTGGGGTTTAGATTGCGTCATTAGAAATAAGCATTTAAAAATGCATTAGGTGTGTCATAGCAGAACTGATAATTCCAGCTCCGTGGGCCAGCCCTGCCTGAGGCAGGCAGAGTGAGCCAGGGCATCCTGTCTGTGCGGGGTGACTCGCTGTGCTGAAGGCCCTGGGGCTCCCAGAGCCGGCTCTGCAGAGGCTCCTTTGGCTGGCTCCAGGGCTGGGTACTGTAGAATTATTTCTTAAAAACCTGTGGAGATGGAGCTGCTGTAACCAAAACAGGCATTGTATTGCAGGACATCAGGCTGGAGCCAGAAACAGATCCAGGACTTGAGTGGTGTATGTATGGCTTGAATCAGTTATATCTTTTTATATACATGTATACACACTCTCTCTGTTTTTTTAATGTGTGTGTGTATATATATATATATATAAAATGTATAAAAACTGTTTATTTCTTGTCAAAAATTATTACATAGCAATTGGTTTGGAGATGGAGGCTGTGGGGTTTCTTTTCTGGTTTCTTAACCTTATGAAGGAAAATACCAGAGAATCCTTAAGTGAGACTTTCTTGACAACATTTAGCAAGAAATATATTCACATATCCATCAATATTAAAAAGAAATAGGTGTGAAAGGAGCACAATGCTGTAAAGGGGAATCTTGTGTGATAGATGGGCATTGCATTACTGCAAATCGGTKCAACTGGTGTGGTGTGAAGTATTGCCCTGTTCCATTCAGGTGCAGAAATGAAGTGTCTATTGTAAATGCTGAAGAAGGGGTACTTGCTGTTGACTAACACAAGTAAAGGTTATATTGAGGTGAAGAGACACAACTTGAAGAGTTTGGGTACCATGGTCTGTGCACAAAGTTGTGGAGAGAGCAGCCATCCTCTAAATACTAGAGCAGCGGACTCTGGAATTATGACACCAATAAAGGATTTAGTGCCAGAAGTTCCTTTCACCTGCTTATTTGCCCATGTTTTCTACAACTGCTATTGTAGGAAGAAAGTTTTTCCCTCTTGCTGACATGTTATCCTGATACCAGTGTGGTACTTTTGTCCTTTTTTATTTTCAGACGAAAGCCAAAACCTCCATGCATTGTTTCTCTGATCTGCTAGGTCAGCCTTAAACAGCAGTCATCGCTAAGCACAATAGCTGCTGTCTTTTCTGCCTTTTATTTGCATAGTGATGGTTTAAGAAGAAAATCTGGCATCATAGTCCAGAGCTGGATCTGCCCTCTCCTTGTAATGGAGGGAGATGAAACTCTAGATCTGATCTAGATTCCAGTGTGGGATTTGGGCAGAAACCCCTCTGCTTTTCATTACCACAAGACCCTCAATTGATCTTAACTAACATGATTGAATACTAAGAAGTTATGAATACCCGTTCTCCCTGAGGGGTTAGCTGGGTAAGAGTTGGACAGGCCTTGATGTAAATCCATGTCAAACACTAATCCGATTTCTAACATAAAATTGAGCTTTTTCTTTGCAATAATTTTGCGGTGGCAGCCAGTATTGATCTCAAGTGTTACAAGTACTTACAGTTAAGTAAAATGTGGAAATGTGTTATGCAATACCTTATCGTTAAATGTTTGACGCAATGTTCAGAACCTGGAAGGTGGCCTTGGCTGAAAGTCAGGCTGTGCTGAGGTGGTGTTGGTGCTGCACCTCTTGCTGGACTCTTGTGCAGTCTCTGAGCCATCCAGCATGTGTGCTTAACAGAATACGTATTACTGGTGAGTGGACTTCTTGTTATTTAAAAAAAATAAACACCAAAACCAAACTAACTTTAAGACACTGGCTAGCACTTTATTTTGTTGGTAGTACTGCTTATTTTACTAGTGAAAAAAGATGATACTGTACATGTACAATTTATAAACTGCATCTGTTTATGGATCAAATAGTTAGATTTTTTAATACGAATGTAGAGAAGTACCCTTTATCTTGGAAAGAGCACTATCATGTGTTGGAGTCTCTTGTTTTATACTTTGAACAGTACTCTGTGTTTTGCTGTTGCAAAGGTTATGGCCCCAGAAGCATGAAACTGCCCGGTATGTTGGAGCCTATTAAAGACATTCCACTTTCCTGTGTGGAGAAGACCCTCTGTTAATGGCATTTTTAACTGGGGGAATTTTTACATGAGTTGCAATGATTCTGATCTAAAATTGCTTCATTATGCGAAATCAAAAGGAAGGTTCCTGCAGTGGAATATTGATATGGAAGAAGAGAGACTGAAAATTAAATTTGTGTCTTTGGACAGTGACAGGATGAGCTGAGGGATGAAAATTCTTTTACAAATATTCTGGTTTTTTGTGAAGCTTAAGCCTATATAAAATACTTTTTCATAATGTTTTGAAAAATGTAGGAGTTATTTCCCTAAACAGCCTTGTTTTCAAAGTTGAAGCTGATACCTGTGCTAAACCTCAAAACTACTAGGCAGTAAATATTTCATGTAAATATAGCAGTTACCAAGCTAGGAGCTACCTTACAGAAGAGTTGGTTCAAGGGGTGATAGTGCTGCCCTGGTAATATGAATGCCATATTTAGACTGTGTGGTTGGAATGTGTAGACCTATGGATTCATCTGGATTAGAGATCCTTTGTGCCATAAAGATACCTGCTAGCACCAGTAGGATATGACTGTGATTTATTTATTTATGTATTTAAAGGTTTGGAGTGATGGTGTTTGGTATTAAAGAGTGAATAATCATCCTAAAGGCTTTACTGTTATATCGTGTGTTACATAAACAGAAGTTTTGAGGAAATTAATGGCAAACGCTGCAGCCTCAACACCTGTCATAAGCTAGCCAGATAATTGTGGAGCAGTAATCACTGAACTGGATATAGGACATGCTAGTTGCACACAGATAATCATGCAGCAGTAATCGCTAAATTGGATATAGGATGTGCCATTTCTAGCCACAAACCAAACGTTAAAAATCTTGGAATGACTGTGTATCTGTGAAGGAACAGCCATCCTCTGTGTTCATGATCATGGTGATAATTGCCTGTCACAGCCTGTTCCTGGCTGAAACGTGCTGTTACAGGTTAACAGAAAACTCCTGTATGTGTCTTCTGTTGCTCTTTCTTAAACTTGAAGGGTGTGTGCTGTATACAATATCAGTCTTGTCACTACAGTAAGGTTCATTAGCCTGGATTATGTTGAGAGTGTTTTAAAGGTGAAAAGTTGACTGATTTTGTAGGTGGCTCTTCTAGACATTACTGCTGCAGGTTTGGAAATGAAGCATGTGATTAATAAACTGCTTACTTTTTTTCCCCACAAAAAACCAACACCCCACCCCAGTATTTCTTTTACCTGTTAAATAGGTTATATAGATAATGTTTGAGGAAGAAGTCCAAGATTCGATTTATAGTTGTAGCTGTTGCTTTCTCGTTAAGACTGATAGTTCTTGGTTGTGACTAAATGAGCCTCAATGTTGCTGTACAAGCTCCTTGATCCAAGATCTGTCTCACAGTTGAAACTAAAAGTGATCAACACTTTGCTAATCATGTCTAATGTATCTGGTTTTTATTCATGCCCATATCTGCAGGTGGAATTCTCTTGGCATGTCCTGTGTTTTGTGTTCTCTGCAATTTGAGACGGACAGTATATCTCAGATATCACAACGGCAAGAAGATGCAATACATAACCCCCGAAAGAAAAAAAATTGTCATAGCAATGATTGATATTATTTGTCTTTTCTGTGAAATTTTTTTGTGTCTACTGATGCATAAAAGTTAAGTATTTATGATCACATTGGAATTTAATCCAAAAATCTTGTAGCCAAGGTTTATGTTCCTGCTTCTGTAATGGTTGGCTGTCGTCCTCTCTTCCTTCAAGATGTTCTTGCTTCAGATACTTCAAAAAGGAAGAAATGAATGCCTCAGGAGATGTTTCTGTGTGTTGCTATTTAATACACACTGGTAAGGTTATGAAATTCTGAAAGATGTCTTTGAACAATATTCTTGCTGGAATAACAAGATTATTTTATGAGATCATCTGAGGAGTGATCCAAAGGCATGCATAGGCTGAATTTGAGTATCTAGTTAGTATCTAGGTGCCAAACTACTGACAGCTTATTATTTTGTTCATGTTACCAGCTCAAAGTAAGCATTTTTGAAAGAAAGCCTCTTGTGCCACATCCCAGGATCTGGGAAGTTTATATGCTTAGGTAATACTTCCTGAATTTTAATCAGAATTAGCAGATAGTTCCCAAACTCAGAATAGAATTAGTGGGTGGTAATGTGAAGTTGCGTATGTTTTGTTGTTAGACTTGTTTTAAAAAAACATCTTCAAAACCCCTTCTATGTTGTAGAGTATTTCAGTAGGCTGGACAAAAAAAGTAGTGCTCAGCTCAGTGACTGAAGATAAAATGTGCAGTCTGTTTGTCTTAGACCACAAACAGGGGCCGTTGAACTCTTGGTTTTCTAATCAAATGGAAAGGTGGACTCCACTGGAAAGGCATCAAGGGGTGTCTGTACCCAGAGAATAAGAGACAACTTCTGCGGATGTGAGGCTTTCTGGGTCAGGACACAGCTGCAGGGTCTGCCTACATAATGTAATGGTGCCTAATGCTGAGATCAGAAGTACCCTGCAGAAGGACTTGGGCCACTTCTCTGCATTTCCTTGGAAAGAGAGTTATATTAAGCCATGCTTACATTGAAAAAATTTCAAGTGTTTGTGAGGAAGTTGAAGTTTGTGAACAAGTTGAAGTAAAGCACACCAGCTCTGTTCTCTGCTTTATGCTGTGTGGTGTGAGGCGGTGGCCTTTAGATATCTGCATGACATCTTGGGTTTCTGTACTGCCTCTGCTCCATGTCATGTGCACGTGAGCACAAATGCTCAGTCTTGTGTCTCGAAAAATCATAAGGCTTGTTCAGAAGAGTGACAAGTGTAGTTCAGGTCTTTCATTCCTCCTTTGCCTGGTGACTGCAGTCTGGGGAGCAGGTGCTATACTGATTGGTAATCTCTAATTTGATAGATCGTGGTAATATTCGTTCCTTTTGAAGCCAACATACATGCATCCCATGATATACCTGTGATATGGATGTCTTTACCTGCTGCAAGAAGCAGTTTTGCTGGAAAACCCTCTTTTGTCTGACATTTCAGCAATATTGGAACTCTCCATAAAACTACTGATAAACCCTTTGCATTGTGCATTAGACTGGTTTCAACCACTGTAAGCTTTCTCAAATAGCTTCAGGCCTAGACAGAACAATAGATATAAGAGGAAACATGGATAAGAGAAACAGAAATCCATCCATGTCCATTTTATTTCACCTGCTGAGTTACCAGGTGTGTTTTGACAGTTGGAGACTGGAGTTACCAAGGGTAAAGCACTGAATTACATTAACAAAGAAAAACAAGACCTGTAAAGTAACACTCATGATGCTGTGGTAAGGGTCTGCTCAGACCTCTAGCCTGTGAGGGTGAAGAGGGTGAACTTTTTTCTTTAAAGGCTTACTTAGATAGGCAAGGTGCTTGTTAGTGAACTAGAAGAGCAAAAAAGAGGTGGAAATAAGTAAGAACAGGCTATAAATGAGATGTGTAAAAGCATTGCTTAGACAACCAGATGGCCTAATATGATTAAATGACTTGTTATGTCAATGAGGGCAGTGGTGGATATTCTCATACGTTGACTTTAGAATGGCTTCTGACACAACCTCCCACGGTGTTTGCATCTGGAGCAGAGGAACTATGAGTAAAATCAATGGACTGTTTGGTGGTTTGAACTGAATGGATCACTGTACTCATATCAGTTGCTCAGTGTTAATTTGTAAGGTGGCTAAAAGTGGAGTTCTCTGTAAGGTGATACTGGGGCTGATGTTCAGTA
Organism: Amblyornis subalaris; assembly: GCA_018881555.1. NCBI lineage: Eukaryota > Metazoa > Chordata > Aves > Passeriformes > Ptilonorhynchidae > Amblyornis > Amblyornis subalaris. The sequence goes on from JACAXG010000019.1 coordinate 8,953,329, forward strand.
TCTTCATAACTGATCCTAATTATTAGACCATATTCCTCTATGGGGAAGAGAGTTAATATGCTGCAAGATAGAGCCTGGGTTCAGAATTTGGCTGACAGAAACCTCAAGCTGTTTGACAAGGAGAAGTGGAAAATTCTCAGCTTTGCTGAGGGAGATCCTGGGAATCAGTGGTGTGTGCTGATCATTAGCCAACAGTGAATTCACAACATAAATATGGCAGCCTGCATGCTAGCCTATGGTAGGAGCATGTGGCCACCAAATTGAGGGAAATTATTGTCCTCATCATGCTGCTGAAGCAGCTGCTGCAATACTGTCTGGTTTTGGGCTCCTTCCAGAAGGATGGTGAGAAACTATCCAGAAGAGACTATAAAGATAGGAGTTAAGAATAGGTTTCCTAGAGTGGTTGTGAAACCTCTCTCCTTGAAGGTTTTCAAGACTTCTCTGGACAGAGCTATGACTAACCTGGTAAGAACTAGTGCTGGTGTTAGTCGTGCTTTCAGTGGGAGGTTGGACTTGGTGATCTCAGGAAGCACCTTTGAAGCAGCTTTTCTATTGTTCTTTAAAGACCAAGGAAGAAGTCAGGTGAAGGAGTGATACAAAACAATTTACATGGCTTGTAATAGCAACTGAAGCAGTAGTCATTAGGAGAATTATACAGAAGCCAAAGTGTTAGAAACTCATAGGATGACAGAGTGAAATCTGGGATGACAGTGGTGACATGATTCCAAGATGATCTTTACAGCAACACTGAATTTCCGTCAATGTTGTTTTTGGTCAATAAAACATTATAGTTAATAAGACTGAAACCAACAGAACAGAAAACACTATTTTCTGAGCTTGAAATGAGAAAAAAAATCCAGAGAGGCATCTGCTGCAATATTTTGCAAGTATGTTTCCTATAAAACTGAACAGCTTGCAAACTGAGCAGAATTATTTACCTTTCTATAAGCTCTGTTTTCAGAAGAGGTGTCTCACGGACTTGCCCTGTACTTTGTTGTTGTTTTTGCCTTGGATGGTGTGTCTTGAGTTGCCTTCTGGACTTAAACAGTGATTCATCCTTACGCATATTTGAGGCCTTTTGTACTTAAGACTTAACATGTCATAGTCTTGAATGACTCTGCTGTTAAGAAATCAAAATATCTCCTCTCATTTTCCGTAAAGTATTGTTTCTGGAAGAGAACAAAAAGAAGAATCTAATTTCCCACTAATTCAGTTTGAGGCTGTTCTCTGTGGAACTTGAAAATAGCTTATTTTTGGGAGCTTGTTCTTGTGAAAGGCCCGCAACTGTAAACCAGAGAAAACAAGCCTGTTTTTGCAGTCAGTATTTATAGAGTAATTTTTTATTTCCTTTTGGTTATTACAGAATTGCTGTTAATGTTCTTTTGTGAATTCCTGAATGATATGTGGTTAAGAATTGTTAAAAAGGAATGCTCTGTTGTCTCCCAGCCCTAGATCTTCCTCAGCAAGAAAAAAAGCACCTTGTAAAGAACTTTTGTATTGTAGGGGTCAGAACACTTAAAAAATGCAACTTAGATGCCTTCTGTCAGAGACTAGACCTTTATTTTTTTGTCCTTTTGCAGTAGCTGAAAAGGGAGAGAGCTTTTCTTCTTGCAAGAGCTGATTTTTAGCTTCTTTGGACTATAAGGTCCCTGAGATCTTGGCAAAAATGAGGATCCCTGTAACTTGAATTCCTCTTGTCTCTGCATCCAGTTTAATGGGTATGGGATGCGGTTACCCTTTCTAGCTGAAGTTAATGCCAGCTTTACTTAGGTAGCTAAAATGCGGTAGTATGGTCACTCACCTGGGGGGAACCCAGCTTCCAGTCACTGCTTTCACATCCAAATAAATTTAGGAGAGTATCAGGGAGACTGTGGCTTCCTTGTTAGCATGTGTCCAGGCTAGGTATCCCTCAACCACACTGTGTGTTTGGCCTCCATTAGCTTCCGGTTTTTCTTTACACCTGATTGAAAATTTCACTCTGGGAATGAGATAGATTTTCCATTGACAACTCAACTGATATACCTCAGGGCACCTACACCTGATCCCTGCAATTCCCCTGGCAACAATTCAGTGACTTGTTTTGAATGACAGCACTCAAGGAATTAGAGCTCACCTCTACAGTGTGGGGTGAAGCTTATGAAAATAGTTGCTGCTCTCCATTTAATTAGCCAGTTTGTCATACCATCTTGATGTACTGGTGTAACAAACCAGGATGTCAAGTGGATTACAAACATCAAACAACTGCTATGCTGCCAAATGAGCTGTAAGTTCAAGGTTTCTAGTCTAAACAACCTTCTCCCAAAGCCATCAGCAAATGACAACCCTGCAAGAATTACCCTTTAACAAGGATGCTGTCAGTCAGCCGGGGAGTTTACACTAGTGAAAAGGAAATGGCACCTGTCTGTCTGCAAGTGGCTGATTCCCCAGATGTTCCCAGCTGTGTGCTTTTGCAGAGCTCTGTTCCAATTAGAGATTCATTCTGGGGAGTGCTAGCACAGCAAAGTGCAGTGCATGGTTTTAAAGAGAAGGGAGTCTATTTTCGTGATCAGTGGAGTCATCTCTAGTTTTGGAAGCTATGAAGTGGTCTGATTGTTCTTGTCCTTATGTGTCTTTTCAGGATGCTTTTTGGATGTGCCATATGCTTGTACAAATAAAGGAACAAACCAGGTAATCTTTTGGGGGGTCAGGCTGCTACCCTTCCGATTATAAATATTTTCCTTATTTCTAACTACCATCCTGCTTCTATTTAAGCCTATTACTACTTGTCCTGTCTACCATGTGCAAAGATCAGTGATTGTTCTTTTGCAAGCAGTTTTTATATATTTCTAGGCTGGAGGGATGAGGCAGGTATTTAATAATCTTCCATAAACTAAATTACTTCAAATCTTTTCTGAAACTGGATGTTACCTCATCTGAGGGCTTATCAGTGCCAATTAAAGTAGACAAATTGTATCCTGAAAACCACATGAAATAATCCTGTTCATATATCCCTGTCCAATGTTCCGCTTTTCACAATGGCATTATATTGCCTTGCCTTTGGCTTGGTATCTGTTGCCTTCCCCTCCTCTTAAGAGGTGTTACCTTGCCAGCCATTTCCTGTCCCAAAGTCATTAATTTGGGTGTTATTATGAAAATGCAATGCTTGACATAAGTTCCTGCTGGGTTTGTGTCCTTTTTCCTTTTCCTGACTGCTTTCCAGTTTGTGTATGTTGAATTCTGTTTGCCATCCAGTATACTTGCAGTTCTCCCTACTTTCTCATGTGCAGATTTAATAAGGTTGTTTATTCCATATTCCAAGTTATTAGTGAGAGCACTGAGTGAAGCTGAAGTGGTGCAGTTATCCATGAAATATCCACCTCAATGCATCTTTCTTTTTTTGGAAGGGAACCACAATTACCCCTTAGCAATAGTGTCTGATAACTTTTGCAGCCATCCTCTGGTGGTTTGATCTAATCTTTGCTTCTGCAGCTTACTTACTTACAAGTTTGTCATACTGGGTAACGTCCAAGGCTTTTACTGAAACTGAGCTTTGACATTGATCTCTTCTTCCCTGTCCACAAGTCTTGTTTGTCTGTTGTGGAAGGAAATGAGATTGGTTTGGTATGGTTTTCTCCCTACCGTTCATCTGCTTGAGTACCTTTGGTGGGTTTGCAGGTGGTATGATTTATTCTAGTAGTTTTCTGGTGATTGAACATGACAGGTTTTTAATTTCCAGCTCCTCTTTTTTTCTCCCTTTGTTAGAAGTGCCATAGGTTTTCTGTCTTCTAGAAACTGCTTTTGAGTTCTTCAGGATGACTATCAGCACTTCCTCTGGGTTTTGTGTTTTTTTAAATTATCCTAGAACAGACAACATCGTGCTCTACCAATATGAAAAAGGATGGCCAAGTTACCATAACCTGTTGTTCTTACTGGGGCTTTTGAGTTAAAAATACATGCAATCTGTGAATTTGCTTTTATTTCATTACTTTAAAATATTTTTCTTGGAAATACTTAAGTAACAGTGCCATATGTAATCTTACCCTTTTGGTTTTGATATGAATTGTATTAACTATGTGCATACTGCTGATGTTTCTGGTGAAGGCTCCTGTGTGATGACATTGTGTTGTGGACTTGTGCCATTTTTTAATATTTTTCTTTTCTGAATCCCTGTGCTAAATTTCCTATTCTTCTAGCTGCCAAAGTATTTGTGTTAGTGTTCCTTCTTAGTTGAATCTCACTTTGTCTTACTATTCCTGATTTTGTCCCTAGGCACTCCTAAATCTTTAATAATAAGACCTGGATTGGTTTCTGTTTTAGCTGAGGTTTTAGCTGAGGTCAATAAAGAGCTTTTGTGTAGTTTCTTTGAGGAACTAGCACCCTAACTCCTCCTTTATTTTTTTATTTTTATTTCCTAAATACAGAATAAGAGTTTGTAACAGGCATCTTTTGTTAAATTTACCTTATATTGAGATAATATTCTTAATTCCTTTTACTCAGCCTTCCAAAGGATCAGTCTATCATTCCTTGGTTGCTGTCACCTTTGCTTTCCCAGGTAGTCCTGCCTTACATGTTAGCACCAAGGCTTCCTCATGTTTCTGTACTGTCCGTATCAGAAAGAATTTTTCTTACCACCATCCACAGCGCTGTGTTCTGCTGTGCTCCCCTCCCTAAAGCAGCCTGAGGAGGAAGTTCCGTGCCCTTACCGCTTTCTGTGCGATGTTTCTGAGTAAGGGGGTCTGTGTGTTTATGGGAATCCTCATCCATGTCCTTTTCATCAGTCCTCTGTATGACGTCTTCATGTTTCTTTTCCTCTTCAGTTGTCACTGTTACCACAGGGCCAGTTTGATTTTGCAAATCATGTCCGGAGCTAATAAAGTATCAGCATAGTTACAGAAAGGGAGGAAATCTTCAGAGGTATGATGCTTCCCATGCCACTTCACTCTCCTTCCAAAGGGGAGATGCAATGTGGCAGTCATGAAAGAAAGAATGACAGAAGCCCTGAATTAAGCCAGCACTTTTCAAAATGGAAGTTTGAGTGACTATGCAGTATGTTTGGAAAGAGAAAATAAACACCACCACATTCTCACCCCCAGGAAAATGCTCCCCTCTTCTTCCTCAAAATTTTGTTGTTCCTGGCAGCCGTAAAACGTGTGCAACATTAACTTTGAGATGGTGAAGCCAGCTGGTGAACCAAGGCTGAGATGTCCAGAGGCTGAACGTATTCTTTGTGGAGCAGGGGAAACCTGGAGATGTAAAATGGTAGGGGAAGCTAAGGAGATCTGGCTGCAGGGGGGACAACAGGGAGTGCTGGTGAGAAATCGTGAGCTAAACACATTCTCCTTAGGGCTCATTCTGACCTGAATAAATAACGCAGTTTAGTGTTAGTTAATGCAAGCATGTCTGTGCAAGGCTACCTGATACAGGTAACGAAGGTGAAGGGAGATGAGGGGCACAGAATGTTGATATGGCTTGTTCTTCATTCTCTGAAATGGAGAGCAGAGCTTTGCGTACTGAGGCTGGGAAAATCATCAGGTTGTCATCAAAACTTGAAAAGTCAACAAATTCTACGGAATCCCGGTGGTTTGCTGATGCTCACTGCTGACAGTCCTCCTTTTGGTGACTTAAAGGAAACTGAGTAGGGACAGAGAAACAGTAGTGTAGGATACATAGATCAGAGCAGCAGATAATAACTTTGTGACACTTGTTTTTCTTTAGATTTTGTTTATATTCTTGCTGGGGAAAACATGTTGTAGCTTGCTTTGAAACTCTGCTGAAGCCAGCAGGGGTACAGCCTATCATTTTGAGTGCTTCTAAGAAAGGGTGGAGGCGTTGCCTCCCTCGGCTCCTGTGCGCAGTGTGTGGCTGCAGCAGGTGCCTGCCTTGGCCGCAGGCCCAGCTGTTCTGTCAGCCCCATGCCTTAATGGGGATGGTACAGCAACAAGCTGCAAGCAGAAGACAGGCCTCTGGTTGTCTTGACCCAATGCTCGTATTTCACTTTCTGCTCAATTTCGTACTTGTCTTCAGATAGAGCAGGGCTTAGGTAGCTCTGCTGTTAGAGTAGCAATTAGCTTGGCTGAAATGCCGAGGAATCCCAGCCCTGTTCAAGTCAGTGAGATTGGTGTCACTGATGTGCCAAGTGCCAGGATTTCACCTTGGTGAGTCTGGACTGTTTGGAGATATCATGCTACCTTGCTGTGTTATGTGCTGAGTGCGGTGTATTTAGCACTTATTTATTTTCCCTCTGTACGTGGTTACTTAAAATTCAAACCTTAAGCCAACTAAATCCATTATAGTGAAGTCGAATATTTGTGAAAAATAAGTGAAAGTCATTTCTCAAAACATAAACACTTGCACCCAGTGTAAATGCTACTGTAAAGTGAAGGTAGCACTGATGAAGGGTACCTGTTTGAAGGTTTTAAAGCTGGAGATCTCTATCCTCAGGGCGAATCAACAGGGAACTTCTGATGCAAAATTCTTGGCTGGACAGTTCAGCTCTGCACAGGGCTGAGAACTTCAGATAGCCTGAGCTGACTACAGTATGGCAAATAGTTCAGTCTGTGGCAGCACAGAGCAGTTCCATGAGCTTTTTTAACCTTATTTCTTTCTTATGGCAGTTAGGTACATTGAACTTCAGTGAAGAATAAAATTAAAGTATGTTTTCTAATGGGACTCCATTTGCTGTACTTCATAAAGAGTATATCTTCGGCAAACTGCCTAAAAAGCTGCTCACAATTTAGACTGCACCTTAGGCCGTGCTTACGGTGTTGCATAGAAAAGGCTTCTTGCCTCCCTTCAAAAGATGTTCAAGTAGAGCTTACTTCCATAAGCTTTAGGATACTGTTTCAGACCTCTCAAAGCCGTATGAAACTCCACCTTATCCTTATTTAATGCCTCATCCCCACCTTTGTGCTGCACCATTGGTGATGGTGCTACCCCGTCGGCACTGTGCAGTGCAACCCGAATGTGAGGGGTGGGACCGGGACATGCCCTAGAAAACTGGGGCCAAAGATTCCTACTGCTCTCCTGCAGATCGATTTCCACTAGTTTTAACACTGAGCTTGGCAACAGCTGAAGAAGTGGAAGGTAATCAGGGATAACTGGGAAGAAAAAAGATCAGATTTTTAATTCCTACAGACCTATACCTAAACACAATCTCTTCTGGCATCATGAAAGGCCAAAAATTGAGTAATCTGATCAAATTAGTTCCATACCTTTTTCCCTGCTTTTTGTAGGGTGATAGGCTGATTCAATTCTGATTTGAAGTATGGGCCATTTCATGTGATACAATATTGAAAAACTGGTGATAACCTGAAAGATGGAATTGCCTGGTACTGAATGTTTCTGTCTTCCGCAATGGAAGCTCATAATTACGACAGTAACACTGGAAATCTATGTTTCAAAATTTTGATCATTAATTACTGTTTTCATTATGAGCCACTAGACTGATAATTGCAACGATTATCTGTGTCTGAAGTCAACCGTTTCTGTTCACAAAGTGTTTCTGAAGGGAGATGGAGCCTTCCAGAAGGCATTACTGACTCCTTTTTCGTAGAAGCCCCTTCTGAAGGCCGTGACCAATGGGCAGCTGAGGAAGTTGGTTAACTGGGTGTGCTGAGTTAGAGCCAACCCTGTGCTGGGCAGTTTGTGCTAGAGGGTTTGTGGATGTCCACAGTGGTATGATTTGCTTTGGGAACAGAGGGGACTGACTTTCTGTTTTGTATTGACTTATCCCAGAGTCTGTGTCTATGTTGTTGTTGTTTTTTACTATGRTAATTAATTTTTGCATTCTATGAGCATACTATTTCTATGCTATATCCTACCATACACACATTTACTGCCACATGCTGGGTGTCTTAAGTCTCTTCTTATGCACAAGAAGCTGAAATAACCCTTTTTCTAGTTCTAGAATCTTAGTTAGCCACCAACCACCTTGCTGTCCCTTGCCAGCCTCAGCTCCTGTTTTGTTTTCTAGAACTGGCTTCAGAGGATCTTTGGGGACTGGGAGGTGTGGGGTTGGTGACTCTGCCAGCACTGCAGGTCAGAACTGATGGCCTCAGAGCCAGACCTGTTGTGACGTTTTCCCACTTGTGAAGGGTGGGAGGTGTGCTGCATAACAGGATGTTGACTTAGGTGTCATTGTATTATGGATCTAAGTATTTGTGGTCAACTGTGGGCAAGTAGGCAGTAACGAGAGCCTAGGTAAGGAAACAAAAGCGTGGAAGTGTGTAACATTGCTTGGTAAGGAGGAGCACTGAGATGAAGAGTGAGTATCCTGGCTTCTGGACTGTGAGTTCAGGCAGATGGTATTTGTACACTGTCTTTAATTGTGCTTTTATTGCAGCCACTGAAACCTCAGCAGGAGAATACAGAGCCAAGTAAAGGTCTGTGCTGTGAGGACAGTGGAGCTGAGTGGGGATGGCTTGTGCCCACAAATGCACTCAGCTTTTGAGTAGTGGCAGAAGCGCGCTCTGTGTATGTTTTCTTCCTGTGATGCACAGAGACCAGAAAGGTTATGATTATTTTATATCTTGTGGGTTTAATGAAAGCTTTGATAAGCCTGGTCTTTTTTATCCCCACTTAAAGCTGACTTTCAGTCATTTTTGGCTTGAAAAGAGTATCTGCATTGAGAAATCTGTCACAGGGGCATGAACCCATACTTTTAGGTGGTTTATATTTCAAGTCAAACCTGGACATAGCTGCAGTGCTTAAAGGGTAGGTCTGAAGCTAAGTTAAACATGGTTTTTCACATCTCTCTCCTCTTCTTGACCTGCCATGCAGTAAAAGGGAGACACAAGAATGACTATTCCTGAGCACAGCACAGAAGCAAGTACTCTGATCTCATCACCATCTCCATTTTGCAAATATAGCCAGTGATGTCTGTATAGCCTGTGTCAAAGTTACAAGATGCTTATATAACCTGGATTATAACTTTCTATCTGAATTGTAATATTTTTATACCTATATAACCTGAATATACCTATATAACCTGAATTAGCCTTTTATACCTATAATTTTTTATACAATGTAATAGTCAGTATATAATTAATTAATTGCTTAGTGCTTAAATAAGCACAAACTCACCAGGTGGATAGTTTCAAGATAGACAAGTAAAGCTATAAATTAGTCAGGTATAGTTACACTAAAAAGCTACAAAGCATACCGATGAAAAGCTGGCAGAGATAAAGCCAATTATCCACAAAGTGAAAGAATTCAGACCGGTTGGATCCAGAAAGGACTATTTCACCATAACTGCGCATGCTCTGAAGACAAAGTTGAAAAGTTCAGATGCGAGGAAGACCTTCAGCCTTCATCAGTGAAGACCCCCAAGACCACCTAAATTGGGGAAGCGCAAGCACAGTGAAAAAGAACTATTTATAGCCATGCCATAAAAATATGTAAATTATTTCCGGCATGTATGTGATGATGTTGTAATGACATAATGGTATTCAGCAGTACCTACTGTATAAATAAGCCATGACACCTGACAAARGTGGGCGAGTTAGGTGGAAATATCCCCCTCACCACTGGCGCTGTAATAAACAAATACCTGCTCTATAGACACCAGTCTATCAGGTTTTGTCTTTGGCTTATCTTTTCGGTCATCACCAGAGCCAGTGACAAACTCTTATTTATCTGATTCCTATTCCCCTTTGAAATGTGTTACATGCCAAAGTTTATCTGGAGTCTACAATGCCTCATTTTAGGTCCAAACAGACATTAATTAGAGACATTAAGCTCTCTCCTGCTCCTAAGCTTTTCATGCATCACAGCTGGACTTCGTTTATATTGCAACTCAGTGCCAAACAAGGCACACCCAAGTGCAGGCTCTGCACACAGTCAAAATCTTTAATAAACAAAATGAGGTTAAGCCCATGTTTTATTAAAAAAAGAAAAGAAGAAGGAGGGGGGAAGTCTTTTCAGTCTTGAAATCCTGCAGGGGTTTTTTTTGTTTGTTTTTGTTTTGTTGTTAATGATGTTTTGGAGCCAGAATTCTTGTTTTTATGAAGATGCAAGTTGACAAGACTGCTCTTTCCTGTTGTCCTCCTGCTTTTGTTCTGCTCTTGGCCCTCTTTCTCATCTTTGCTCACTCTTTTCACTTTCAGTTTCCATACTATTTTAAATTTATGCTCTTTCTGATTGTACTGAAAGTCTTTCCTGATTCATCCCATTTTCTAAGTCTCTGGTTGGTTATCCTTTTACTTATTTTAAGGTTATTGAGGCAAGGATAGTAATACTTTAGATTATGGAGAATATTCTCTCCATATTTATTACCCTACTGTTCTGGTTTTATTTGGTCTGATTTTTAGCATACCCTATAACAAATAAAGCCCAGGACTTTTAGCTTTCTCAACATGTAGGTTCACACTTGTGTTCTACTTGTTTGCTGAATTTCTTTTCATACAGTAGCTGTAGATATTTTGGTTAGGAAAGAACTGTGGAGTGCTAGTTACAGATTATCTAGGAGCTCCCCTGGTGAGCGAGAGTCCATATGTTGCTTTGGTTTGGTCTGCCATAAAATTCTCCTCATTATTACTGAATGCCTTCTCCCAGCCACAGCTTCTGGATATTGATAGAGGTCTAATTATTAATAATTTATATTGTTAATTATAATTAATAATTGTGAGGGGAATTGGAATTAATAATTGGGAATTGTCAGGGAAGGCTTGTGCAACCATGTTGCTGACTGTTTTTGTCAGGAGTGTTTGGTGTGGGGAAGGAACACATACCTGCTTATGTAGTTTTCAAAAGTCCATATAAATCTTAGCTCCATGGTGAAACGTGGCAGAAGTAGGTGGTTTTACTGTGTCAGATGCGTTTGCTGGCCACCAACAGTGCAGGTCTGGCCCGGGTGCCCTCCTACCACACCTCCAATTGGACTGTGGGTTTATGTCTAATCTAGAAGGTATTTTACCTGACTGCTTGATCTTAAGTTTTTTAGCTGCTCTTGGGCAATACGTCCATGTTATTTATTGCAGATGAGACTGGTGTGTGACACTGTTCCACCCTGTGCTTTTGGTGCTGAGGTGACCTTGAGCAGACTGGCCGGTGCAGTCCCCTTTACTTTCTGTTTCTTCAGACGGTGTAATGATCAGCTTGCTAACGGTCAAAACCAGTTAGTCTGATGTAAAGGGGAGGCAACTCTCTCTTCTCTGCATGTTTTTGGGTTTTTAAGTCAATAAGATGTTTGTTTTGATGAACAGACAAAAGAAAAAGAGCAAGGCAATGTTAGGATAGCAAATGCTAGGATCTGACATCCACAGAAAAAATTATGCTGGACATGGCCTTGCTCACGTCCCATCCAAATGCAGGACCAGTTGTGCAGATCAGCGGCATCCACTTTGTTGAACTAGACTGATGTCTGTCTAACCGGAGACGGTACCAGTGCTGGTGATTTCGTAACATCCCTGCTCAGTCTATTCCCCTGCAGAGGGGAATGTACATTTGTTAAATTAAAGACTGGCTATTAATTAATAACCTTAGTGACTCCACTGTCACCTCCTCTTGGATTTTGTAATGGACATGAAGAAGGGAAGCAGGTGTGCGTGGTGCTGTGCCTGGGCAGTGCTTACCTCTTGTAGGTGCACCCTGCAATCCCCAGGGATGGGTGCTGATGCTGCATGCGGGTTGCCTGACTGCAGTGCTCACAGCTCTTAGAGCTGCAAAGAGGAGGTTGAATCTGCACTGGCCCAACATTTTAGAGGTTTATTGCTTTCTGAACTTAATATTGAGGGACGGTCAGCTCAGTAATGATGAACCTTGCAGCCTGTCGTGGAGCAACATGCCAGCCTTATGTTCTGGAGGCAGAAAGACAACCTGCCAACTTGTTCTTGTCAGCACAACAGCAATAATGGGATTACAATGTCAGCAATGCTAATTGACATTAAAACAAAGCCAGGTGTATAAAATACAATGCAATAATCTACAGCCAATTAAGCTTCATTGTAAAGTGAGAATGGATTTAGCCGCAAATGATTCCAAACTGCAAACTATGTGACGACGGGATTAGTTTGTTTGCATTAGTATATCACTGTGTGTATCAGGCTGGCATGAATAGGCTAGTTTGTTTTTTTTTTAAAAAGCAGTAGTTTCCTAAAGTTGTCTTAGGCTGTTAATTTGTACCTCCTGAGTGAGACCCACCATTTTTTCAAGATGGTTGAAAAATATGTATAACTTTCTTGGCAATTTCTCACACTGCCTAATTTTTACTTTGATTAGGTTGTTTATATTCAGACTAATCCCCATTCCTGGGATGTACTGGATGTACAGGAAAATAAAAAGGGAGACAGTAATCCATAACCTCTAAATGAGATTCATCTCATTTAACACTTGAGATTTGAAATACACTGCTTCTGTGAGATGCTGAGTTTCTGACAGTTCTTGCTCTTTCCTATTTTTATAAATTGTCTCCTTTCTGGTCCAGGTGCTAATTCAGTCACCTGAAATAGTGCTACAGGACAGACCCATCTAAATGATGGTGGAAATGCTTAATTCAAGTGTTTCAAGGTTAGCATCATCATGCTTCTGTCTCAGTCCCACTGACAGTTCATAAGGATTCAAACCTTTTAAAATGGAGGATAACAGCTGTGACTCGGGGCCAATGTATCTTGACATTTACCCTGGTGAGGAGATTTTTGTGACTCATTTGAGAACAGGCTGAGTTGCCTGATGTCCAGTCATTGTACCTCTGAGAGTGAACCTTATCCTTCTCAAAAAAGATTTCTATACAAATTGTTCCAGTGAGAAGTGCCTCAGTGCTTGGGTGACTCAACAATGAAAATAGCAATGGGGTACTGAGCCCTCTAAACAGTAAGTGCCATAAAGACTGAATGCCTCTCTGCTGATGCTCTGCCTCATGTTATTGCCAGGAAAGAGCTCCCTTGATAAAACTCTAGGAGACACCAAAACTATTACTTCTCAAAAATACATGAGAGGCAGCTGCTCATCAATAGATTTGTCTAGACTGCAATACTTGTCATTCCTCCAGAGTATCAGCACATCACAGTGGGCAAAATGAGAACAACTCATATATCAAAAGATATGCCAGGAACAGAAGAGGTCACCCTTAAATGAGCACCTCTTACATAGGCGGTCAGCCTCATGTGTGTAGTCATACAAGAGGTGAAACAGAATTCTTTCTCATGTTGACATGGGCCACTTTTTATCATTACAGCAAAACTGAATCTGTTATGGTGAAGCAGCAGTTGGTGCTAGGCTGTTGTTTGGGCTAAGTGGTCATTGCAAGCACCTAATGCTGTTTTTCCCCTTGTTCAGATCCTGCAGTTCTTTATTTCCCCCTCCTCCCCTAAAGTGTTTGATCTGACTTGAGGCTTCTGCTCGTTACAGCCTTCTAGGCTTCTGTCTCTTTGCTTATGAATCAAGCTCCATCACAAATATCTGCAGTTTTAATGCTATGGTGGTAGCACTCCTGGCATGTTATTATAGCAACAGTGCATACTGTATATCTCAGAATATCCCACCTTAAATCACAGAAATAAAATACTTTGTGTCCTATCAGGTACACAGTATCTGTAGTATTTTAAAAGATATGTTGTAGCACCCGTCTCATTTCTTAGATAACAGATCCATTTCCTTGCAGTTGCTCTATACTTCCTGGGTTTCTAATCATCCATAACATTTGTCCCAGAAACACTCTCAGCGCTGATATATCCCTTTTGTAATGAAGTGAGCAGAAATGTGTGTATGTGTCTATGGCAAAGAGTGAGCAATCGATTTATACAGTGGCAGCAAAGGAACCACTCTGTCCTGGAACAAATGTGCGTAACAAAATAAATTAATGTTTGGAATTGAAATTGGGTGAGACCGCAGGAAAAGTAAGCTTGTTTCAGGGGAGGATGGGCTGCATGGCCCAAAGTTCACAATGTACTGCGAGTTACTGGGATGGAGCAGAAGTGATGGCAGGACTTCCAGTGCTCCGAGGAGAGAAGATGAGAGGAGGTCATACTGGTCCTTCCTGATTCTTCCCTGTCCTACTGTGAGCGACCCGAGGATTTGTTTCTGCTTAAGACCTGGGTTTCTTCTGCAGCTGCGTAAGTCTCCTGGTTATGAGTCCTGGCTGTGCTCAGCCCAACACAGCCCTCTGCTGTGAGCGAGTGGGAAGCTTCACAGCCTGGCTTCAGCTCAACTGCATGATCCCGATTTTCAGACACAGTTTATAGGGATGTTGCCCACCTACTTTTCTTTTTTTATCGCAGGCTGGTATATCGTGTTTGCATATTAGTGCAGCACTACAAACGTTTTGCTTGGCTTGAAAATAGAAAAAAATCCATCGATTCTCTCAAAAATTTCACAGACAAATGTCCCTGCTTCACCCCACCAAGAGCCTCCACAAGGAGAGCCTCAGCCCACGCTTGAGTGAGCACATGTAAAGGACATCTCTTACGTGGGGGCTGTTTTTGCAGGTTTTATCAAAGTACTCTCAGGGAAAGGAGTTGGAGCTACAGATGGTGTATTTCCATTTGCAGATAAAGTTACTTGAATCGTTGCAGTTTCTGGCAGATGACACCTAATGGAAGTATGATCTCAGTATTTTTACCATTGACAATAGACTGTGCTAATAGATACTTGAATTTACAAAGCCTTAATTTGCACCTGCCTCGGCATATTTACTGTGGAGGGGCGATCCTCACTGTATGTTTATGAGAATTTGCTGCAATGGCCCATTCCCTGTTTCTCATGGTGCCATAAGAAGACACCTTTTATTTCCTCTGGTGGAAAAAATAAAAAAGGATGATGTCTGGATAAATTAATAGACTAGAAGGCTTTTGAGTCCCTTGAAAAGTACATGGATGACTACCTCCTGCACATGTTCTGCTTTTGCATGTTTGTAACACAGAGATTAGAATCTGCAGCAAAGCAGGGGATGGACTACATGACACACAAAGGGTCCCTATCAACCTCAGCATTTCTTTGTGTAAGAGGCATATTGCTAAAATAAATTTAAAGTGATAAGAGGAGGGAAAAAAAAATCTCATCTACATGTGGGGCTGGGGGAGGAGGGCAAAACCAAAAAGGAGTGAAAGTTGCCCTATTTTTTTGTTTGTTGCTTACATTTATGTTATTAAGCCAACCAACATGCACTCCTTGCAGAAATGAGCACAGAATGGGAGACCCTGTTGTCAGAGAGAAATGAAGGGCTGGTTTCCAGCAAGGCACATACATAATAGCGCTTTCCTCTTTCCTGAGCAACACATACAACTGTGCTTTCTTCCCAGCGCCTGTTTGAGGCATATTGAACTGTTCTGTAATTCACTTCAGCTCGACATCTTTGAAAGGTCACATCAACAGCAGGCAGTTGTATGAAACGGGCAGGTTTTGCATAGGATCAGCAGGGGTATTTCAGGCTGGGCTGAAGAAGTGTTTGTAAGAATCTGCTTACAAGTTTATGTGGAATTTGTTTATGTCATTCCAGTGCTAGTATTTTTACTTTCACAAGCATTGCAATTAGGAAAAAAAAAAAAAGAGTAAGTTAAAAAAAGAAAAACAACTGACACAAAACAAAAACCTCCTCAAAATAGGGGATATGAAAACCTGGGAAGTAAGTATGTACTTTCCTCATCATGGACTTTGTTATATAGAAAGCTGTAATAGCATGTAGTATCTTCTCTCTGAATGATGCATGACAGTGKGGTCTGAGCAGCAGTGTACAGACTGCATGGGGCCCACACACACTCCTGCCTGTTCTGTTGCTCAAACACCACCCACAAAACCAGGTTTCTCCTGTGGCACATACCCAGGCTAGAGCTTGATCTGCCACCTCTCCCAATATAGGTGGACAGGAGATAGATGCTTCCATGTCATCTGCAAACTGCTGTTGCTGCTTTTCCCAGTGGTGGGGTAAATGCTGGAACACCTCAGCAGGCTCTATGAGGCTGTGTCTGAGGGAGGAGAAGATGCAATATTTAGAAGGTGCTTGTGTAGTTGTGTTTGAGTCGTATTTGTGTTGGAGAAAGGAGTTGTGGTTACAAGACCATTGCAGGGACAGCCTGGAGCCACCTCTGCAGTGAGAAGAACCTGGCAGAGGTAGTGCCCTAAGTATTCCAGCAGCGTAGCAGAGCTCTTGGACCAAAAAGACCTGGGTAACCACAGAGCTGCAAAGATAGTGAAAGGTAAACTGTCAAGCATAAGGTTCCCTGGGATCAGTTAGTTAGTACAAACACATGACTGCTGGCACCTTGGAATTTACATTGCAGATGGATTGCTGGGTTTAAGTCCTGCTGTGTGCTTAAGTGCCTTCTGCTTTTCAGCCTAACCTCTATTGTGTATTGTAAGGTCTTCAGGCCTCCTCTCTGATCTTGGTGGCATTTTAACTTGTAATATAGATGCCATTAGAATGATTCATAAACAGACTTTTCAGACCCTTGAGTTTATGAATTAATCTTAATTCCAGCCAAAGGTGGACCTAAATTAGAACTTGGACTTTTAGTGCCTCTAAATTTGGGACAAGTTTGAATTTCGGCCTGAACTCTGGTAATGTGGTCTCATTTGCAATCCCACGATTTAGTGGGCTGGGATTCCTAACTCTGTATCTCTCAAAACTTTGATTTCCTTTGTGTGCCTGGCACATGGCAGTTGGGCAATCACTGGATCTGTTTGTTTCATAGTCATTCAAGGTGGTCAGTAATAGATGCTTTGGGCAAGATGTAAGAAGCTCTGCAATGGAATGGCTGGCTAAGGCTCTTTTTGACCTGTGATTTAAAAGTTTGGATGTGGAGACTACCTAGCTACATTGCCCTTGCTGCTTAGTGTTTTCTTCATTGAATTCAGTGGGACCTTGATGGGACTGTGGCTCTACTTGCTCAGCAGTCCACCCCCAGAATATGCTTTGCTTGTTCTGTGCCTGAATTACTTCTGCAGCCTGCTGTTAAACATCTAGCATCAGTTTGCTTCAGCAGCAACAGAGAAAAAATGTCTGAAAGGTAGTTTAGAAGGAATGAATCTCAGGCATTGTTGCTTTTATTGTGCATCTCTGTTCTGCATATGACTTTCAGCATCTTTATTGGTTTGTTATGTGGAGTAAGTTTCTACGTGCATAACTCTTGGGGCTCTTGTCCCAATAATTGGACAGAGTTGTCTTCTGAATAACAAGAAAACTAAAGAGAGTAATGATTTATTAGTTGCCCCACCACAATTTCATTTTGTTATAATGATGATAGGAAATGTCCTGATTCTCTAAAACTAAACAAGAACTAAAAGCAGTTTTAGAATACATCAGACTGCACCCAACAGATGCAATTGTTACTGCTTTCCTCCTCCAAGAAGTACAATTCAGCCTCATGCACATTGTAACAGGACAACTGCTTACATAAATAGAGCGGGCTAACAGCTGAACAATTTCTGGAAAGATTTAGCAAGTAAGATAAACACAAAGCACTGATATTAACTCTCTGAATAACCTTATCCTAAGATCTGAATGACTTATGTTTCTGCTGTATTATTTTATTTAGGTGAGATCCACTTTTAATGCTTTGTTTAGAGAGTATCTTGTCAGAAATTCTACTTATGGTTAATAAATACATGAGAAGAAATATGTTTCAACAAAAAACAGATTAAGCCCGGTTTCTTGGGAAATGCTATTAACTCCTGTCAACAACTGCTGTCTGTTCATGCAAGATAATAGGTACCCTGCCTGGATTGTTTTTAACTTGCTTTGGATGTAAATTTTGTGAAATAAGATGGAATTTCAGCTTGTGGCTGTAGGACATTATCTTGGTCTTTTTCAGCTCCTGTTTGCATCAGTTGTCACATTTTTTTGTTGCTTTTATTAGGAGAAGGATCAGATGCCTGGTTAAAACCAGACACGTGTTCCTGAATACCCGCTCGCGGCTTGAGGAGAATCTAGCAGTGGTTTTGACAAGAAAAACCATTATTCATCATGCCTCATTTAGCAGGCATCAAATTTTACATTTTCCCTCTGCCAGCTATTCACTCTCCCGCCCCTTCTCATCAGTCAAATACAATTAATATCACCTTAACTGACTGTTAACTTTGATTATCCAGTCTAGTACTATTACTAGTTTTGTTTCTTGACATTAGCAAACCTTGAGTAATGATTTATAATCCAGTTAAAATGGTGTTGCTGGCATGTCCATATACCTGAGTTTATATTTCTTCTTTTTATCCCAAATGCCTTCCAGACTAATTTCATATTACTGTGCTATTTACTTATGCTTTGGCTCCCTACCAGCCTTAGTATTCTTTCACTATGAATTCCTTTCTGTCATCAACTCTTCTGCACAACCTTTTGCTGACTGTTCTTCAAGGAAAATCCTTTTTTTTTTTTTTCAATTTCATTATCCTTGTTGCTGGTATACCTTCCTTGGGAGTTTCTGAAGTGGACTGTGACCTCTAGAATAACATCTTTGACATTTAGTCAACATCTTATACTATCTCAGTTCAATAGAGTCCTTCAGCTGGTGTTCCCCATTGCTCAGAAGCACCAAGGAAGGAGAGCTGTCAGTCTGGAGTAAATGGTTGCTGAGATTAAATTATCCTATTTGCTGGACCACCTCCTGGTAGCTGTTGCTCTGCTGCTTCAAACATACATTTTTGCTATGTTTAGCCTTAATGCTGCAAATGCTCCCGAGGTATTTGAGTAGCTGTTTGGCACAAATTGGCTCTGGAAGAGAGATCATTGCTGGAAGCAAAAAAAAATCAGATGTGGGAAAGGCCTTGAAGGACTGTTTACGTTCCTCATGCTGCAGCTGAAGTAGGGCTGGTCACAGTGATTTGCTGCCTTGCTCTCTGTCCCATAGTTTTTAGTGTCTTGTGACACTCTCTTTTCTGTGGGTTACCTGGGTTTTAGAAGCAATGATTCTTGCTATAACATGTAAATAGTCAAAATATGTATCCAAACGTTTTATTGCAAACCTAGCAAGAGCATTGAACGATCTCTGTTCGAACCAGGGTAGTGCAAAAACCCCTCCTGAGAAATTAGTCATCCTGCCCTCCTGGAATGAGTTTGTGTAGTTGTCATGGAGGACTCCAGTCAGGAGCACTGGAGCTATGTACTGATTTATTTGTCTGATACTTCTTAATCTGGACTCCACTTTGTCTTCTGCAGCTCGCTTGCTGTGGGCTTGCAGGGTTTCATTTTCCACTGTAGCTCTGGTGGGAGCGCAGCAGGGAGGAGTCCTCCATGGGTGATGTTCACTGGCTCGCACCTTTCTGTCTTCCACAGTTTTTGTGGCTGACTGACTGGCAGAAGTTACCTCCCTGCATTGCTGCTGGTTTTGTTGGCTTTTTTTTTTTTTTAAATTATTACTTTTTCATTCTGTTAGTTTGTTCTGTCGGGTGTCTTGTAACCACATACTAATGGGTGAAAAAGGCAAATTTCAATTCCTGCATGAAAGTGGTATGCTGGTATAATCATAAAATGTGGGAATGGCAATATCCTGCCCTCAAAGAAATGATTGTTCTAGAAACTTAAAAAGAAAGCTATGCTCCTGTTTTGGGTTTGAACATGGCTTAAACTCTATCTCTACAATGCATGGGGAGAACATCTTGCGCTAAATGACTATTTAATCATTCTCTAATCAAAGTTTCTGAAACTTTCCTAGAACTGTTTGAAAAGACATTATTTTGTGCAGATCTTGTATCTGTACTTCGTCAGCTCATCTATCCTTTTGATGGCTACCAAAATTTTTATGACAGTAGCTTTTTACTTATGGGGGAAGTAGTATTCAGAGAGACTTAAGATCTTATAGTTGGCCTTAAACATAACAACTAATATTAATGAATCCCTACAATTGAACATCAAAATATTCATTAGAAGAAGAATTTGTTCCTTTCTCTTGAGTTTAGGCTTTAAGGATGTAGCTGGAGTTTCTTTCGTTCTTGTGGCCCAAGGAATATTTAAGTATTCCTTGAAAAAAATAGAACAGCTTCAATCTGGTGGTATTGACACCATCCTGGCCCTAGATGCTGTATACCTGTGACGTGAGACATGTGGGAAGCTGTACCAAAATCTCTTTGGTAGGTTGGAATTGTGGCCATGGGGGTCCATCACAAAGGGCTTTGTTAGCTCCTCAATGCAGGGGAGAGCTGAAGGTTGTGCATCCAGACTGGAGAGGAGCAGTGCTTCTTACAGCATGTCTCTGGTTTAACACATGCAATTAATTCTCTTTGCATCTCCCACCTCATGACACCTACTTGCAGGTCTGTGCCCTGAACAAGGCAGAAGTTGTGGGGCTGTGGAACAGTACTGCTCTGCTTGAGCAGCACCTGGGCTGAGTGCCTCCTTTTTAGACACAATTTGACATTTAGTGACAAAACTGTTTGAGCCAATATAAATCACAGGGCAAATCTGCGACTGTGCATGCTCTGGGGTAATGTGCATACTCATGGCTTGAGCCTGTCATCAGACACCTTAAAACAGCTGCAGATTTGCCAGGGAGGTGTGGAGATCTGTAGGGTCCCATTAATGCTTCATAGAATCATAGAATTATCAAGATTGGAAGAGACCTTCAAGATCATCCTGTTAGTTCCTGACTAACATATTCCTGGTTATGTGTTGGCACTGGTCTGTTATCCGTGCTGCAATTGCTTCTGTCCAGGCCAGCAGAACCTGGACACCTGATTTAGGGCTCTCAATTCTGCAAGCTGGCAAAGTACCTAGGAGTGCTGAGAAACTAAGTACTGTATTTCCTAAATTCTTTGATGAGTCAAGCTTGGAGACTCTTATCACTTGTATATTTTAATTTCATGAATTTCTGGAGGCCAGAAGGAGGATCAGGATCTCACTGTGTTACGTGCTACACAGACATGTAGAAAGAGTTACCCTGAAGGTCTTTCAATCTATATACAAGAAGATTAAAGATTAGAGAAACTGAAATATCATGCAAGGACAATAATCAGATAATAAGTGGTAAATGTTGCATTAGTTCCACATTAGATTTTTCCCTTGTTTTTGTGTTATATTCCTTTACTCTTACCACCAAAGATAAGAGGTAAAGAAAGAAGAACTGATGGTTTACATTTCTTTTAATATATCTCACCTATGGCAAGAGGGCAACTGGCATTTTTGTTGGTCTCTGGTTATTATGTTTAGGTTTGGGGTTTTTTAAAGTAACATTATTATTAAAAATATGACCATCAATAATGGTATTTTTTTGCTACTATGGTGCCCAAGGTCTGCAGAGATAGGGGCCATCTTGGAAAGATGCTCTATAAGCAGAGAAAGAAATCCACCTCTAGTTGGTTTAGCAGTCCTTATTCTGCTACTTACAAAAAAATGAGGATATTTTTTAGGGGAAAAACAGTAATTAAAGTATTATCTCCTTGAGTCCTCTTAAGGGACAGCAGAATTTTACTGTCAGGACAAGTCTGTGTTTTCCAGCTTTATAGCTATGGAATGATTTCTATGCATAGACTAGTCAATATGCTTCTCTGAAGGTTTTGCTTCACTTAAGTGAAGTACAGCAATCAGCTGTCAATACTGAAGCCCTGTATGAAAGGCAGTCAATTTTCTTCCTATGTTCAGCTCTATCATGCTGCCTATAGCTCCAGTAGATTGCATTATTTGGCACACCTGTGAATTTAGTGAAGTGCAGTACATATGACAGGAGGCTTCAGTTAAGTTATATCAGCATCTGGCACTTGCCATGATGAGATGTAGGAGGATTGAAAGAAATCATAGTCCCATTGAAATCAGCAGTAACACTCATTGTACTTCAGTGAGGACAGGATTTCAGGATGTGTATTGGCAAGGGCATGTCCCCGGCTTCTCTTAAATGATTCTACCTGCGGAAATTGTCTTTTATGTCCTATGTGGAGAGAATCTTAAACATAATTTTGGTTTATTATTGCTCAGTGGTCTGCTGGGAAGTAAATCTAACAACCAATTTATATAATGACAAGGTCCCAAACGCCAAAGATGATCAGAGCACCATCTTCGAAAAGGTAAAGAAAGAAAAGCTTTTCTTCAAAAAACTAGGAGGTGCAATGATACAAGTCCTTTTCCTGAGACAAGAATACAGCGTCCTCAGTGTCAGAAAGAAAACTTTTGCCATTCCCTTTTGTAAAGAGCTGTAAAGAGCCCCACAGCCCCGTTCTCCACTTCCCGAGCCAGAATTTTCCTTGACCCACCTGGCTGTCGTGAAAGTCGCATGTTTAAGATGATCGAAAGCCTCATTCTTCAGCAGGGTTTGGCTTTAGGGAACCCAGCTCTCTCTCGGGGCAGTTTGGAAAATGGCTGTGTCTCCTCCCTGCTTTTCATAGCTGGCACTAGATGGTGCTGCGGCACTGGGCTTCGCTTCGGAAAACTCCAGCGGCGTCAGCCTGCTGCTCTCTCCAACGCATCCGTCTCACACTGAGAATCGGGACGGTAAAAGACCCTTTTCTAATCCTAAACATGAGCTTTTGTCAGTGCAGGGTCTGTTCCAAACCTGGACATTGTTCAGCCCTATCTACTTGTTTCCTTTTCTTTTAGAAATGGCTCTGCTCTTCCTGTATTTCCTTGGTCTGCGTGGAGTATGTGACAGGCATCAGAGACCTGAGGTTACTGGTAACCACAATATCCCATTTATCCTTTTAATCTGTTCCTATAATTCCCCATCTCTCTCTCTCTTATATGTTCCCATATCTTAACTTACTTTTTCAAATGTTGTTTAAACAGATCTGCTTAAAGCAATTTACTGGATTTTTCAATTAAAAAATGGATTGGACAGATTCAAAAGAAAGAAATCGATAATCTCCAGCACAGAAGACAATACAGGCAGGCTTTTCCGTACAACACAGACAGTACTCTACAAGGGCTGTGTGGAGATACTCTTCAAGCATCTCCCATTTTGCTGCCTAAGTGCTTGAGATTGGTCTTGAAATGCTTCTCCAGTTCTCTTCCTGAGTCTGCCTGGAGCCAGTTCTGATGACCACATGAATGAGGGTAGAGGCCTTTATTTGAATCCCTTCTGTTCCCTGCCTCTCACCACCTGGGAGCATGGCTGAACCTCTCCCTGGTGATGGCTGGCCCCTCGTCTGGCTGTGGGGATGGGGTGTTGACCAGCCTGTTCTCCTCCAGGAAACACCTGGAAGTAGGCAGTGGGCAGCTGTGAAGGAGGAGAGGGCTGTCTGAGGTCTGGCAAGATCTCTCCAGTCTGTATCTCAGTAGATTTACTGCAGCTGTGGATAAAGCAAAAGATGATGATGTGTAATGGAGTCAGAGAAGACCCTTCTCTGATCCTATTCAATCTGAGGATGAGGTTGAGCCTTGGAGAAGGGGCTGTAATATCCAATGTATCTAAGAATCTAAACCTGAGGGTGACAAGCCTGATCTTCAGCTGTCCATTTGGGTTTCTTCAAGGTTTTGCTTTTGTGTGTGTAATCCAAATCTCTCTATATCTCCAGCAAAAAAGCATGCCGAATGAGAAATGTAGAGTTTAGAGGATTTGAATCTGTCTCTACTCCAGATCCAGAGGAAATGTGAAAGCTCAGCTGGAGATGTGAGGCATCTCTGGGCCAGGTTCATTCCTCCAAATTTGTTTCCTCAGTCCTTCTTGAAATTTTACATCCATTTAGGGTGAAACTGCAAAACATAGTAGGTGTCTGTTTAGCTCTAAAATATCAATCAACATGAGAGTATTTTTTCATTACTGCTGACTGAGATTTCACGCAATGTTAGTTAAAATGTATGGAAAAGAGCCGTTGAAATGGTCTCAGCACAGAAGTTTGGTAAAATGTATTGCAATATGACCATTATATTAAAGAGGAGGAAAAAAATGGGAAATTTTCTGACAGAGACTGTGTGCAAGCTTGAGGTGCCCTCAGAATTGCTCAAGCAAAATTCAGCTGAACTGTATATTTCAAAAACAGAGACAGGAGAAAGAGCACCACAGATTAGTCTCTCATTTGTAGGAAAATAGTTAAAATGACAACAAAGACAAGAAAACCTACATTTCAATTTCAATACATCTGTTTGAATTATGGCTATTTGGTACTTTTGAGAACAAATTGCATTTGAAATGGAATCTTTCTAATGACTTATCTTTCAGGCAGGTATTGTGCACACCTTTTTAATGCATTTTACATGTTTGGAGGGGGGAAGAAAAAAGATGAATTATGAAGAAGTTAAGAGGAAAATAATTTCAGGAGGTAATGGATGAGCTCTGTCTGGAAGATTAATCAAGGCAGTTGCAAGAGAATGCCAAAAGCATAACTGAAGTAGAACTAAATATCTGATTGTAATTAAAACTTTAGCCTTCTAATGGCTCCATGAAAGATATTTTAATAAACGTGAAATGCACTTTCTAAATGGCACGCTAACTTTTAATGACTTGGGTGTTTTGTTTGATTAGTAACCTGGACTGTTAAATTAAAGCCAACTGCAAATGCATGATAAAATATTGATGGTTTCAGGCAAATGAATTGGGGGAGTTATGCTTGACAGATTTTTGGTATCATTAAGGATTTTAACTGGTGGAAAATATATATTGCTGGTGCTTAAAGATAGTTAAAGAGGATCTCGTCATTTATATGCCCTAGTTTTAATTTTGCAGTAATAATGGGAAAAAAATCTGAATTATTCACAGATGGTTGGTCAAGAGAGGTCACTTAATTTAAAAAGTGTTATTTTAATTATACCTGTTTCTCATTTCCGACATAGAAAATTAAATATTTGGTGGTATTTGGTTATTTCTTTTCTTAGAGTGCCTGGAGCTTTCTTGAGGCTTCTGTGTGTTTTGCATGTGTGTTAAGGAAGGAAGAGTGACATGGTAGAAAGAGTTTTATTGTTTTCAGTATAAGCAGCTTTATTGGAAGTTAATTAAATTAAAAAAACATAATGGTGTCTGCAGGTTCAGAAATAACACACGGGATTTCCAAAGGAAATGAGGATGATCCCAGAACTCAGCCTCTTTTAAAAACAGACTTGTATTATCAAATTTCAGCAGCCTTTCTGATATCTTCACATAACTGAAAAAGAGAGTTGGAGGATTGTGGGAAAACCGCTGGAAGTTTACCTGGTTTGCATCATCTAAGAACAGGTTCTTATACCTGAGATGTGCTCTGCTTTTTTTGTAATGCCTTAGATTTTACACAGACTTTACTTCTACTGTACTCTAGTTTTCATGCAAAGAACAGAGATCAAAATAAGGCACAGCACCCAGAGCAGGGTTAATAGAGCAGTGCTTCAGAGTAGCTATAATAGGTGAGATTTCACTGGAGAGGAAGGGAGCACAATATCTTCTGCATGCCTATGCCAGAGTGTCAACTGGAGTGAAATCAAACTTGCACTGAACTCAAAGGATGCCTGGTCAGGGATTTTCATAGGACTAGGTGTTTCCTAAAGCTCTGCATCACCTTTACATCTTCCTGTCTCCTTCCCTCATTCTGGTTTCTGCTCCCTGTGCCCAGGCAGCTGCTGGCTGTGCTTTTGCTATTCCCATGGCATTGTCCCTCTAGCCCCAGGAACCTCTCAGGTTCTATGGCAGAACCTCTACCTCGTTTTCTGCTTCTGAGTTTCCTGCTGTAGGCAGTGGCCAGCCTACAGCAAAGCAGCAGGAGGCAAAAGACAAGTCTTTGGATGGCTGAACATGGACCTAGGGTCAAGAAGTTATTAAGGGAGGAGTTTGGTGAGATTTCAGCCAAAGCCACATGTGAGTACCTTGGTGGGATCTCATGGAAGAGTAACTGTCCCTTTGACTTCCCAGGGATCCCAGACCTGGGTTAGGACAAAATTCAGTCCCTGATGAGAGGGAAGGTGGGAACACAGCAGGTACTGGCCCCTTCTGAGGAGTGTTGGGGAAGACATTCAAAGAGAAACGGTGTAAGCCAAGGCAAAAGTAGGCAGCTGCTATCTACACCAGAATCTGCAGTCACAGGAGTATTTCAGATGTCTTGTACTGTCACCTGGAAGTAATGAGGAAATATCACAGCTGAGGTGCTACATAGAGTGAAGTTCCAGGGCTAAGTCCAGTTTGAACCTACA
Organism: Amblyornis subalaris; assembly: GCA_018881555.1. Lineage (NCBI taxonomy): Eukaryota > Metazoa > Chordata > Aves > Passeriformes > Ptilonorhynchidae > Amblyornis > Amblyornis subalaris. The sequence goes on from JACAXG010000019.1 coordinate 8,979,247, forward strand.
TATGGGACGCAGGAATTTGCCACAACCTTTAGGTAATGTCCAATGAACACATAGTCCTAGGCAGAGGGCCATGAGCTGGTTTGCTGTCTTTTGGCCAATCTAATTTATCCTGTGGAGGAAGGATTTCTTAGTTACCTAGAGAAAAAAAGCCTTGGAGACACTGCTGTTGTGTATGTGATGACTAGTTGCCCGCTGCTGGTATCCATTGCTATTAGAGAAAACTTCAGACTGCAAAACTGTGGTGGTAGCTCTGAATTTCATGTTATGTTCCACTTGCTTTGTTTCTTCATGGACATTAGACATCACCCAATCCAGAAGACACCTCATATTAATTTTATGCCTATGAATTTCAAGCAGAGCATTTCCAAAATTCAGTACCTTGGATTGCAAACTCATCAGGCCCATCTTCTCATTGAGTCATGTGCAATACTGAGCACACGACTGGTGCACAACTGATAAATTCTAAGGTCCTGGAGACTCCCATTTGTCAGAGAAAAATGCGTCCATGTTCAATAAAAGATTCTGCCACTCTGTTGCTGTTTGCAGCTCTCTCGGATTTATGTATTCAGCTGATGATGAGCCATTCAGTGTGATGGGTGTGATGTGTCTTTCCAGTTGGACGGGATGACCACAAATGTTATTGAATTCCACCAGTCTGCTGATGGAAGACAAAATCTGTTCCCACACAATGTCAGTAGAACCAGCATAGGAGATAATGCAATATTTATTTATGTACAGGAGGCCGCAGATAAATTTCGCATATTGTGGAATGCTGAACGCTCATAAATGATGTACCAACTTTATCCTGGCGGAACTGGCAGATATAAACATGATGATGTTTCTGACTGGCTCAGTTTTACTGTCATCCAAATGGCTTAGTATATAACATAAAAGCACATCTGAGTCAGTGAATGCCCATTTCTGAGTGTAGCCAGATGGATTTCTACTGTGCAGGCCCTTGTTTGATGTCTAAATTTGTCTCTCCGTATCAGCATGCTTGGAAGAAAACCTTGATTTAAGCTGGTTATGGAGGCTCCATGCTTGCGTTTACAAATTTTCTGACATTCAGCCAAAAGGCTGGCTTTATTCCTCACCAGGTGGAGGGAAACACACTTTTAAAATTATTTCCCTAAAGTGAGGAGTGGAGTTTCTACTCTTTGGTTTCAGCTGGGGTGGTGTAGGCAGTGTGGCTTATCTCTCATTTCTTCCATCATGGGGGTSGGTTTCTCCAGCTCTTCCCATTGAATAACTCATCTGGAATTTTTTTAAAACTACCCATGCAACTTTTTTGTTGCTGTGTACATACTCACCTCCCTCTCAAGGATGGTGCAGACCCTTAGATCCAGTTGGGAGGAAGCTGAGATGTTCCAAGGTCAAGCAAGGATATCATCAAAACAACCTTAGCTTGAGAGGTTCAAAAGTTCCTCAGTCAAAGGGAAATGAAATTCACAGGCGGGATTGTTCAACTCAGTGTTTTTTTTCTAAAATGCATTATTGAAATGTTGATAGGATTTAAAATCCATAATGTTTATCCTGAGTAGTTCTTGCCCTGTTCTTTTAGACATATTTTTCTTCTTTCTTTTTCTGGATCCCACTGCCTTTCCTTTAACTCAATTATATTTTCTTTCTTTTTTCCTTTTCTATACTAAATCCATTTGTTCCAGATGAGGAAAAGAAAATGGTAAGTCACCAGTCCTGACTTATCCTCCTAAGCACTGGATTTTCTTTTGTGCCTGGTCAGGAGTGTCCGCCCACACCATCACATATTGTTCTCAATTTCTGGAAAAGCAAAAGGAAAGAGGCCCTCATTCAGTCACATCATAACACACTTGAAATGGTTATAGCACATGGTGCCAGTATTGTTAATATTTTGCTTTGTTGAGTATTTCATTCAGTCTGCCACTGTGCTATGGAATTTGTATGAATTTGTGATTGTGACCTTTTATCTGTTTTTCCTATTTCCCTCACCTGTTCCTAGCATATGTTTCTTTCCAGTCAGGTTCCTCTTAATTTGGCCGAATATTTTCTCTTTTAATTCTAATACTTTTTCATTTCTCCTTCTTGGGCTTTTCTCTTTCTCTTCCTTTTATTTCCTGTGTCCTGACTACTCTTTGCCAATGTATTTCATCAGCTTGACCTTGCTTGTTATCATATGGACGCTGCAGTTCACGCCTCCTGTTCTCCAAAGTCCTTCCACATTCACCTTACTGCTGAATATGTTTTCATCCCCTCTGCATCCTTGGCGTAAGAAGATTTGGTCAGGCCCTGCAGCCTTCGTCTCAAAGATAAAAAAAAAGGCTGGAGTGGGGGCAGGTGGTGAGAGATGAGGGTGGATCAAAGGTCTCATCTGAGCCTGGGGGAGGTTTTGGGGAGTGCCAGCCTGTGTGGGCAGGGACTTGCAAGGAGGGATGCAAGGATTTACTGTGCTGGGTATGACCTGGGGAGCTGAATCGCCCATCTTTCTTTAGCCCTTGCTGCCTAGGGATACCCAAGCATGCCAAAACAGGGCAAGAGTGCTATACTTTAATGTCGTGTGAGTGATGGTGATGTGACAAGCATCACATCTGCTCATTTTGTTTTGCCCAGACTAGAAATTCTGCCAAGACTTATAGCCAGGGACCCAGGTCTAAGTAGTGAAGGGGTCTTCACTGTTAGTGCTTTTTAAACAACATAGTTTGGGTGTAGTAGCACAAATCGTTACTGTCCTTCCTGGATCACATTGATGCACTGATAGACCCCATATTACTTTCGAGGCTTATCAGTGCCCAATGAAATATAAATATTGTAGGCACTAGAAAGGTGACTTAGTACGTCTTATGAACCCTATTTTGCAGTCTAAAACTACTCTTTTGCTTTCATTTGGTGGGACTACAAAGACTCAAATAGCTTGTCTTGAGTCTCTGCCAGAATCTTTTCACATTACACTAGCTGAAGGCAAATTCACAAAACACATGAACAAAAGATGTTATGTGGTAGCTATTCTTATGGTGAGAGTATTCCTAAGAGACAATATTATGCAAGTCAATACATTTCCAAAATGGCCACCAAATTTTGATATGTAACACTGGGTTGTGGAGATTGAAATTAGAGAGTGCTCGCTGGGGAGATCTCAGTTACCCACCTTGCACAGTGGCAGCCACTTACCTACAGAAACTGAAGATTGCTTCTGCTGGTGAAAACATCTGGAGACAGTGAGAGGGCAATATCTGAGACCAGAAAAGAGTCTGTAATGACAGCTAACGAAGCTAAGAGAGAGACTTTTGCAATGAGCTCTAACCTCCTGTCACGCCGGTCCCTATTGCGTGACTAGAACTAGAAAATATTCTTTGGTATCTTGTCAAAACTGCTCTGTAATGTTTGGACTGAAGCCACTGTGAAGGTGTGATCCTTCGTGGGATTTTTTTTGTAAAAGTAGAATGAAAAATGTTCTGTCACGTTCCAGGTTACAAACTGTAGCTGGAGTAATAAAAGGTCACTTTGCCATTCAGCATCCATTTCCTATTCCTTTGAAGTCCAGCATTTACTAGCAAGTAAACCACGATACTTCAAAAGTTTCGCAGCAGTGCGGTGAGGCAGAGATATAACTACTTGAGTAAAATAACCGATTATCTGGTACTGCTTTTGCTGCTAAACAAAATAGGGCCTACTCTGGTTTTCTCCACATCTGTGCTCTGTATACTTTTCCAAGTTGGCTCTGGCCATCTGTACTGTATCTTTTATACAAGGATAAATATCTTTGAAGTGTGTGGAGAGGGAAAAAAGCACCTTCTTTTGACATCTCTTTTGCTGTGGTGCTTTCATTTGCTTGGGAGAATTAGAAAATATTTTATTGCTTATTCTCTGTCCCCTTCCTCTTTCCCCCTCTCTTTCCACAACTTTTCATATTGTGAAAAGAGAGGAAATACTTAGGAAAAGATGTTTGCTGTCCACAAGCAGAAGAAAAGAATACATGAGGCTGCAGTGTTTCTTGAAAGGTAATTTCTTTTGCCAAGCTCTCTTTGTGTAATCAGATAGAACCATCTGGAAACAAACAAGCAAACCAGCTTTCTCTGGTTACAGCGAGGAAGGAAAATGTTATTAAAATGATCGCGGAGCTTTTTCTTGGGGATTGATTTTATGCACCATGCCATGATGTGAGGCCAGCCCTGTGCTGCGGGCGATGCGACCTGCCAGCTGCAGGGGGCAATCCAGCACAACTCAAGCTGGTCTGTCAGCCCTTGCAATAACTGTTTCTGACAACAAAGACCAAAATTGTGCTCGTGGTTTGGGGACTGTGAGGCTATGTTCTAGCACAAGGCTCCTTTGTGCTCTGATTACGTATTGTGCAAAAACCCCTTCATCAGCTGCTCCTGTGTGTGTCCACTGGGTGCACTGGAGTTGCCCATTTTCTCGCCAGCGATTTGTTGTTTGAGTGGAGAACTTGTGCTGATGCTGAAGTGCAGTCTGTCCTGCTGGGCTTCTGGTCAGTGCTCCCATACTGTGTCATCAGGAGGCTTGGTCGTCTGGTGTTTTGTTTCCTCCAGCAACAGCCAAAATGAAAGGTATTTGGCAAACGAACTTGTAGTAAGCACAATTGCTGGAAACAGTCGTGTTGGGTGCCAAAGAGTGGTTGAAGCCTATTGGTATGGTGGGACACTGGTGCAAGGGCAAAGGCGTGAGAGCTGGTGAGGAGAAGTGGGGCAGCAGCTCTGACAGCATTTGGTTTTTGTGTTTTAGCCCCTGACACTCTTGATGCAAGACAGTGGAGAAGTGTCTTCTCCTGCTCTAGGTTTGCAATGCGATGATTTAGTGGTGCTCAGGGACAAAGCGGCTGTATTGGAGATAGGGCAGCCATCTGTGCTAGCTTCAGCTAGGGTAGAGTTAACTTTCTTTACAGTGGCTGGTATGGGGCTGTGTTTTGGATTTGTGCTGAACAAAGGATTGATAAGGATTGAGGTGTTTTTGTTATTGCTGAACAGGGCTTCCACACAGCCAAGGCCTTTTCTGCCATGGTGGCGAGGGAGCTGGGGGTACATGGCAGGTTGAGAGGAGACACAGCTGGGACAGGTGACCCAAACTGACCAAAGGGATATTCCAAAGCATATGACATCATGCCCAGTATATAAAGCGCAGGGAAGAAGGAGGAAGGGAGGGACATTTGGAGTGATGCAATTTGTCTTCCCAAGTCACCGTTACGTGTGATGGGGCCCTGCTCTCCTGAACACCTGCGTGCCCGTGGGAAGCAATGAATAAGCTCCTTGTTTGGTTTTGCTTGTGTGAGCAGCTTTTGCTTTCCCTGTTAAATTGTCTTTATCTCAACCCACAAGTTTCCTAGCTTTTACCCTTCTGATTCTGTCCCCGATCTTGCTGGTGGGGGAGTGAGCAAGCAGCTGCGTGGGGCTTGGTTCCTGGCTGGGGTTAAACCATGACACCATCCCAGTACTCTCCAGGGATTAGGGCAGGAGACTTGTTGAGATCCTCCTCCTCTAAATCCCTTGTGCAGGCTTGTTGAGAGCCTTCTCACTTGTTTGCATCTGCGTGAGAATGGCAGGCAGCTTTCTCCTGAGCTGTTGCCCACCTGCTGCCTCTGGGCCACCCTGCCTCTGATATCCACTGATCCCAATCTCCCTGTCAAAGGATGTTTTTTGTCGCAGGCCTTGGCTTACTGCTGCTTGGTTAATGTGCTGTGCCAGGTGGGCACTGCCAGTGGTAAAGCATGGTGGCCATACTGCTGCTTTGTCTCTCCTGCTCAAGGCAGGGAGCAGTCAGCAAGATGGTTTGGTGCCTGGCAGGATGCACAGGAAAGTCAGAAGCAGCTCAGGGGTGGAGGGGAAGCTAACAAAGGGACTTTGGACAGAGAGGCAGGAGGCTCATCCGGCTGGCTCTGACTCCTCAGCCCCTGAAGTGTGGGTCATCATGGCCCATGCTGTAGAGAACCTGGCTGGCCTTTGGTCCTGAGTCACTGGCTGCCTCCCACAGAGGGACTACCAGGGTCGGCCACCATCATCTGCAGCTGGCCGGTGTGATTTCCCCTGGCAGCATGGTCCTTGGGTCATTTGTTTCGCTTGCCTGTACTCCTGAGTGCTGCAGGTGTTTCTGGTGAGTGCTGGGCACCCAGCTCACCATCACTCCTGCTGGTAAGCAAGACACAAGCAAAAGTGATCAGATTTTAGTTGTCCATAAAAGTCCCTGCCCAGTCTTCGTATTTCCTAACAGTGACACCTGAAAAGCCCTGCATGAGACTAAAGAGCCTTTCTGATGGCAGTGGAGAGAATGTTGGTAAGAAGGGTCTTCTGAACCCAAACAGGTTGGGTCGTGAGAAGAGGAGGGCTCGGTGCCTCCTGGGCGCTTCCCACCTGCACGAGGGGAGTAGAGTGGGACTCTCCAGAGCAGCCCTTGAGCTGCGAGGTCAGTGAGCAGTGGAATTTATTGCACTTTGTTTGCATCTCATGGTGAGGCTCTCTTGTCCAACAAAGTGCAGAGATTGATCAAAACTTCTCCTGTGGTTACGGCACGGATAAAGTATCTCCAGTGTAGATTTTTCTGGCATTCTATGATCGTTTTGTTCCCACTAGAAATTCATTTTAGCAGAAGCAGTACGCTCTTGTCAGATTTGGTTAAAACCGGACAACAGGTTTGATATTACTGAAAGGAAGCAGAACTTGGACATTTAGTCATATCAACTGCATTGCCTCAGGAAGCTGGATTAAAAATTAATAAGTGATGTTTTTATTAAGACCCTTAACATGCAATGCAACCCAAAATATTGGCAGAGATGGTACCTAGTGTTCATGGTGGTAGGAGGCCAGCAGGTTTTTCTCTGGTTATTTGCAATAATCAAGCAATGTAGAAAAGTTAAGATTTGTGCAGTTTTTTTAATGACAGAGAGCTTGTCTGTTGAATAACAAAGAAACATTATTCTGTTTTTAAATAGGAGGAAATAGTTTTATCTATTTCTTGTGTGTGGGAAGGTAAAAAAAAAGAGAAACTGTTAGAACTAGAATAAACTAGGGTTTATCATCCATAGGCAAGCCAGGCTGCACTGACAAAATCTATGAGGAGCCCACTGTTCTCATCTAAAGTTTTCTCAAGTCTTTGGAAGTGCCTATAAAGGAGAAAGGATTAAATTCCCTAAGTTAGATTCAATAATGAGATATTGTCGTTACCATTAACCCTCCAACTTAAAAAAAAAAAAAAAAAGAAAAAAAAAGACTTTTAGAAAGGTTCTGTAATTTCAAACCCCTTGTGTTGGAAGGCATGTGGGGCATCTTGTCCAACTAAGTCCTCTCCTCACCCATCATCAATAAGTGGCTCTGTACCCCTTCCAGGACCAAGTGATGCCTCCCCTTGCCACCCCTGCTCCATCCTGAGAGAAGCAGCTTGCCCCTCCAGCATGATTCTCCTGGGAAGCAGTCACCTTGCCTCTGGTAGTGTTTCCGCTTCAGGTTTTATAAATTACTACCATCCCTGCACAGGGCTGGCAAAGTGGAGCTTTTTGTTTTGTTTGCCCTAGATACAATTTTATTATTAATCACATCAAGGGAGGCTCAGAGGTTTTTAGGGCTAGAAGAGACCATTACTGTAATCTAGTTTGGGAAAATGTCTTCCACTGTGGTTTTGGGTTTTGCCAAAAAGAAAAATGTTATTTGTTTTGTTTTGCCCTTAGGCCTTAAGGTGTAATTTAAGTTCTTCATAAACCAAACATAAAGACAGAATAATAATTATCATAGTATTTTAAAAAAGTTTTTTCATTTACTGAATAAATTTCTAAAAATTATTTTGAAGTATTGGAATAAAAATCTACTCTGGTTTTAAATGCAGGAAACCCCTCCTACCCTTTCTGGTTAAAACACAGACAAATTCTGATACCACAGGGAAGTCCAAGGATGGGGGCATGGACACAGCACAGCAGGATCTGTCCAGGGAAGTTGAGGAGAATTTTATCTGTATCTGAATAACAAGCTGAAGTGGGCCATAGAGGAATTCTGCTCACATTTCTGACAGAAGCAAAACTTTCAGCTCTTCTTGATGTTCAACTTTCAGGACTTGTTTAATATTCAACACTGGTTTCATCATCAAAGAAATTGAGGCAAAATTAAAAATTCTTTTCCTGGGTCTGTTATTTTCACAGCTTCTACTTCCTTTCCATTTTGATACTGCCATCCATTTTGATAAAAGAAAATGATATGTGAGGAACAAGGCAGGCAGGAAGAAGACAGAATGAGAAGTGCTTTTCAGTACTGACTTCACCTCTGCAGAAGTTTATAATAAGGTGTCTGCAGATCACTCCCTGCTGAAAGCTCTCACAAATAACACCCTGTTACAGAAAGTGAATTAAACCAGTCCTGCTATGCACGACTGCTGGGGAGCACCATGGCACACTCTGATCTCCGAACAGTTGGTCTCTCTTGTCTAGTGCTGTGCAATTTCTTTCTGCTCTTTTCTGTTGAGCACGTATTACTTCTGTGTTGTTTTCGTGTGTGTCTTGTCTCCTCCCTTCCTGAAAGCTTTTTGTTGGAAGAAAAGGCTTCCAAAAGCTCGTTAGGCTTATTGATCTGGATTGACTCCTGGGGCAGGCTCTTAGGATCCAGAAGAAAGCTCTTTTCAGGGAGCCTGGTTTGCAAAACATGCTCTCTGCCATTTGTTCCCCAAATGAATGGATGAAGAAGGAGCCCAGCCTGTGTGGGCACCTTGAAGGGCAGCTTGAAGGTGGTCTAGGCTTTAGGGGGACCCCCTGAAGCTCTGCATTAGGGTCAGTGCTGGCTATGTCGCTGCTTCCTAGTGTGACCTTGAGCAAGTCATTTGATCTGTTCCTATGTGCCCTGGTCAGGAGCTGCACCAAGGATGTAACACAGCTCTAAATTATACTCTCAGACAGCATTTGTGTTGCGGTCACAGGGGAAAAACACCTCCATTGCACCAGCCCGGCCAATGCAAGCCCTGGTAGCAGCCCAGCTGCAGCATGACATGCATGGATTTCTCTTTTGGAACAAGCAGTATGGTGGTGGCAAAGCCAGTGGAAGGGGATGAAACTGGGGGGTTTTCTGTGACAAAAGGAAACTTGAATGAATTTGTGCCAGTGCTCTAGACTTCAGTAGGCTGTTTCGTACGAAAATCAATGTTAATGTAACATTACATCTGAGCTATTAAACCTGTTAGTTAACCTGTGGAGCTCAGCCTGTAATCTCACAGCCCTTTCTTGAACTTTACATAGGCCAGTATCTAAAACGCTACTTACACAGAAAAATGGTAAGGTACTTCTCTTTTCTGTAACTCCAGAAAAGTTTTGCAAAATACAAAGTAGAATTTGCCTCGGAACAAATTAAATATATGGGAAGTCTCACTTTAAGGACTAAAGTTTTCAAGAAATTCCCACACATTTTCAGAATACATAAAGAAAGCCAGGTCTTGTCTGTTAGGTGTTTGTTAACACTGGTATTTCTCAAAGCCCTCCAGCAGAAGAGGGTAGATCTCTGAATATATCTTTGGACGAGATGCTGTTTAGATTAAGAATGTCCTTCTGTGGTCATGAGTGGATATAATGGGATGCTGGTCCCAGCCAGGCCTCAAGGCATCTCTGCATTTGCTGGTGTTGCTGTTGGAATCACTCTTGTTGCTGGCAGTTAAAAGTTGATTCTGTAGTTGTAATGCATATTCATACTCCATATGACTATCAGCAGTTTTGCAAATTCTGTTCTTTAGATGGTGCCACTCTTTGCATAAGACAAAATGCTTCAATTTACATAGTCTCCAGGGGAGTGGCAAACAAAAACCTGTAGCTTGATTGTTTTTCCTGTCATTACCTATTTTTCTGAGAACTTCTTGTATGTCACTTTGCTAGTATAACCTGATACTTTAATTAATAGACATGAATTTACTAGCAGCAAAACACAGTGGGTATTTGTTGTTCTAGTGACCCTTGTCTTCTCTTCCCCTAATAGCTCATGCAACTCATTCAGTCCCAGCTGAAGCTTTGGATTCTTGGAGGCTGCAGATGAGATAAAAGGCTGTGTGTAGCAGCCCAGAAGGGTGTGCTACGTCTCCTTTGTTGTGATCCATTGTGGGAATGGGCCCAGATACACTTGCCTGTGGTTAAAAAAAGGAAGTATTTTTAAAGCTGTGTAGACATTATCATAGCTCATATGTATGGAAGGGTCAAGCTAAGGTTGTCATGGGGATTGCATCTGAAATCCTGGTGGCACTGAAGTCTGCCAGAGCTTTGACAGCCCCATTAATTGAGTTTCTGTGGTTGGTAAGCCTTCTTTCCTGATGTTATTTTTAATGCCACACAGAGAAATCGGAATGCAGTGGAGTTTCTGGAAGGGGACTGAAATGTCAGTGCCCCCATGCCATTCAAACAGCCTTGATGGGGTGGGCAGAGAGGATGAGGGCAGATCCTCCATCCTGGCTTTTAACTGTCATGGGTTGGGAGGCTGCTGGCATTGCTCCAACCTGCCCAGTGCCATTGGGGAAGCTGCTGTGTGGGAGCCAGAGGGGCAGGCTAGAGGTCATGGTGCTATTCTTCCTCTCACTGGCATGCGTGGGGATGCAGAGCCCTGGGGAGTGGAACCTCTCCTTCCTGCTACAGTGGTTCTTTTTGGGGTGCTATGGTTTAGACTTTGACATGTGGACAGGCCGTGCAGCCCTTTGAGTTAAGGACTGCATTGGCTGGCTGGTGGGTACCCAAGGGGAGGCTCCAGCTCTGAAGGGGATGCTGTACAGTGGCTTCCTGTTTCTTTTTTCCTCAAATTTAAACTCCTTAGAAACAAATCCCTTCACTCCTCAAATAAGCTCTTTACTTCTGCCTTTCAACCCTAAATAGCTTAGCATATAAGTAGCTTCTTTTGGAAAAAAAAAGTCAACGCTGTCTGTGTTTCTGTGATCAGATGCTCAGAATGAATTTCCGTCTAATCCTAGTTTTGAAATTGATTCAGCTCAATGACCTTGGGCAAGTTACTTAACCTCTCAGTGACCCAATTTTTCCATTTGTAAAATAGAGAGCTGAATACCCTTGTGAGCTGGGTAAACACCTCCTGAAGCTTAATTTAGATATGCCTGTTTTAGAGGCCTTTGAACTCTGTGGTTGGAAGCATGATGGAAGAGCAAAACATGATCCTCAGTAGGGAGTTTAATCTTCCAACGCACTCTGTGGGTCTGGTGCACAGCCCAGTCCAACCAGAGCCTTTCTGTAGCCATTAAACATAATGCCAGCAGGAGGTTCATGCTTGCTAGGAATGGTGTTAGAGCATCTTAATCCCACCTCTGCTTGGAGAGGCAGGGGAGCAGCCTTGCACTGCCCCAACTGGGCATTAGGTTAAGGAGGAACGGCTGAAGAGGAATGTCAGGTATACTTGACCCTCCTGGTTTCCAGCCCTGTTTGGTTTTAAACATGACATGTGCAGACTGGATAAATTCTGGAAGCTAAGGGGAAGTGTTGGCATGCCTGTTTGCATACTAATACAACCCGAATGCCATTATTTTTCCAGCTTCCACAGCTGTGTTATGACTGTACTAGAGCTGAATTCTAACAACCAGCCAAAAGGTTTGTTTGCATGTATATATGCACCGAAATTTTGCAAGCAAAACTGGAAAGCTTTCTGGTTGTTGCAGTTGTTGTGTTGTGGGTTTTTTTTTAAAACCCAGCACACTTTTGTGCTTACATTAAAAATTATGGATCAGCTGTATTTTAACAACTGTCTGTTCCCTGAATTTATGCAGTTGATGGCCTCAGAGCTCAGTTTGAAAGGTTTCCCCCTCTGTATTGCAACYGGGATTTCTTCCATGGATTTTTTTTAACAGAAACACTGTTTTATCTTTGTATCTTTGTCTTGTATAAAAGATAAAAATCTATAGTAATTCTTTCCTATGTAGACTGCTCTATTTTTCCCGTAAAACACTCTTGCAAATAAGTCTGCAGATCTTTCAACACAGTGCCTGAAGCATCACACATGATAAATCCTTCCCTAGTCTCAGTTTTCTGTAACCTTCCTCATTCCTCACAATGACACACACTTTCTCTCATTCATCTTTTATTACAATTCAATATTGTGCTTGAATATAATTAGGTTTTATGCAGTATACCCTTCCCCCCATCCCTGGGTTTTTTTCTTGAAAAAGGAAGAACTACTTGTTCCCATGCACATTTCATCTGGAAATTGACTTCAGTGTTATAGGTTCCAATATATTTACACAACAGGTAGGGAAAGGTATTGGGGAAAAAGAAATATTTTTAACATCATAAACCTCTAGCAAAAATATGTATGTAATAGAATCTGGTACTGTGGTATTACACACATTACAACTGTCACTGTGACTTACAGCCTTAGTTTAGCTGAAAGAAAATCTATAACCTTAGAAATGCAACAATGTCCCAGTCACAGTTCAGAGTAATAAATGTTTTTCACAGAATAGTGTAATCCATATTTCCAAAGTTGATACAACAAAGGCATTTCTACTAGAAATCTTTCAATTTCATGGGCGGAGGCTCAGAGAGGGAGAGAGAATGGTTAGGAGAAATGATAAGCAATAAAATGCCTGTGTTCAGAAATATTGGCCCTTTGGCTACTGCCTTTGGTTGATCGTTCTTGTCCCCAAATTATATCTTAATAAAGTATCTTCTGTCTTTTGATACCGGTACAGAAAATCTACTTTTAAAGTGCCTGCTGTCATTTCAGTGTGGTGAGGGCATTGGGCTGCAGGCAGCTGCACACGAGCACCTTGGTGTGTCCTGCATCATGGGCATCCTATGTGGTAAGCACTGGTCCCTTTGGGGCAGATGATGCAAAGTGTGCTTTAGTGATGATATGGGTGGTTCTGTCTGGCCGGGGCTCTTGGACATGCTCCTCCATGTCTCAGTGCTGGGAGCTGCCAGCTGCTGTGCCTCTTTGGGGTCCCAAGTATGCAATCCCTCTGTGGCACACTGCTGAGCCCTTCACATCTGTGGTGGGATGAACTGATGGCTTGATGGGTGTGTTCAGATTATTCGCTTGGGAACTTGAACTGTGAAGTCTTATCCCAAATATAAATTTTTGATTCATCTCAGCTATCTTTTGTCTAGGAAAAGCGTTCTCAGACCAAAGGTAGTGAGAGCCCTGGGGTGTCCTTTTGTCCCTGGCTTTGGTTTGACTTTGTGTGTGGGGGGAGAACTTGACCACATGCCAGAACAGTGAGACTATCCTGGCAGGCCTTCCTGCCGGTGACAACAAACAAATATATCACTCTACACATTTCCTCTCTCAGAAGGGTATAGTTTGAGTAGCTAAGTAGCTTGTGTTTTGGGCTCCCAAGACCTTAATTTGTTTCTGCCTTCAAACTTCCTGGCAAGCTTGCTTATGTCTATTAATTTTCTAAAATGCATGAAAGCAAAAAAAAAAGAGCAAATTGCATTAAAGTAATCTGTAATCATTTAAGTTACAGTATGAGTGAAATACTCTCATAGCTGAGCAGTTAAAATGGAAATGCAGTATTGGGAAGCTATATGTGCCGTAGTTTATTGCCCACTATATGCGTTGCAGAGTATCAGGTTTGTTCCAGTCAAGGTTAGTGAGATGCTTGTGTTTGCTTTCATGTTTAAAAAAAAAACAAAACCCCAAAGTAAATGGAGACAATGGTAATAGGAAAAACATCTGCCTTATCAGGCCCTTCATTTGTTTCTTCCCTTTCTTGATGGGGCTGAGAAGATATGCTGGCACCCAGGACTTCTGAACAGGGTGTGTTTCGCAGCAAGCATGTGGGTGGCATGGAAAAGCCAGTAGGTTGGTCTGTGTTGGACAACTAAGCTTTTAATCAGAAATGCAGAAGTTCAGCATATCTAGTTGTATTATCATCTTGAAGCATTGCAAGCACTTGGTACATATAGCATTAATATTGTCACTAATATGCTGAGATATCATTCTTATTTTAATGCACAGTACTAAAAATTTCAACTTCACGTAAATTAGCTTTATTAGCTACTTTTCTTAGTCATCGTTCCTATCACTGCTTCATTAGATAACTGATTCATAATCATTGGCATATGAAGAACAGATTGCAGAGTTTTCCCCTGTCTGTCTGCTCCTCACCTTCCCAAGCTTCAGTGTGCATTCAGACTAATGCAATGGTACAATGCATAACACCAATCCCTTTTGAATTTTGATGTGGGACAGCCTGAAATGCTCTGTCCTTGTAAAGCTGTGTTTCTCTCTTAGACCTACTGTAGGAGACTCTATAATCTTGATTGGAGTGTCTGACTCACAAGGATGARCTAATTTTGTTGGCAAATTCCTGCTTTCTTGAGCCAGTATAATAATATTTCTTCTTGTGTTCAGGTGGCTGTGATAGGAGTCTGAAATATTGCATGTTTGTAAAATAGTCAAGGCATAAAAATCTCCTCACAATCTGGTGAGGCTATGTTCAGCTTACGTGCCCTTGGTGCACAGGATAGCAGATACCATCAGGACTTTTTTCCATCTCACCAAGGTGAAGAAGCCGTTCTCATCCGGTGTTTGTGTCAGGAGACTACGTGGCTCTGAGACCAATTGTTACATCCACTGAGGCATGACCTTAAATTGGGTGCAGGATGTGGCCTTTCTGCTGAAACACAGTTACCAAGCAACTGGGTCCTCAAAAAAGGTTTATTGTGCTGTTTTATTTGGGTGTTACACTTCTTGTAGGCTKTGGGAGCAACTTAAAGCATGAAGTTGTATGTTTTGAAAGGAGAAGGTAGGAATGTCTTTGTGAAAGAAAACTGACCTTTCTTTATATTGCTTTTATTTGCTGCTGTCCTTTGTTATTTGATTGTTCTGTTAGCCCTGTCTTCAAGTGCTATGGAGTTTCTCTTGTGACTCCTAACTCCATGACAGAGTATATATCACACCAGAAGTCCACATGTTTTTTGCTTGGAAAGAGCTGACTCTTACCAGTTCTTGCAAGAAAAGCTGTGCTTTTCCTTCAGATTTCTTGTAAGGAATTTTCCCCATCATCAGGCTGTTCTTTCACAGTGAGATGGGAAAATTTTGCTAAAAGACTGTTGTATATAGCTGAAAAGGATTCTGCTGCAGGGACATGAGCATTGCACAGCATTGCAACTCATCATGTCTCAGATGAGAGGCTCTGGCCTTATGGAAAGGTTCATGCTGGTTTCCCTTGCTGCAATGAAGAGAAAATTTGAAAATCCCAAATGCCTTGTAGGATTCCTATGACCTTTTGGTAACTTTTTAGACACATGCACTTGCTAAGCTCTAATATGCATGTGGTCACTGAACTGGCACTCCTCAAAATTAAATAGACCTAATGCAAATTACTAATAATCTGAGAAAGCTTTGTGCTAAAGAGGCTGTAGTAAAATTTCACGGGAGAATCCTCTTCTGCAAGCTACATTAAATGGCCTTGTTAGACATTTGAGTGTTGAGTGTCATTATGTAGGGATTTGAGAAGGACAGAAAAAAATCATTAAACTGCTAGTAAGATTCTCACAGCAGATCTATTATGGCTAGTCTCGCTAGTAATAATTTAGAGTTTTAATTTTCTCAAGCGTCCCACAGGTTTGCCAAACGCTTCATGGACAAGTTGGCAGAATGGAAGCTTTTCGTGACGTGTCCCCACTGGTGATTTTTAAAGCTTCACCCCCTCTTCCTCCGTATTCGTGTGCCACATTCATGCACACGTGTGTGCACATCCACACAGACACACACACAAGGAGTCTCAGAGAGATGTAGGAGTTTCTCAAGTCCTGCACAGCTTTAAGCTTAATTCACACTGTTCAGAAACAGCTCCTTGATGCAGGGGCTCTTTTTCCCTAGGTTTTAAAACCAAGGAAAATACAAAAAACTGAAACCAAAGGCAGATTAATTGATACAGAAGCTCAAAGAGAGATAGTGGGTTCCTGATTTGAATAGTCAAATGGCACCTCTGTCTCTGGGTTTTACTCATCAAGCAATCAATATCCATCCATCTGTTTGAAAAGTGGTGAACCTGCTGAAAAGCTGGTAAGACCCCCGGTAGAGAGTGTAAATACCCTGAACCTTGGGATTTATATCAGCAGGCAAGGGGAAAAATACATTTTTCTACCTAACTGGCACAATGCAGACTAAGTTATCCATGCTGGGTGCTCATCCCATGATTTGGATCTGTCGCTGACAAATGGGGACAGCAGGGCATGTGCCTTGGTGTCTCGGCTGTAGGGGTGCAGTTAGTTGATGCTCCTTGGGCTGTGAAGAGATGCTGGGGATTTCCCAACCCATGCTGACCCCTCCCATGAGCAGAGCTGGCCGCAGGTGTGGATAGGTGGGAATCCTGAGCTGGAGATTTTAAACAGAAGTGTTGAAATTAGCTTCAACATCTGCAAAAACTCTTTGACAGAGCCTTTTGCAGCAAAGTCCCCAGAACATGAATTTTGACAAGTAAAGAGCCCATTATTATCAGTGCTGTTTCAACCATTATTTTATGAATATATTCAATGACAAGAACTAGCTTGTTTCCAAGACAACAAAATTCAAACCCGATCCATGATTGCTCTAAAGGAGGCCTCCTGTCATTTTGTTCCTTTGAAGAAACTCACAATTTGATGGGCAAAATGCCAGAAATAATTAGACAGGATGGCACCATAAACCCCAATGGAAGCAAAATATCTGCTGTAAGAATTTCCCACCAGAAATCCTGAAAATCAAATCAAAGCCTGGATAAAATCTTTTCTGTTGAGTGTAAGAATGAAGAGAAAAAAAAAGTGGGTGGGAGAAGACAATCCAGTTTTTTACCTCATCAAAGGGAATACTAAAAACTGTCTTTGTGACTTGCTTGTGTCTTCTTGTGAAATAATAAGTGGGCAGGGCAATCAAATTTAAAGCAGTATTCCCTAAAACAAGGTCAAAACTGCTAGAAATGTTCATTTCATTTTTATTTGCTTTTCCTGCGAGGTACACACTGTGGCTATAATTTCCCATTCTTTATGGGGAGATCAAAAGATTTGTGCCGTGCCGTGTAAGAATCAATTCTGTCATCCTGGCAGCACGCCAATCTTTATTACATTATTTGTTAACCTGCGTTATTGCAGAATGGAATACCTCTTCCATGGGATAAACGAGGGAGTTCTTCTTGCTTCCTTGACCTTGATTTCCACGCTTGTGCCTTGTCCTCTCGGCACCCACATGCAGATAATGATTGGCTGTGTTAGAGTGAATGAAATATTGCTGCAGATCCTGTGCCGAAACAAATCACTGAATTGGTGGCGTGTAAGGGAACCAGAAGCCTGCATTGTTTGCCTCTGCTTTTGCAGCATACAGTATGTATTTCTTGCAGTGGGAGTCTCCTCACTTTACCAGCAGTAAAACCAGCCCCTGTGAGAAGAGCTGTATTTGCTCTTTTCTTCCTACTAGGCCATTTCTGTAATCTTCAAAGCTAAATGCATCAGTCAATGCATCCTTCTTGGAATATTTCCAAATTTTTTTAAAGAATCTTTTGCATTAAGTTTTTGAGCATTTTGAGTGATGTATTTTGGTAGTTTTGGGGACATGTGTTAGGGGCATGCTAAAACATACTGTATGAATTCTGCCTAAGTAAGCATCACGGTTTCGCATCTACCAGTTCTGTACTGGGAATGTTTCACTTGCATTTTCTTAACAGAAAAAAAGTAGGCTTTGCACAGTCATATTTTTCATAGACAAAATGGAGAGTAGGTTCTGTTTTGCATTGAACTGATCTAATTCAAAATGTACTTGATGCCAATCAAATCGGGTGGCTTTTGGATTGAATCAGTGTCCATCTGTGGCCCAAAAAGTGCTGCAATGATCACTGCTAGTGGAATTTTGTGGACATTGTGCCCCACTGATGCTCTGACCCTAGACCTCCTGTCCAGGTGCATTTTCCATGCTATATGGAACCTTCCGACTGAAAGAGCCATGCTGGAAGTCATGGTTTTTGTGGTCATGCCGGGGAACAGAGCATGGTTGAGGAGAAGGAGTAGCCCAGAATGAGATGCTTAGGAGTCTAAGACAGATCTGAGGTTTAATTTCAATGAAAGGCAGGGAACACTGTGTTGATATGCAGTCTGCACTATGAAATGTCAGACTGGGTTGAACTCCTTCCTGGCTGGTGTAATTCAGTATAAAAAAATCAGATTTCAGTAAAGAAATATTAGTAAGAGAGAGAGAAGAGGAACAAAAACTTGAAGATTTTTTTCCAAAATGCTCTCCACTGCTAAAAAGTGGATTTTTCAATCCTATTTTGAAATAGAAACTTTTGTTGAAATGGTAGTATTTTTTATAGAGCAAGTATCCTTCATGACAACAAATCCCAGTCACTAAATTGCAGACCAAAGTTGATGGCATTAGTTGATGCCAAAAAAGTGCAAAACACAAAAAAATGGAGAGCGAGGAGTGGACCAGGCTCTGAGACCAGGGAGTTGATAGATACATGCTCAGAAACAAAGAAGAAGAAATAGCTGTCTTTTGTCATCCCTCCCCTAAGAGGGGGGTGGTGGCTGGGGAAGTGTGGCAATCAGTTTCAGGGACAGCCAGTGAAGGCCAGGGTGCTGCGAGTCTGAGCAGATGCAATGGCAGCGTGTGGGACAAGAGTGGGGACAAGGCTCCAGAGACCTTTCAGGCTTTCTCCTTTTGAGAGTTCTCTCCGAAGCTCTGTGATTGGTCAAGTACAGAAGGTACTCACCTACCTGCCTGTGGGCTCACCAGGGAGGTGCTCAGCCGTGCTGCTGGCTCATCCTCCTGACCAGATCCTGCAAACCTGTGAGAAGAGTCAGACCAGAATCCAGGTGCAGTTTTCCATCATGACAATTCCAGTCCCTTCCTGATGAATTTGGGCTATGCAGCTTGCACTGAGTGGAGCAGGGAAGAAAACATATTCAGCCAGACTTTGAGATGGGCAGGGCAGGACTGGTGAGAAAAGGAATTTCTGCCTTTGCTGAAACTCTTCAAATGCTGCTTTGCAGAGTGGTTTTTCTTCCCATTCTGCTCTTCCATATTCTGATGCTATAATCTGAAAATACCTCTGCCTCACAGTAGGTTGAAACAAAGGTCTTTACAAAAGCATTAAGCCTGAGAATCCAGCCACCCAACATCAAAATAGGAAACTTAAATTCATAAGCTTCCTCCTTTAAACTGATGGAAACGGATCCAAACAAAACAAACCAAAACAAAAGCAGTAGGTAAACACGTTGGAATGTACAATGGATAATGGATATTGAGGGATGATCTAGTCATGCATGCTAAACAGATACATTTATGAATTTAAATTTAATTAGTATCTGGAAATTAACAAGGCTAGAAAGAAGGGCAATGTGTTTTTAAGTGAAGGCGATGAATAGGTACTGTTAGGTGCATATAGATAAATGAGGATTTAATTTGTAAGACATAATGAGCCAGGTGCCTATGAAATAATTTGTGGGTTTTTTTTTTCTGCTGGATATCACAAAAGATAATGGTGTAACACTTCAAGGTCAGTCTGTATCTACCTGTTCATTTCTGTTTGGGGAAAATATTTTTAAGAAAAACTAACTGAAATTAACTTCCTTTGTAGAAAACTGCTGGGAGTTTTGATTTTTTTTCCCCTTAATTATGCATCATTATTAATTTTACATTCAAAACTCAGCCGGCCTTTGTTGAAGAAGGCTTTAGTGCGGCTCTGATTTTCATTTTTCAATCTGTACATTGAGACAGGTTTCTGTGTAGAAACGCTAGTCCAAGACTGTGTCCCTTATGTGTGCCATATGGGGATGCATTTCCAGAAGAACTGATATTTCATAGTGCTTGAATCTGAAAACATTACTTTAAAAAGCAAAGCATTGGTTTTAAACCAGTACTTCTTTAAAGAAAAACAGTTATACTGAGTACTGTATGATGCTGTGAATTGCCTGTCACCTATGGGATTTTCATCCATCTCCTTAAGCATTTCAGCAGAGACTACTACCACTTGAACTGAAAACTAATGATAGCAGGAGATCCTATTTTCCCAGTGATGGATAGGACTGTAAAGGTTACCTGTTGGGTCTTGGTGATGTTCAGCAGAGTGAGGGAAGATTATGGCAGTCTTTTTTTCTGTTTTTCCATATTTCTGGGAGTGCTTCTGCTGTCTCTAGGTGTTGGTGGGGTGTAAGCTGGACAGACCTTGTAGCTGGGTAATAGTCAGCCTCTTTGTCTCCATTCTGCTTTTCCAAGTGCTGCAGCAATTTCTTGGATTTCCAGCAAAAAATTGTGGTGTTTGCTTGTTGCTTATGCATTTTCTTGTGGAGCTGCTATTCATCAGAAAATGGAAGCCAGAGAAGAGAGGTTTCTCTTCTCAGCTGCTAGCCAAGGAAAGCACAATTGAAATTTTATGAAAGTAAAGGCATTTTTCTTCAAACCAAATGTCATAGGTCTACTGTGGGTAATAGCTGCATGCAAATTTATTGAGGAAGAATGATTTCTCTCTCTCTTACTGTCACACTCTTTTATAAGGAAAGGTGTTAAGTACCCTATATAGTAGGCATTGCTCCCAGTGTCTCATGCAATCAGTAACTAACTTTACCTTGTACAGGAATGAAAGGGATTCTACCAGGAATGCAAAGGATTTGAGGAGGATTAGTATTTTGATCAATTTTTGAACATCTAGTTTGGGATTAACACACCAGTGATGAAGTTATCAGCTTTAAATGGCCTTGTGGTGGATGGGGAAGACCAAACACCCTCTTACTGACAGTTCTTTGCATTGTGATAAATTTAATGTGGCAGTAAAGAAGGGTTTATGTTTGTATAAGTGCCTTTTACAAACAACAGTTTCCATCCATTTAATAATGACCCTGCTTTTCTCACGAGAACAGCGCCATTACCAAGCTGTTGGTATGGCTTCTGCAGTGCCAGGCAGCTCTTCCCGCGGCACTTAATTGCCTCGCCCATCTGCGGAGCGCGAGGCCCGCCGGAAGACACCTGCTTTCTCAAATGTTGTTTTTAAGGATCAGACCCATTGCAGTTGATTGCACAAGGCCTGTTACTTTGGTTGTGTTTTAGGAGAAAGATGGTAAGAGCCAGGCTTCCTACTACTCATGTGACTTAGCAAAAACAGCCTCTAATTAGATACCCAAAAGGCACATGCACAAAAAGTCCACATGCAAACATCTGTCTTTGCATAAAGTATTTAAGTTCAATATAGGATTTGTCATAAATTGAAGCTAATGGTTAATTTAATATTGCTTTATGCTCTATTGGATGTGAAGAGTATCACATAGACTTGCTAGGGTTAATACGAATGGGGAGGAGTTGGATGTAGTCTGTGGTTTAGCCCATGAAAGCTTTGCTTTATTTCACCTTTTCTTTCCTTTGTTTGGGAAACCCCCAGAGTTTCCGGACAGACTTAGGACTAGCAAGCCACCTTGTGTTTGGAAATGATTCATAGCTTAAGCTCTGTCAAACCATTGTTGCTTGACCAGATCTTGCCAGTCGAGGAAGCCCATACCAGCCTCCTCTGAATCCCAGGCCAGCCCCCAGGCACTGCTGGCCCACGCAGAGGCACGTGGAGCTGCTGAAAACCCTGGAGGTGCCCTGGCGCCCCTGCCTTCACATCTCCTGGCAGGGGGCATTTGCAAGGTCACCTGATTTCTCCTCACAGCTAATGAGCTACTTGCTCTTTCGTCATAAAGTTGACTCCAAAGAAATGCTTTGGGGAGAGATTTACTAGAAGACCTTCCCAGGCTTGTCTGCCTGTGAGAAAATTGATTGCAGGAAAAGAGAAAAATTTCTCAGGGTGGTGGTGCAGGCTCTGGAATACTTTTTGTTTGCTCATCAAGGCAGTAACAAGCAATTTATTCAAGGGCCTGACCCAGAGAAAGAGTTTGTGGCCAAGAATTGTGAAATGGGATTGGCTGCGGGGTCCTTGTCCCATTGTGCAGCCTCGGCCACACCAGCAGCATCACCAGCAGCTGTAGCACCACAGGTGGCTGCTGACCCTGCTGGGAGAGGCTGAGAGCTGAGCTGTGGGAGCAAGGCACCCGGAGAAAGTGTTTTGTTAAGGCCCATGTCAGCCGCGTTGCTTTCCTGCAAGTATGATTCATTTCCTTACGCCTTATAGAGCAGTAGAGGGCAGGTTAGGTGCTGAGGTCTGCTTTGCACTTCCCTTACACACCTGAAAAGAGTATTGTAAAGCCAGAACTTTGCAAATTATCTCTGGGTTTTTTTCCCCCCTTTTAGTGGCTTTACCTCTGAACACCTGGCTGGCCAGAGGGGTTCCTGCACTCTTCCTCTGCCGTGGGGAGCAGAAACATTCCAGTCTGCCTTTTGCAAATAAACATTGTAGAAAGGGTTTCTTCTTATTCAGTGGTTATACCATCCTCACTGCTGTTTGAAGAATACTTATGCCCCTTACCCCCAGTCCTCTCCCTTCTGAATAAACGCTTTTATCTACAAGGTGTAGCTTACATTATTATGTGTGTGAGTTGGTTTTTTGTGCATTCCTTAACTTCAGGTCTGGCAAAAATAGGACCCTAGGAATCCAGTAAGTCTTGCCATATAATATAGGATCTTTTAAACCTAGTTATACCAGCCTAGAAGGTTTGTATAAATGTTGGGTAGAAATGCCAAGATATGTTTATCTATTCCTGAGCTTTGGAACTGTATGTCACTGATTTAAACAGAACTGTCACACAACTGGGGATTTGGTGATGCTGGACTAGTGGTGTGTAATGGGGATTCTGATGCTAAGGTAGAAGTAGTAAGGTAAAAGCTTACACTGGCTGGAGCAAGAGGGACTTGGAAAGAGTCACTAGAAATTACCAACAGCATCATGGTCGTAGCATTCACAGCTGCTGAATCTTCCTTTCACGGAAAWGGTAGCTTCTTGCTGCTAAGAATGAAGATTTTACTGAGCTATAGAATCCTAGAGGAGAAAGTTAAAAGAAAAACCGAGAAAGAAGATTTGGATGCTGAGTTAATGGATTTTTTACTCACTTTCTGTTGGCTCAGATTGCTAGCAAAGCCTCAGGAACAGTTGTGAATATTCTGTGTAATGCAAGGTCCTAAAGCAACGCTGTGGCACAGACCAGTGCTTGCACTGCAGAAGGCAGGGTAGGACCAGGCTGGTGGCACTGTCCTCTGCCAGACCCCACGCGATGGAGGGCCTGTCCCCTGCCGAGGTCTACCACCCAAAAAGGTTGTTAGGACATAAATAGATTCATCAATGGACCACACATGCAAGCATCTGGTTAGCTACATCAAAAGAAAGTTTAGGGTTGACTTGCTCATAGTCTACAAGACAAAATTGAAGTTAGCCAAATTCAAGTCAAATTCATATAGGTTGCAGTGGGTTTCCCAGCAGTGGTAAGTCTTAAAATCTAGAGTGTATGTTTCTAAAATGCTATTATTTAAATCAAATATAGTCCTGGGAAAACCTGTGTTATTTTGGGAAATCACAAAAAAGAGGCCACATCTGTAAATTTTAGCATCTGTGGTCTCAGATGAATTGCTTGCTGGCTGGTCTTTGGCAAGCGGGAGGGATAAGAGTGTGTTGAGTTTTGTCACTGTAGGAGAATACTGAATGAATTATTAATGAATATTTAATAGTTCTATAGGGAGGCAGAAGGGTGTAAATGGACACAAAGGAAACTAACATTATCTTAGTCTATGAAAGAAGCACTATGGTAATAAGAAATAATAGGCTACTAAATTGGACTTCAGTTGCAGGCAAGTTCCTAGAGATTCTGAGAGCTGAGCTCACAAAATATATGGGGAAGTGTACTCTGATAAAAATTACCAGTTTGCCTTCAGAGGGAATAAGCCTTATGTGGCAAAGCTACAAAAGTTATTTTGTGAAGCCCATTGAGAGGAAAAAAATGTGAAGGAAAGGAAAAGAAAAGAAATGTAAATAATTTTTATTTTGCATTAGGTCAAATAACAGTGTCTAGAGTTGAGAAAAGGGACCCATTTCTGAAGGTATGAGACCCATGTGATAACCAMAGATAAGTAGAATGAGTAAAGAAGTTATCAAAGAAAATAGAAAGATGATTGTTAAAGAAGTAATTTTCTATTTAGTGTGCTAAGGGTAGGTTCAAAAGTGCTTGGTGCTAGTTTATCCTCTCCACATTGCTGGCAAGTGAGAGGTCATTTTCAAAGGAAATGCTGCCAGATCAACACTTGAGCACCTTTGGAAATTCTGTATCTGGATCCTGTGAACTGAAAATACATCTAATTTTGCAAGAAACATGACTATAACCTGGGAAAATGACAAGTGAGGGGGATTTAGATTAGCCTCCCTGTACAGGCATACTGAATATGCAGCAGGAGCAACACTACCTAAAAAAAAATTTATTGTCCCCCTTCTCAAAAAAACCCTCAAAAACAACCAAGAAAACAACCCACAAACAGAACTGTAGGGCAAAAGGTAAAGGGTAGGACAAAGTGGAGGGAAACTACAGATTTATGGGACATTTATCAGATGTCTGCTGAAAAAAATTCAATACTTCTGTTTTCTGTTCAAAACTTACAAATAAATTGTAAAAAGTATGACTGGATGACATTACACTAAAGACAGATCAGGGTCTTTTACCTGAGATTAGAGTTGCCTGACACTAGAGCTGATCCATGGAAACCAACAGAATTTACGTGAATCCCCCTCCAAAATGTTGTGTCCTGGTATTAAATTCATTGGGTTGATTCCAATTATTATGGTTTTCCAGTTTTCCATGCCAGAAACTGTTTAAAACCAGGCGTATTACTGCAGCCATTAATGTTCACAGTTACAAGACGAATCAAATTACTGATGGACTTCAAACCTTAATCCTAGCAATTTTATTTCTTTGTTTATATCTCCATACACAGATTATGTTCATAACAAAGACCTTTTAGAAAGCATTGCAGAGGGAACTAGAGGGAGTCTAGATGTGACAGATTGACCTGAAAATTAATTGCAGTTCTGGACAGTGCATGTTTAGAAGCAGACAGATTAAATGTGTGTTGCCTGCAAACAACCTGCTTACCACTCTTCACATTCTCTTTCCTACCAAGGCATTGCTGTGGAGAAGGAAACCTGCCAACCCACTGGTGGCCAGGAGCTACCAATCCCTCCCTGGCTTCTTGAGGCTGTTGGTAGACACTTTATCTGGGATCTGGCAGCATGATCAATGCAGGAGTGGTGATAGGGAGGCATTAATTCAACCCAAATCACCATGCTGATTTACTGCACTGAAATGGCTATATACTGCACACACTCCCTGGAGCAATTATTCAGGATCCTCGTCATCTTCAGTGAGTATGTTAAACCTTTCTGAATTTTATTTGGGCCATATTTTACCAGTGGAAGCTCTCCATCACTGCTTTGATTGCCTGCGCCTTACAGTGGCCATGAATTTGTGTGTCCGTCATCTGCGCTCTGTAGAGCTGTGGTGGTGTTTCTAAAGCACGCCTGTACTTTGCCTGCRTCTGTGTGAAGTATTATCTACCTTACTATGTCACTGAAAAGAAATAAGTACAGTCTCAGCCTTACTATATGAAAGCTGACCAGAAAAGAGAGGATTAGTGGTGACATAGCAACTATTACAGCTCTGCAACCAAATGAACGGTGTAGGAGCACAATATATATGACTCCCTCTGTTATGATTCTGTATCTTGTATCTGTGGAGCAACATTCACACAAGCATAGTGGAAACCCAGCAGAATATGATGCTCGGCAAAGCTACCCAGCTGGGTAAAAGCAATGAGTAATACAGACTCCGTATTGGCATAAACACCACCGCCTTTCTTTCAAATTTGAACAATATTTTGACCTTCTCATCACAGAACTTTGACTGATTTCCTTTTTAGCTTTTTCTCCAGTTTTTGGTACTTGAGTTATATCTGTTGCAAGAAGATCAGAGCAGCACTTGTGATAATGATTTGAACTGGAAATTAAAATGTTTTGATGGATAAACATCGAAGTTGAATATGTAAATTGATTTTGCAAGCTGGGGCATTCATATCCCTACTGATTCTTTAGACAATCAGAAAACTAGTGTAATTCCATAGTTATATTTATGACTATGTAATGGGTTATACACTTTCCCAATATGTCTAAAACATCATTAGGAAAGTCAACATTTCTGTAGAGTAGAGAAACATGAATGAGAAAGGAAATGTTCATGTAATTTAGTTTATGTGTTTATATTGGACTTGCTTTTTGATAGTTGCTAAGAGTTCATGGAGCTGTTTGAAGCCAGTGGGAAATGAAAGTGCTCAGCAGTGCTCGTCACTCAGTAGCGCCGTCTGAGTAACCTGTGAACCTTTCAGGCAGGAAATAAAATAAACTTCTTGTTTTGTACAATTCCTAATTGAATTGTGCACTTATTTTGTTAACCTGATCATAGAACAAGATTTTAAATGGGCTCAAAAAAGGATTAGACACTCTTTTAGAGGGGTAGGTCAATTGGTGGTTGTCAAGCACAGTAAGATTAATACCAGTTCTGAGTGCAGAAGTTCCTCACCACCCATCGCCAGGAGCAGAGGTGGTGGTCAGGGATCCAGCAGCTGCCTGCCTCAGCCCCATCAGATCCCTCCTGTCCTGAGGACCTGCTGCTGTCGGTGGTGTTCATGTCTGCCTGCACACTTCCTCTGCTGCTGTGCTCAACAGGTCACGGGGATTCCCAGATGAGGAGTGGGTATCAGTCCCCATCAGTCACAGCGGAATTCACCATGGAAAGGGCAGAGCTCAGGCAAGAAGTAAAAGCAGGAAACTTCAGATGGTTTATTTAAGCACTATTGTAATAAATGCTGCAAATGGCTGTAAAGTTGGGCTCTACTGCTTGACCCAACATTACTGTTAACTCTGACAAGGAAAACTGTTCCTCAGTTCTCTTGTACTTGGTAATTAGTTCATACAAAAGCTTTTCAAAAAACAACTTTATATTAAAATAGCTTAAAATAGTTAGAAATCTACATAAGAATTTTTTTTGAGGAGGAAAAAAAGGGAAAGATTAAATGTTGGGCAAAGCCATAGAGAATATCTGTGCAATGGCACAGGTACTGCAAGCCCTGAAAAACTAAACCTTGCCCCTTATCATTATCAGGGTTTTAAATTCTTTATGATGCTTTTACTGAAGGATATTTCTTTATAGACAAAGGATTGCTCCTCAAATTTTGTCTTCAACAAAGAAGAAAACCCACCATTTTGTAAATCACAATTTCTACGTCAGTGCTATAAAATTCTATACAGCTGTCATATTTTAATTTTTATTGACTTGTGATTTGATGAGACATAAGACCTCAAAATAAAAGATACTTTCTGGAGTTTGGTATCTGAGGTGAATTTATTGTGCAAATTGGATAAGCATCTACAGCATCGATGTTGAGCCAGAGTACCTTTGATAATATATACATGCCCACACTTCAGTCTTCAAATCGTTTGGAATGTTGTCCACCAAAGTGCACACCCAGTCCACCAGACACTTGCTCCTCAGTACAGAAAAGTGGGATTTCAGTGGCACCGAGATAGTTTGAAGTCTGCTGATTAGCTTACAAGGACACAGGCTTAGAGTGACCCAGCCACCTGATGTTTAAAGGCTGTGAAGTTGCAGGACTGGGGCAGCCCTGTGCTGAAGGAGTCAGGTTTACTGTGGCACATTTCTGTCCCAGTCATTGCATGCTTGCACACGGCAGCCTGCTAGTGCACGTTCCCATCCTCTGAAAGACACAGCCTGCTCATGTGTGTGCAGCTTCTGCTGTGCAATTTTCTCCAAGTTTCTGTCTCAAGCTTTATCTCTGTTTATATGTCCGTGGGCTTCAGAAACCAACTGGCCCTTTTCTTGTAGCAGCAAGCTCTGCTCTCTCTCCTGAGAACACTTTTGGCTGCAAACTAAACCAATTTGAGTCTGCCTTACAGCAGGGATGTTTTCTAACTCTATAGGGGCTTGTTTGTTTTTAGCTTTTTGCCTTCTCCAGCATTCAGAAACAATTAACAAGTAATGAACAGAAAATAAAAGGTCCTTGAACAGCATAGCAGATGGGGTAGGCTACAACACTTCTTTTCCTGGTTCTTTCTTTATTTTATGATCATGAGTGGGTTGTGCTGCCTCTTCCCCTCCCAACCTTTATCTGCCTTATTTGTTCAGACACTGAATATCCCATGTTAGGTCCTGTCTCTAATGTATCAATACAGTGTCTAGATCAAATGAGCTCCAATTTGTAATAGAGATTTCAGGCTCTGCTGATGAATATACTGGATTCACAGGCTGCACCTGTGCTATCCTGAAAGTGTGATCTCGATGGAAGATGATCTTGGCAGAGCTGGCCAAGCAGACAGGCATGTTTCTGGCACGCTTGCTCATGCAGAGGAGACATCTGGCTTCCTGGCTTTCTTAGTACCTGATCTATTAACCCCTGCACCACCTCTGAAATTCAATTGATATCAAAGAGCCAAACACCAGTGTCTTTTTATGGAACTTCTGGTTGGGGAGAGATTAACTAATGTGGGATGCCATAAAAGGTAGATGATCAACTGGTTGATGATTACATGGGTACATCTGTCTGAAAGCTGCTGATATTGCTGAGAACATTCTGAAAGGATGTTTCAAATATAAAGTTTTACTATTTTTGTGGCAGAATGAGCTGCTGAATGTCAGGATGGGCATTAGATCAGCAAGAGGTGAAGCTGGTTTTAGTTACACTTAGCTTTAGCTCAGAGGACAAGCCAAAAGCAAATGTCTTAACTGTGTTTCTTGATACAAGTGGAAGCACCTGTGCATGCAAGTCACTCTGCTTTCCTTTGCTTGAATTCTTACCTTGAGAGCCTATTCCTGCAACCCTTCATAACATGGATAACCTTTCTGTGTTGTGGTATCATCACGTACAGAGGATTTGCAGATGCACAGCCTGTGTTCACACTTAGAGCACAGTGAGGATTCCAGCCAATGGTGACAAAAAGATTGCTTTGATTTACCTGTCACCAGTTATGAGGTAGGCTGAAACACCTAGTCCCACAGGGCAGCACTTCCTTAGCACACAGGCTTTCTCCTTACCATGCTTAATTTTTTTCACATGCTCACTCTTCATGTGAGTGAGTATGGCTGCTCCACTCTTTTACCATCCACTGGAAAGATTTCTCCCTTGTGGTTTATTGCTGTCTACAGGTATAAGACTTTCTCTTGAGCTGCATGCCGTTAATTTTTAATAAGGAGTAACATATACTGAAAGCACTTATAAATGTTCCAAGCCTGTGATTCTTGATTGTGCTGTGTGTATTTTGTGAAATACTGCTATCCCTCACACCCTTTTTGCTTGCAGAGTTATAGCATGTTATGTGGTAACAATAAATGTTAAATAACCTGCTTGCTACCCAACTGCACTTTGTGGCACTTGTATAATTACAGAGGCTTTCAGAAATCACATTGTAAGGCTCTGATTTGCTGGCAACATGCGAACATTTCACTGTAAACACTCTTTCATTACATGAGATTTCATTACCAGAGGTTTCTGCTCTAATATCCTCTTTCCTTTGAGAATCAGGGCCAACATTACAGTAACCACATTGTTAGCAAGAGCAACGTGAGATTAAGACTGTGGACTCCATTGATCTGAGAGCTTCAGTGTAAGGGTGCTAAATATACTTTAATAAGTGGGAGCTCAAGTTTGGTCTGTGTATAATGACTGCACAGAAGCATTTAAGTTATGGTGCCTTGAGCATAGTAAAGAAGAAAAAAAAAGCACATTGTAAGATTGATATCAGATTATTTGCCATTTTTTAATCCGTTCTGTGTGGGTAAGGTACTAATCTCCTGTGGATGTCTTCCCTGCACAGGCAGTGTATGCTAGCTGCCACTCGGCCTGTGCATGGGGCTACAACTGCCCAGCACCTTTGTGGGCCGAGTTTTACACTTAGAGCCAGTACTCAGGCTGAAAAACAAACACTTTTTACCAGGCAGCTGTGAGATGCGGGCAGCGCCAAATGCCAAAGTCAGATCTGCATGGGCTTCATTGAAATGCTGTTTGCACCAGCCCAGTGTTGAGCCCACTGGGCGCTGGCTCATATAAAAATGCTACCAAAACCAGATCTCTTGTCTAATAATAAAACTCTACTAACATCTATGTTACTCTGAGATGTGCACCTTTGGAATTAACAGCTCAGAGATGCCGTATCTTTTTCCTTGATGTTTCACTCTCTTCTATTTTCGCCTCGTTTCCTTTAGCAAGTTGGTGAGGCGGTATTGAGCTTGGTACTAGCTTCCCTTGACAGTAAGCATTAAACTGTTGCAAGTGTGTCCCTCAGACTGTTAATTATCTTGAAATAATTCATTAGTGAATGCACTTGCTTTATGCCAGCTACATGGCATTGGTGAAACCCAGTCTGAGCTCGGGTGCTCCCTTCCAGCCTGCCCGTAGCACCAACTGTCTGTCCCGTTTGGTGGAAGAAATTGTTTTCTGGTTCAGGTGTTGGAAAGAGTCCGGTGCTGGGGGGGCGCGCAGGCTGCTGGTACCCCGAGTGGCAGGTGCCGGCTGCTGTTTCGAAGGCAGCCTGGGAAGCACTGGTGGCATTTCTCTGTGGCCGCGTGTCCCAGGCACACTGGGTGCCGAGTCACACAGATGCCATGGCTTAGTTCCTGTGCTTCGACTGCTTCAGTAAGTTTGTTTATTTGGTCTGTAATAGTTAAAGCAACACAGATTTTTTATAGGGTCAAGTGAAAGCTACTGCTAACTCTGGATCAAGGCAGGCTGGAGTGCAGATTGTCATGGGACCACGTTCCGCTTTTCAGGGCTGAACTCCTAGACTTTCTGAGTTTTGATCAACAGCATCACCTGTAGCTTTTATACCCATTTAATAGTTTCCTACTTTCTTTTTTTTCTTTTTTTTTTGGAGGTCCTGATTCCACATCTCTAGAAGCTACTAAGATGACACTACCTGGAGTTAATTTCAGATCTGTCCCATGGGAATCACTTTGAGGACTTGCTTGAGTCACTTAGAGAAAGAAGACCTGTGGCAGGTGGCCTTGTAGAAAGAGATTGGGACAAAAAGTCAGAAGATGTTTGAGACTGCGACTCAGTCTCCACAGACAGCCTTGCACAGAGCTTTGCAGTCACTGTCCCTTTGGAAACATATTTTGATTGTGTGAGGCTGTGGGGTGCAGCCTTCCTGCATCCTCTTTCTCTTCCTCCTCCCCCTCTTTCACTTCGTCCTCGCAAGACGCTGCCAATGACTCAACCTGGTTCCTGCAGCAGAGCTGCTTTCCTGCAAGTCAGGGGTGGGCATGCAATCTGTTTCACTAGATGCCATATTGGCTTTTAAAGGAGCCTCTCTTTTCATCAGACTCCTACAGTCTGATGTGGTAGGTTCAAAAATTCTTTGTGATGCCTTGTGACCTCTCCTCTTTCTCCACCTCAGAGCCATCCAATGTTTCTGCAGCCTGGTATCAAACTGCTGTGTTACAAAGAGAGGTGGGATGTATTGTACATACAACAATTGCAGATCAGCTTTTATCCTATATATGTATATATTGTTTTCAAGTCTGTGTGAATGAGGAAGTTCTAACAAAGCCTAAAAATACAAGGAGTGTTGACCTTCAAGAAATGTTTCCTATTCCAGCTGCTCAACTCAGTCTGTAGTTGCTGCTGCTTTTCCTGACTGCAGACAGAGAGAGAGGCTGAAATGAGCAATCAGCTTGTTTATGGCAGGTTTTAGTGCTTCACTGGTGTAATAAAAAAGGCTTTCGCAGAAGGGCTTTGGTTCTCGTGTACTTCAGTGTTTTCAGCTCCATTTTGCTCCATAAAACCCAGGCTCTTGTTTACAAGAATTAGCAGCTTCCCAAGGTTTCTGCTGATTTTGAGGAATCAACCCCTTGCAGCTATGTGACACCACCACGCAGCTCCCGCTCCACCCGGTGCTTGCAGAACGACTGTTCCCTACGTGCAGTTGAGCACTTGGATTAAACACCTGCACAAAACAATTGGCACAACCCAAAGGGCTGTTAGAGGCTCCATATCCTGTTTGGGAATCACTTCAAGTGAAATTAATGATTCTTCTCTGCATGCAGACTTTTTAAAAAGAAATCTGTTTTTATATGTGCAATTAATCCGAAGCGGTTGGTGTGCACTCTGTACTGTTACGCATCAATGAGAGAACAGCTTTATGACTTTTATTCCATAAGAGGTGTAGTATTCAAGACAACTGCATTTAAGACAACAAAATCCTTGCATAGGTGGTAACCGTGACCCATGCATATCCCCCTGTCCACTTACCTTTTCTCTATTTTGGAATGAGAGGGAGAATGTAATTTAATAGGCATTTATGTATGTGCTCCCTACATACCATACATATTAGAGCTAAATTATTTTCATGGCAGAGATTCAAAACACAAAAATTTCCGGTAGACTTTGTGTGCTGATTCACAAAGTGCTGCCAGCACTTAAGATATTATCACAAGCCTTGTGATAGTTAATATTCTGTCCTAAAGCTTCAGGTTTTCTTTACATGTGATTGTTTAAATCTCAAATTTCCTTTCAAAAAGAGAAGGGCCCATTTCTCTCCTAGCTGCAGAGAACAGCTTGGAATACTATTTTACCTCCTAAGAGCCAAAAAACATCAGGAGGAAAGTAAATTTTTCCCAGCCTTTTTTTTTTGTTTGTTTCCAGTCTTTGGAGTATTTGATTCCCATTTAGCTCTTGTTTGGATTTTGCTTCTGGATTTTGAGTGACTGCATTTGGTGCCAGGAATGACCAATCTACATTGCGTGTGTGGTTTGATACTTCAGATGAAGGCAGAATCACTTTCTTATAGCAGATAAATTTTGCATGCGGAGATGTTATTTTGCTACAATTAATTGCTGTCCTGTAGCTTTGCTTCACCACAACCCTCTTCACACAGAACCAGTGCTCATCCCAGGATCTTCTAAATACATAGCAGCAATTAATTTTCTTATGTTCAGACAAGTAATTTAGCAAATGATAGTCTCCAGAAAGAGGTGAGCCAGGTTGAGTTCTACATGTGTCAAACAGCTACAGATAAGTATAATGGATTCTGGTGGATGAACTTTTCTCACTACTTTCGCATGTGTGGTCCTACATGGCCAGTATATTGTATTTTAATTCTATACTACAGCAGTAAAAATCTATTGTTCCATTTTTAGCTGAAATCTAACTTCTTCATTTTTACTTTTCTCTCTTGCAGTTCTGGTTCAACTGTGCTAAACAGAACTGTATAACTAAAATGCAATTTTAGTTGCATATTTAAAATAAAAACGAATTTATGGACCCCTACACTGTGTTTTAGAGTCAAGCTATTAAAATCCAAGGCCACTCACTACTGAGCTGCTTCTTGTGAAGAAGCAAACCTGTCTCTCATCTGTTACCCAACTATTTTTTCAGCCCAGTCTAATGGCATTTTGCCCCATCTACACTAAGCTGGACTATGCAGTCTGTCACTGCACTAGACATGCTGTTGAAGCCACAAAATATTTATACACAGATAGTGAAACAACCTGTTTGAGGCAAGGTTTCCATCAGGAAAGGCCTGTAGATGGTGCTGTGATATAACTGGAAAAAATAGGTTTACCATGAGGCTAGATGGAGTCGTCTTAGTCCTCAGAAGCTGAACTCAGATCTATTTTTCTTAATTTCATACCTGCAGGATTTTGAGTTTTAAGCAACCACTGCAAACTCAGTTCACTGGAGATGAATAGGTACAAGTACCTGCAGATGGGCTCAGGTGCCCTGGCACACTACCTTCACCATCTTCCTCATACTTTGTGCAGCCTGAGCCTCACTTCACCAGATTGACACCATGAAGATTTTGGAGAAAATTGTGCCGTTGACTGAGCTGCATACTTCCGTCTTGGAAAGTGCTGAATGTCCTAAAAATCCTGGGCTCTTGCATAGGGATAGACTTTCTCCAGGAGAAGGAAATGGGCAAAAGAACAGAGATAAAATCATTTGGGTTTTCGACCAGTCTCTATTTTCACCAACTTGGCCCTCTCAGGAAGCCTCCCAGCTCCAAACTACCGCTTACATCGTGGTGGGTGGGTCAGCTGTGGGTGTCCTGACTGCAGGAGACGGGGAGTGCCAACTTTACCAGTTAAGCAGATTTTAGGAGAAATAATTTTGCTGAAGAGTTGACTCTGTGTAGTTATGAGTCTCCCTCAGTAACTGCAGGCTTGGTGTCTCCCTCCCCAACTGTGAGTTATTATTGGATTCTTTACTCTCTTTCATAAACTGCTGATTGGTGGCAGATTGTTTAGCAGCTGCCACCTGCTATAGTGCTTGTTGAATAAATTTCCCTTTTTAGTTCTAGAATAGCCTTGGTCTGCTAACAGCTCTGGGGGCATTTCAGGAGCAAAGGGACAGAGATAATGTTGGGGTTTTTTTGGTAGTGTTCATTACTGGTCCAGTGCAATTCTTCCGGGAATCTTGAGCCCCCAAAAAGTAAAGTGTTTTTAAGTGTGAATAACCTCCTCTCTATCCAGGGAGGATTTAAACCTATACCTAAGTTCTACCATTTTTCCAATATGTAAGTGCTTTCCTAACCTGCAGTTTTTGATCATCTGGAGCCAGGCTTGGGTGCTCCAATGAAACAGGGCTTTTGTGAATCCTAAACGGACGTTAGAAGTTGTTCTGTGATTGAGATGATACTTGAATCCCAAAAAGACTATGTAAGCCCTAGTGATTCAGGGAGAAACTGTAGGGAGAACACTTGTCTTTTGAGAATATTTATTCCGCGATAGCAAAGTTGTGGAATAAATGCCAGAAGGGAACACTGCTCTGTAGTCCCATCTTGACACAGGGAGCATTCCTGTGAGCTCTGGTCTTCATGCTCAGCTCAGTGGGCACAAAGCTAATTACCATCTGTATCTGCAACGTCCATTCCTCAGGAAAGATCCTGGTGACTTAGAGTGCAAAGAGAACTAGTGAAGACGTAGCAACACTTGTTTTAAAAATGCTATGCATACAGGAGAGTGACAGGGCTACGGGATGGTTGATGAGACATCCATTTTTTCCCCTGCATCTCTTAATATGTCTTGGCCAACAGGGTATAATCCTTCCAGCAGATTCACCCCACACAAAGCAGCTCTGGACCTCTATCTTCCAGGAAAAATTAAAGCAGTTCAAGTTCAAGTAAGAAATTTGAATTTTTCCTTCATAAAGTCCAAGAGGAAGGAGAATATTAGCATGCAACTTTCCACGTGTAGATGATTGGCCAGTGTCTTCCTTTCTGCTGTCTGTCTGTGGTAAAAACTGAGGCTGTTTAAATCAAGTACGTGGGTGGTGTGAGCAACTGATGGATTCCTCTCTTGTAACAGCTGTTGTCGCTTTTGTCAGGGAGCTTTTTTAAAAACAAGAATGGGAGGGGGTAGTGCCCATTGTTCTGGCCAGAATCCAATTTGGATAATTGCATTCTGCCTACCTAAAATTGTAATGGCATGTTTATGCTTCTCATCTCCATAATGCCTGAGGAGCCTTTGCTTGAAACTTGTTGTTTAAACACGAAGTTATTAGTTGAGTCATCAACATTAATTTTATTCTGTATTTTAGTCAACAAATAATGGTTCTTATTCAGGTGGTACAGATCCTTCATAATCATACTATTTTAGTGGATCCACACTAATATTATATTTTAATATTATTAATATTATGGGATTAATAAGATGGGAACACGCACTGAAGTAACTCATTATTACTGCATGGCAATCTGGAAATCAGGCCATTGAAACCACCATGAACTGTCTTGGATTAGTGTGGTACAACTGTTCCACATTTTCAGTTAACCTGCTTTTTAAGCCACACATATTGCAGTTTACTGAGGAAGTAGCACTTAAACATCTAAATGGAATTTAATCAGTTATTTAATGTCTTGATCAAGATCACTGGTTTTAAATCTGGGGTTTCAGGAAGGTGTATGGAGCCATGCTTAGACTCACAGACTGGTTAGTTTATATCTGATTTTAAACAAAAGTAAGATTGCACTGAGCATATTTTCATTTTGATGCGGGTGTATGGAGGGAAATGCAAATGCAGATTTAGAGTTTGCAGGCAGATTTGATACTGATTTAAAAATTAGATCCAGAGCAATATATGAATCTTAGTTTTAACATATCTCTGTAATGCATCCTACTGGGGGACTTGTTGGATGAACCATGCCTAGACTCGTCCTCTGGGAGTAGATTCAGGTTGCAAACCTCAATGAAATGCTCTTCAGAACAGATTCTGTAGGAAGATCATTCTTAACACCCACTGAAGTCTCCACCAATCTGGGAAGTCCCTGCAGAGCAGCAGATCTGTCTCTAAGGGCCTGGCAAGCTTTTTGCCATGTCCTGTCTGTATTCTGCTCCTGCAGGTAAAATTTGGTTAGTGTACATCTTGTAGTGTGGCTCTGGGCTGTCCCTCTTGGTGCCTGGAGAGACTCTTCACTTGCATCTCCTGCCCTGTAGGGTCAGTGCTAGACAGACATTCACATCCTTCCCCAGAGATGGGCGGATTGCAGAGCGTGGAATTGCTCTTCCCAATCAATTCCAGACTTTCAGCCTCCTCACGTTGGCTGAGATTCAGGCAGTTGGAAAAGCAATCTGCATAAAAGAGCAAGGAAGCCTTTTTAAACCTGTCATCCTTGTTCATCGATCAAAGATTATGATCCTACTTTCTCATTGTTTTATGGAGAGCATTTGTTTGTTTACTACTTTGGCAGCTCTCGGTACATAAGCAATGCATATACTATAAATATCCCCATTATCCAAAGGCCCAGCTCTGTGAGCACTGCCAGGCACTGCGCTCACTGCCATCGAGTTGATAGAAGCACTCCAGGCAATAAGCACTGAACTTGACAGGGTATTCATATTTCCATCTTTCTTCAGCGTGAAAGACAAAAAGATGA
Organism: Amblyornis subalaris; assembly: GCA_018881555.1. Classification (NCBI taxonomy): domain Eukaryota; kingdom Metazoa; phylum Chordata; class Aves; order Passeriformes; family Ptilonorhynchidae; genus Amblyornis; species Amblyornis subalaris. The sequence goes on from JACAXG010000019.1 coordinate 9,015,994, forward strand.
AATCTGTCCTATGCAGACACCTAAGAGAGAGGCCAGTCATCCACTGCTGAAACGTGTTGGTGAAGGACACGTGGGAGGCAGCATCAGGCAAGGGCATGGAGATGATGCTCGGGTGGGGACATCAGTGCACAATGGCAGTGGCAGCAGTGGGTGGTGTAGGAAGGGGCCATTGGGGAAGTCAGTGCCCTAAGTCAGAAAACAGGCTGTGAGGAGCATGCAAACAGCCAAAACAAAGCTCAGAAAGAAGGCAAGGAAGAGAGAAAGGAAATTGGCAGGGAGATGCCTGCAGAGTTGGGTGAGAAAGGGAGTTAAGGCTGGCTGACGGCGGGGGGGCTTTGTGGTGAGTGAGAGAGGAGGCGATGGGAAGAGGAAATGAACATCTAGTTCTTTTTTCTTTGCAGGGCCATGCCCTGTCCTGGGGAGTGTGAAGTTGGCGGTCCTCTCTATGCAGTGGGCATAGTGGTGATGCCCCTTTCATGGGGCTGCCAAGGCCAGTGCTGAGTTCTATGAAACCATTCAAACTCAGAAAAACTGAGTTCTTTTTCACACTTTTTAGTCTTTGTCAGAGGGATTTTTCAGACGGACATTTTGTTGTTGCATGAAGGAATAAAACCATGCATCGTGGCCACAAAGATTAGTAGTCAGACCTGTTTATGCACACAGCCATCCAACCGCTGTTATTTGCATCCATATAAACAGAAGCTATGCTAAAGTCTGGCCAAAAATCAAACCCATTGTGAGCTGCCTAGAAGGCTTTAGCAGATGGGAGCCATATAAATAAAATGTGATGTCGTTATTAACTGGCCTAGCAGTTCAGTGCATTTCTAACAATGATTATTTGGAATGGCATGAAGACTGTTCTATCCTGAAGGATGAGTTTATCTTATCTACAAGACTGAGGCATTTAAAAGCAAAATGTACAGTCCTTCCTCTTCAGGGGCAATGATTCTTTGAACCCCATTGCTTCCTACAATGTAAGAAAAAGGGAATTGCTGAACAGTTTGGATTAACTTCACTGCCAATTACATTAGAAAATTCATGTTACAACTCTGGAGGGCTGCTTTAATTTACTTCCATCCTAGTTCAGCACCTACTCTCTCAGTCCTAGAGTCCTATCCTTTGAGACAGAGCTAATTTCAAATTTATTTGACAGTGATCTGCCTGATTCTTTACAGCAACACTATGTCCTGTATCAGAACATACAGTGCACTGGCATTTGGTTGTGGAAAACCCAGGCTGCTCGTGTACATGTGAACCCAGTAACCAGAAAGAAATAATTCCATTTCCTCAGTGTGATCCATTATTCCTGTCGAGTTCTAAAATCCCCAGTTAGCAAARACCTCACAGTCTCTTCCTGGAGTGATGACCAGCCCTTTAAACTGAGCTGAGACAGGGACCCATACCTCCCAAACAGCTGTTTTCAGTTCTCTTGTGTATCACAACTCCCTCTCCTTCAGCTCAGCCATTACATGTTTTCCCCAGGCTTTCTCTTTCTTATTCATGAGGTGGTTGTTGCTCTCCACATTCTCCTCTCCATCTCACTAGCAGGAAAGAGAGCAGTTTTCTAGGGTTTTAACCCATTTTATTGTCTGGGCATGGTTGTTCTTGTGCTCCATTCCCATTTTTTACCAAAGGCAATGCTTCCCAGTGCTGATGAAACCCTGTTTGTGCAGGTTTCTGCTGCCCAGTTCTACCATTTCAAGCAGCTGAATTGCCTTTCTGGAAGATTTCACAGTTCACTGTTGTTGAGAGAATCTCCTTGTCAAAATACAGATTGAGAAAATCTAACAGGAAGGGCAGGCTGCAGGGGGAGGCCAATGTAGGGGCTGAGTTACTCTTACCTTGGTGCCACTGGTTCTTAGGGGTAGTCGTTGCTGGAAATGCGTGGAAGTACAGCACTTCCAGATTTAAAAAAGGCCTCATTTTGATGGCTGAAGTTAGACAACAACTGAGTAATACAGGTGTGTTCCCACATGATGACTGTGAACTAAATGATGGCAACATATGAGCTCAAAGAGAAAACACTGCTGGAGGAGGGTATGGAAAGCATTACCTTCAGGAGAACCACTTTGGGTTCTGCTGTTCTTATGTCTTTTTCTAGAGCGATTGTCACCTGGATGGAAAAACCCCTACCAGCTCTTGAACCACGGCCCTATCGGTCAGTAAAGAACTTCATCCAGTCATCTCTGTGTACTCTCCATGTATTTACACATGCCTTTCCCACGGAGCTTAATGTATATAAAGGTCAAATACTGGGGGAGTAGGTGTGTAGGGACAGCAGAGCAGGACCCAGCCTTGGAAAAGGCTGTGTATTGCATGAACTGCCATATCCTTTAGCCTGCAACTTGATTGAGTTTTATCTTTTTTCCAAAAGTGCCTCAGAAATATAACCAAAAAGACTAGTGCTTCACTGCTAATAAGAAAGTGGAGCTGACTCACTACTACTAAAGGTGAGTTATGTAGAGTAATTAGATTTTAGGGGATCTGTTTATGAGTTACTTTCCCAGACACAGAGATATRTAAAACTCATCCTCACAGACCTGCCGGCTGTCTCCTCCAAGGCTGTGGAAGGCATCCTGCCACACTGTTAGCACTGCCACTGGCCTTGGTGCTGGCATAGTGTCCCGAGCGTGGGCACACACAAGCACACACACACACATACGTGGACTAGAAAGGTGAAGAATATTTTTATGACATTATTTTTATGGTAATCTATTTCAATGGTTAATTTAGCTTAGGGCACTGATTTATAACAAGTTTATAGATCTTCTTTAGTATTCTTTGTTGAATTATGGAGGTGGCATGTGTGAAATGGAAGTACTTGGCCTATTGTTCTGCTTCTCACGCAACCAGTATAGTTGAGACAATAAAAAGATCTATAAAATTAATATATACAGAGAGAAAGGGACAGAGACAGAGAGAATATGTAATGCTCTAGAGTCTGATATCACATTTATCTCTCCCAAAGAGGTTAAGACTCAGAATTTACATGTAGAAATACCAAAAAGATCTTACCCTCTTGTGTGGAGTGAAATGAGTTCTAAGCATCTGGGCTATCATCTCCTTTATTTATAAAGGCAATTTTCACGGTGTAATTTTTTTGTATTTGTTTTAGGCTAGAAGCATATTGTTTTGCTTACAGCTTCGAGCTAGGCCATCTATTGCTGAGGGCTTACTGACCTGGAGCTATTAGGCAGGCTTTTATGGAGACATAACCACACCAAGATTTCAACTCCCAATTTTCGTTATACCAGTACATTATATCATATTTAAATATATCTGCATGTGAACACATGCACATTGTAATGGCCAAATATTTATACATCTCTCAACAAACCCATTATATACTCTCACTTATTAAATGTGATAATAACATTTTTATCTTACTTGTGCTAAACTGTGTTCAGTATATACTACAACTACACAGAAGCACTTGACTCTCTATTCTACCTCTTCTGAGGCTCTTTCTGCTATTGCAGGCCATTGAGAAGTGATGCATTTAAGTCTGGTATCTCAGGTATTTTAAGACTTACTGGTTTTCCCTTCATATTTAGAATAAAGTAGTGTTTCCCAGTAGCCTTTCTTTTATCTGTAATTGTCTGACTAGGGAATAGGGAAATTGTTACCTAATTTTGCTTTAGAATTTTCTTTATTTATTATCTTGTATGAGATGATAAGGAGACGAAAGCAGGTATAAAATACACAAAACAGTACAAATCATATGTTTTGTATCATTAATGCAGTTCCTCTGAATGACTGACTGTTGGTTTGCTCTTGTACCAACAACAATAGCAGTGGTCCTTTTTCTCCCTTGGTCAGAGGTATGCTAAGATAATTCTTAATCAATTGAACACAATGAAATATCAGCAAGGCAATTAATCCATGTTAAAATGGTGAAATCACTTCAGAGCCATAGTATCTTGTCCAAGATGTACAAATCTCTCAGCTCTCCAATGATGTATTTGCTAACTGCTGCTGTTTTAAGCTCTCCTTTTCCCCAGTTTCTCCTCTTTGATTAGTTCTCAATATGTTAAATTGCATAAACCAATAGGTAGTGGGTTGATAATTGTGAAGCTGGTTGATGCCTTATCCTTTTATGTGCATGAAGGAGAGCCACCTTCTTCAATAAACCTATTAATGTACCATCATTCCTTCTACAGAGTATAAATATATGGTAATATGAGTCTGTCTTCTTGTCACCACACATCACCACTTCTATTTGAACAAAACAGAATAAATGCACCAAATATAATATTACAGTCAAATGGAAAGAAAATTCCTGGTTTCTAGTGTCAAAAAGAAAAAGCAGAACAATAATTTGAATAGAATTGCAGTTTATCCTGTTAGGTGTTAAAGAATACCAATTGATTTTATAAACTGCAAATAATTTAAATATTTCAACAGTTTTAATGAAGTTTAACAATTCTGCGTAAGATGGATATTTTTTTCCGCATTTGGTGTATCCATCATCCCGTGCAATAGAAACCAGTGTTGTCCACATAGTCTAGGTTAAAGGTTATTGACACCGACAAATTATCAAAGTGCTTATTTTCTTTTTAATAAACAATCTCCTAGCATTTTTTCTCTCCAGAAACATGAATAATAAAGATCTGTAAGATCTGACAAAGCCAAAAAGTTGGAGAGAAGGACCAAATAACAGAATCTGGCTTATTGCCCAGCAAATTGTTGAACAAGACTATTTGGTGATAAAAAAGCAAATACACTTGGGCTCTATGTCGTTCAAAGATACAGATTGGAACAGCCAAGAATGGCTTTTTTTTCCGGGGGGGGCGTGGCTGTTACCTAACGGTTCTGTAAGGATATTCACCATTGTGAGTACTGATGCAGACAACTAGAGCTAATAGTGGTGTAACAGAACCGACTAATACTTTTTTTAACCCAAGTCAGCTTATTATTTCCATCAGACATCGAATTTCAAATGTTTGCAGTAGTAACATCACAGACTACAGGCATAAGTAAGGCAATATTCAGTTAATGCAAAGCTTAATCAGAGGGTGAATACCTGCAGGTAGCATCATATTGGGACAAAAAGCTTAGATTGGCTTTGCCTGGAATATTTAATTTTTTTTGCAAACACCTCCACAGAAGAGGCGTGGCTTATTTTGAACATGTTGTGTTCCACACATTGAAGAAAAAAAATTATTTTATTTTTGTAGCTGTTAGTTGTTGAATTGTTGAATGCAAAAAAGAAGAGCTGCACTCACATTGTGTAAAGATACAGTTTCTCCTATACTCTGCATATTTCAAGTTACAGCTTCTGGTTAGGCTTGTAATGCCTGCCAGCTGATGATAGGAAACTTAAGGATACAGAATCAATTAGTTAAGTGCTCCACCCAATGATTAGGTTTGTTGACCTTGCACCATGGCAATATATTGGTGCAACTGGCTGGAAGCTGGGCAGAATCACTCAATTACCAGGAGGCTGAAGACTCTCCCTGTTGCAGAGCCTGTGGTAAGTAAAATAAGGGCCTTCTGGTCAGACAGTGGACAGACTCTGAGCCTTCTGCATCCTGGCTGAAGTGGAGGTAGGCTCCTGCAATTTTGTGAAGCATTACTACAAACTAAACTTTCAAGAGTGCTCAGGGCTTCATAGGTGTGCGTCCAGTTGCAGTGAGGGTCTACAGTCTGTGGGAGATGTGTACCTTGGCAGCTGAGTTGTTTATGTGTCTACTGAACCCACTCACCACAGGAATGGAACTCTAAATTGTGACTTGAATCAGCTGTTGGAAGAAGTCATCAGGGAAGATGGATAGGCTCACTGTCAGCTGAGATCTTTGCACCAAAATGACATATACTTGTCTTTTCTCTCTTGCTTTTGCACCTTTTTGCTTCTGAAAGTGGTAGAAACTATTACTTTATTCTCTGTAGCAAAAGTTTTTGTATGTGCAGTGGGAAGAAGGTGGCAAAAAATAAATTGATTTCATTCTGTCAAGGAAAATGGATTAAAAATATCTATTAGGACTGAAGAGCACTTATCTGAGCCTCTTTTTAGCCAGTTTGTCTTGTAAAGAGCTTGATCCAGAAGGGTAGCTGCCAAGTCTTAATCAACTGTCTTCTGCAAGCTCTTTACAGAGGAGCATGCAAAGGTTATAGTAATTTTTGCTTTGGTTCTGGTATTTGTCCTTTACTGCCTTTGGTGTGGTATCCCAGGTAACTGTCTATCCCTACCTAGCCATGACAAGAGCTGCCAAAAGCCTTCCCTCTGGCTAGGTCAGGAGCTTATTTCATTTAGAATCTGTGTTATGCTAATTGTGTACTATGATAAGGAACACTGTGACCTAATCGCTGTTCATTTAGGTAGACAACCACATATTGTTCATACCTATCTGAATGATACTGGGGCGTTCCTGTTCTTACCTGTTGCAACTTTTCTTTCTGCTAACAGATACAAATGTCTTTCAGGTTGGATGAATGGTGCCCACAACATGTTTCTTCCAACAGAAAGTCTTTGCAGCTGAAATTCATGCACATTGTTTCAAATTTCTCCACGGTCTTTTCTGTAGAATTCTTTGCAGAAGGCTTTTGACAACAACTTTGGGCCTGTAAGGGGCAAATAATGTAAAACACGTTTCTAATGAGCAATAATTACAGGTTTAAATAGCTGGCACAATCAGTGTTCAGTGATTTCATTATTAGATGCCACCGTAATTTATGCTAATCCTGATAACGGTTCCGGATGAGAGAGGTCCAGACATAGGCGATTGCACCGCAATTATTTACACCCTGTATTTCTGAAACAATAGATATGGTAATTTGGAAATCAGATGACTATGATTTCATTTATTCTGGTAGGAAACACATGTAGCAAGTTGTGTCAACAACCATAAAATTAAATAGGATTATTTGATTTCCAATTCTAGGTTTACTCCTTGTTAGCTTTCACTGCCCTAAATGACCCATGAATCAAAGGAAGTCACAGGAGGGTGAAAGGAAGCTTTTTTTTGTGTAGAGCTAGAATTTTAAAATTTTCTATCCTTTTGTGAATCTTGCATTTGTATACATGTTCTCAATGCAAGCGAATGCGGGAGGTTGAACTTCACGATTCTGCTTTCATGCAGCTATCACCTTTATAATTACTGCAAGCAAAGCCAAACCTTTCAACCTTCTCCAGCCATTCCTAAGTGACTGGAGTGCTCACTTGTGCCTCTTAACTCCACTGGACTCTTGTGCAAGTAAACCATCAGTAAACTGAATTTTCAAATCAAATCGTGCCAGTGTGGTGGCATTAGAGTATATCACACACGTTTTAGAAGGGAAAAGAAATGGAGGCTGTAGTGTTTTCAGTATGCAGAACACTGAGAAAGCCTTTAGCAGGAGACTGTGCTTCAGTCTCAAGTTCATTCCTCAGCACCTCAGTCATGCCAAACGAGTCAATTGGACTGTTCATGTGTTTAAAGCCCATGCTACGTGCTTCCTGTGACTGGAAGATCAGGTCTCTGGAGTAAATAAGTGAGGTAATAGTCTGTTGATTTTTAGAAGTTCCTGGAACAATCAGGACTCTGGTCTTTCTGCCAAAGTATTATTCACTGTAATTAGGACAATGAACATCACTAAAATTCTATTCACTGCACCTCTCATCTGTTCCTCCTCTGGTGAAGTTGTACAGTCTTTCTTAACACGTAAAATTTGAAAATTGCTGTTGGTATTAGTGAAATAGATGTGCATGTTTTAGGAGGGACTTTTTTTATCCAAAACATGGTCTGAATACTAAAGACCAGCGTGTATAGATTGTATTTCTTTTCTGTGATTGCTGGGATTTGCTGCAGGATCGACACTGGATGGGGTAAGAGAAGGCATGCAAGTACTGTAACTATTAATGAAAAAGAAGCAATGAGTGCTGAAGTGCTCATCAATTTGCAATATTTGTATCCTGGTGCATCTTAAATAGTCTCTACTATCAAGTCTGTTTTGTGGTGGGGTAGAAGGTCTGGTATGGCCCTTGTCATACACAGGTGGTTGGGAGTTCCACAAGAATGGGGGAGTATTGGGGCAGCTTTGCCAGCAGCTCGGCGGTGTCTGGGCTAACAGGACTCCTGCGTGTCACTGTCTGTCTGTTCTGCTTCCTAGCACTCTTGCTGGCTTTCTTTTGCTCGCATCCAGGGCTGTTCAGGCCTCTTCCTGCTGCCCTCCCCAACCTCCTTAGGCAAGTAGCAAGGTGAGTCTGGCCTCGGTGCCATATTTAGGAGGCTTGACTGCTCCTGGGAAGCTGAGGGTTGCTTTTGTGAAAGTTGACTGTCCATGTAACTGTCAACTCCCTGCAGAAAGGATGGGAAATGACTGCTGAACAAGCTAGTGTAATCCACATATTTGAGAGTGGACAGTTAGAGAGACTTGGAAAATCATATCCAGAGGCTTTGGTAAACCTTATCTGAACTGCTCAAGGTGTTTAAGCTGAGACATCTCACAAGAAAGGCTCTTGCTGTGGTTTTGACACCTGCTACTTTCAGCATAGCTTGGATTTCTGATAAGACATTTTTTGTGATATGTAATTTTCTATTTCTGACCACAGCCTGCCCTGGAAGGACACAAGCACAGCAGCTGCAAAACAAAYGGACAGGTGAAACTATAAAACCCTCTTACCCTAGCTTTTTATTTCTGCCTGCTCTATTCCTTTAGAGTTTTGGACAGGTGAAGCCACAGCTTAATTCCCTCTTTATATGAAGAAATTTGCCTATGTGTTTAGTAGAAATACAAATTGCTAGAGGAAGAAACCTGATTGTGGAGTACAATATGTTTTCAGTGTTAGGATGGTAGCTGTCAAAAGCAGAATTCATTGTAATCGGCTTGTCTTTAGCTTTATATGCAACCCACTAATATTCCAGCTTTGACTTGTACAATATCACAGCATGTTTAGAAAAAGAACACTCCAGTGTCTTGATCTCTTCCAGGAAAGTTGCTTCATTTACAAGCTTAATTTATAAATACAGAAGTTAGTTCCACAAAGCTGCATCTTCATTTCACAGGATAATATTCTGTGTTTATGCGCTGAAACCAGTGAACATAAATCACCCCATTTTGGAAACCTACAGCATGCAACCTAGAGTAGAAGGGTCTGCTTTTGTCATGGTTAAGATAAACAAAGACTTAACTGGAGGAAACATCTCAATTCTGGAGTTGTTTCATGTGGAAGTTACAAATCGCTTTGTTGCTGTGTAATATAAATAGTTTTTCAAAACGCTGGTGTTGCGCTATTGATATTTAAGATCACCTCATTAATCATCTTGGGGAGTAACAAAGTTATCTAAGTTCACGGACTCGCTTCCTAAAGTGGATAATAATAAAGAGCAGAGAAGAAATAACATTTAAAAGTACAATACTAGTAAACCTTTGGACAGTAGTAAAGATTAATTTGAAAGGACTAGGTACCTAATAAAAAGGTTTCATAATGTTGGGGAAATGATCTGGTCAGGGGTCAGGTGTACAGTGTGGGGAACAGAAAAGAAAGTGTATGAATGCAAGTGGTGATGAGTGTCATGCAGAAAAATACTCGATGCTAAAATGTCAGTAGTAGATTATCTTATTTTTGCATGCATTTGGGGAACCAAGATGGAAAGCAGGATTAGGTTGGCCTCTTGAGCTGTGAGCAAAAAATGTGAAAAGCAAATAACTTTTTTAGAAGAAAAGGTATAAATCTGACCCTTGCTGTCTCTGCAATTTATGCGAACTCTGTCAGGAAAGAGCTGAAAAGAAAGGCAGCTCAAGGAGGTCTAAGCTTACTCAAGCTGAAGAAGACGATGTAGTTGCTGGGGTTAGAAAGAGGGGCTGATCTCACTCACAGGGAAGCACAGGAGATAGTCAAGAGGCTGTGGAAGCACAGAGATGTGGTGGGGAGAAGCAATAATTTTTCAGTATTTGCCTTTGTCCCCCATGTCACATAAAGATGCCAAAATAAACATGTTTGCCATACACAGTGGTCAAGTTTTTCATGTGCATCAGCTTCGCCTGGAGTAAGTACAAACAGCTGTGATGGGGAACTGGGAGTAAATGTAGATATTTAGGGACATTCAAGAGCTTATTAAAAGGAAAAGGTAAGGTCTACATTAAGAATGGAATAAGTTATTTGCTTTTGACCTTGAATACCTGTGCAATCTATGAAATTAGTAATATTGCATTATAATCTCATTTACAAGGTTTCCTCAAAGATAAAATAACAAAGGTTACCAAGAGTAGTGACTTCAGAAATTAATAGCATTCAGCTGAAGCTAAAAGGCTTTTTTTAACCTCTGAAGCAATGTCGTGTAGTACATTTCTGGCTGAGTGATGGGAAGGATTCCTCCTTGCTCTCACAGTATTTGGAAGTGAGTCAGGAAAATGCCTAATGCATTTTATATGAACGAAAAAGCATAATATGAACTTTTAAATGAGTGTTCAGGTGTCGGTCATCAAAAATGCATGTTTACATTTTCTGGGGTGAACTTTATTAAAAAAGGCAAAGAACTGTTTGCTCGGGTGCCATCTCAAGTGGATGAGGTGGAAGGAAAAAGTAAAAACAAATATTTTGTCTCTCTTTTTCCTGATCATTTTAAGAGAGAAGAGCTGCTATTTATGAAAGGATGTCTAAGTCTCCATGTCTCAAATGCACATCAGAACCCAACCTATTTCTGCTGTGGACGGCCTGGGTACTGTTTTGATTTATCTCTGATGTTTCTCTAGGATTCAGATGCTGGGTTTGGCACTGGAAGACATTGGACAGGATTTGAGCAAGGTCTGGCAAAATCCCCTCTGCAATACAGTACATGGGCCTGCTTTTGGTACAATTTAACCTGGCACTGCTTCAGTTTTCTTCCACTGGCATCAGTTGTTGGTTTTCCTCATGCACAACGTATGGAAGAACAGGTCTGACCTTTATGTTCAAATTGTTTTGTTACCCAAATCTGTTTAGTTGAAGATTGGACTATTGGGAGGCGAAAACTCCCCACCCTGCTGCTTTGACCTTCCTGCAGACAGCATTTTCAGGACAAGAAACTGAAACAGAAGTATTGCTAATAATTCAGAGCAGAGCTCTTTCATCCTTTTCTGTAATGGACTTGAAAAGTTTTATAAAGTGGCAGAAATTGTTTGAGTTGACCTTTTCCACCTGACTTTTCCAGCTCTTTACAGGACTGCATCTTGTACTTCTCTCGTCCCTTTGACTGACGACAAGCCTCTTATGGATTCTGGCTTCCTTACATCTATCTCTTACCCCCATCACAGTCTTGCCTGGATTGTAGACATTTTGGGGAAGAAACACCTTTTCATCCTGTGTCCTCAAGTGTCTGTCACAATAGGATGTTTTCACCTGACTGAGCTATCCAGAAGCTGCAACAATGCAAATAAAATGTGGTAGCAGGAACAGCAGTACTCATTTATCCACCATTGCTACCTGAACAAACTCTTGAAAATATGGCCAGGAGGTACCAAATCCTAGCCTTGGGCAACCCCAGGATACCATTGTTGGTGCCAGAAGTGTTGCACAGTGTACAGGAAAGCTAAATACATGAGGCATCTCTCAGAGATGAAGAAAAGGAGAATGAGATGTTTATGATTATTATGTAAATAAAAAGAAAAAAATGAAGATGTGGTATAGGATTAGAGTAAGTAAATATAATGCTATATTTGTGAATATTGTACAAACAAAAGTTAACAACTGATTTCACTTGGAGACTTTGACTTTTTAAAGAGAGAACATCATATGTTTTATGTTGTTTTAATCACTGGTTTAGAACAATTCAACAGGCACTCCAAAAATGCATTTTCTATTATTTTTTTAAAGAGAAAAATGTATTTCTCTTGCAATTTTTTTCTCCTGCCTGTCTTTAAGAACGCTGATAGAAGTTCAAAGTTGTAGACTGGCTCACAAGCGAGAGACTGCTGCTTTAAAAGCAATTTAATTTTAATACAACTTATTTTTGATTCAAGGTGCACTGAATGGCTCAGAGAATTAGTAAAAAATCCTTTGAAGTCTTTAATTTCTTTATTTCAGCATCCAATAGGGCCCAGTTTTATAGAGATGGATTGTGTACTTCATTAAAAAAACCCCAAACCCTGTAATTAGCATTAATTATCCCTTCTGGAGAGGTCTTTGGAAAAAAGCCAAGGATTAAGTGAAAAGAGGAACTGACATGCCTTCTCCTCAGGCGTTGCCTGAGTTCAGCTTGGAGAGATTCTGCTATGTGGTGTGGGACCCTTACACTGGGCAGTCCCTGCAGGAGTTGGATCTTTCAGTAAAGCAGCTACATGTTAACATCTGGGCTTTTGGGTTTTTTTTCCCTTAATTGAAGTTGGACTGGAGGGTCTTTGGTGTGGAGAACAGGCCTTCCTAACTTCCTCCAGTAAGGTATTCCTCTTACTCTGTTGTGACGTCTATCTATAAAATTTCCTGCATGAGCTTTACAGTATTTATTTAAAATTATATTTCCTGTGTATACCACTGACACAAGTCACGAATGTGATATAATTTTAAGGAGATAAATATTTAGAATTGTCTGTCTATGGGAAGTGCATTTAACTAGATTCCTGCCTCTTAAAACACTTCTGTTAACTTTTGAAAGTGTTACGTTTACACCTTCCACTGTATTAAGTTGCAGGTGTATTATACATCAGAAAACAGAACCATTCAGAATTGCACAGAAGAGTGCCCAAAGCAGAGCTGTGGCATAAGCACTGAAGCAATCTACTTAAGGATTACTATGTGAGAAATTATTTTGAATAATTTGTGGGATTCTTAAATTATGTAAGAGGTATTTGTACTGTATGAACTCTTCTTAATGAAGAAAGGATTCCCCCTTGCTCTGTAATGTAGCTCTGTTCTAGAAACCTGCTGGCATTCTCACTGCAGGGCAGCAAATGCTCAGAGGAATTTTGAAGACCGAGAAGTGAAACTTCTAAAAGGCTGTGTATCACGTGTGATTAAGGGACTTGAAGTCTTGCACCTACTGCGTTTCTCAGCAAATAAATTACATTGAGTGACTGCATAGATCCAAAGTAGTTGTTTGCATGCCTTCTGCACCAGATCCCCTCCAATCTCCATTCTCACTTGGTGAAGGAGAGGGACTGCCCTAAGCTCTAATGCAGTCCATGGCTGAAAATTAATTTTCTTTACCACTTTTGTTCACATCACTTAATCAACCTTTGTAGTGCAAATACTGTAGTGTAAACAATCCTCTAGGTAATGAGTATTTATTACTTTTTTCCTTCTCCCTGGAGGGATATTTTGCTTTTGTTATTTGGGCACCCATAAAATCCCTATCCCAGGTTTTGAAGTGCAGAAACATTGAAACTGGGCTTCAAACATTGTCATTCATGTAAAATTGTCATGGCTAAGCCAACTCATGCTGTCTGTGTTGCCTCAATAAAATGCCTCTAAAATAATGCTTTTGTGAGTGGGGGGAAAAATTACCTGCAAATCCTTCTACAAGAAGACTTGGAAGATTCAAGAGGAACCTTTAGGAATGGTCTCCTCAAACAGATTATTCTCCTGAGTTTGGAACTGCGTTTTACTACCTCTAAAAGTGCTTTTTTTATCTCTGATCACCTTCCTTATGCATATGGAGTCCCTCTTTCCTTAACTACTTCTTTGTTTTCTCTCGAGTCCCTGCTCTGGAAAGGTCTAAAATGACAGCAACTCCATATGAGAAGGTATCTTTAAGGCCAGTATTGAGAGACTTTGTAGGACAAGGCTCCAGTGATCTCACTCCCCCAAATTTTTCATCTGAAGCTGTTTGAGTTGCCATTTCCTTGTTGATGGTTGTTTGTTATTTAATTTGGTTTTTTTTCCCCTCTTCCTTCTTACCACCACCACCTCTCTCCTGCCTTCTGTACATTTGCTCTCATAAAGTCAAGGAGCAGCTCTATGCATCACATATTATCCAGGCCCCTTTCTAACTACATATGCAAAAGTCTTTCCAACAGCTGGACAGAATGMTGAAAGATATACAGCTTCCATATGAAGACTTTAAGTATCATGTATGCATCAGTAGCATCTTTTCCTTGTCTCAGGCTTCATCTCGTCCCACTACATCCTTTACCACTTCCATGGCTTTCTTGAGGCGTATTGGAGGCCTGTAGGTGCCGTAGAGTACTTTTCTATACATGTTAATAAGATGATATATGGCCATGCTATTTCAAAATGTTATGTTTGTTAAATGCTGCTTAATAAATGTTATAAGAACCTCACTGCTTCTTTTGCCTGATACAAGTATCTGGATATCCATTCTGCCATCATTAATAAGATTACTTTTGGGAGTGATTTCTCTTACCCAGTTGTAGAACTTTCTTAAACTACTGGAATGTTTGGACTTGATGACCTTAGAGGTATTTTCCAACCTGGATGATTCCATGATTCTGTTCTATATTTTCTGAGTGCTAAAAATAGAGGTTCCTGTTTACTGCAAAGTGACTCCTTGCCATTAGGTGGGTATCCTTTTCTTTGATACATTTGCTAAATTAATAACTCTGTCTTAAAACACACTGAAATTTGCCTGAGGCACTTCTGAAAGCTTTGCTAGAGCTCAGTTTAGTTTGACCAACAGAATGGCTAATACTTACTTGGATTTCTTTTTACATATATCTTGGTGTGTGTTGCTCTCTAATTTCCTTCATCAAAGATAAAAGTACTGCATTTAAAAACTGGATTCCCGTCTTGTGTAGGTAGCTCTGATCTCATTAAGGAATTTGAGTTATTTTAATATGAAGCTATTTTTTTTTCCCCAGAGTGGATTTCTAATTCTAGAATGGCTCATAAATTGTCTTTACTTAAGTAATGTTTATTTAACAGCAAAGAAGATGAAATAAGAGTAATTGTTAAATGGTGAGTATCTGTGCCTGTGAGTTTGCCAAAAGAGGAGAGGCAGAAGAAGCGTAGGGGTGTGAAAACTAGTACATGCCTTCAGGCAATTTTTTAGTCTAACTGCGTAGGTTTCAGATGGTCTTGGTTTTCATCTTACAGTTTTCAGYTATTCCAGGAGGTTAAAATTGTTCTAGCCCAGATTGTTTTGCTCCTAAAGAAGTGAATGTACTAGTTGTGGTAGATATAATCAGCACAGGGAAATGAAAAGTATCTGGAAATAGGAATTATTCATGCTGGTAGTCCCATTTTTACTTGATTAAACTGGTTCTGAAACTGGCACCATGCAGCAAAGGATTCTGTGTGTTGTGGCAACAGATGCTGATGGGAGTGTTGCTATGCTATACTAAGGCTGCTTCTTAAGCTCATCCTTGGCTTCTTGAAGGTGCCACATCCTCATCATCTGAGCAGAAGGTTTTGTGGCAAAAGGGTGTGATCAAGGCCTTGAGCTAATGTGAACCCGAACTCTGTCAGTGTACGTGGTCTTCTGGAACGCAGGGTCAGGTGGGGCTGGGTGTAGCTGCAGTGCTGACAGAGACGTGAAGGGTGGCAGGGGACTGCCAAGATGAACACAGGCTCTCTGTGTAAGGTACTATTTGTTATACACTCTTCACCTCGCTAAATCTGGATTTGAAATTCTTCCAGCTGAATGCCTGTAAGGGTCTCCTGAGCAGATCTTTCATGCTGGTCTATCTCATAACAGTGCCAGGGAGTCCTGACAGAGACTCCTTTAATTCCTGCCTGCACTAGAGTGGAAAAATTTCCTGCAGTAGTTTAGCAAATAGATATTCACCTAAGGGTTGCTGAAAGGTACCAGTGTGACACTGCTGGGAACTGCTGCATTTTGTATACAGCGTGAATAGTGTCAGTACCTACTTTGATTTCTCTGCAGGGATGCCCTTGTTTTAGAGGTCCTAGAACATCCAGCCTTCCAGATGAATTGATCATCAGCCTGTTGAAATTTCCATCGAGATAGGGAGTTTGCTGGCTGGAATTGTCACACCTGTGTTCTTTTCATGGCCTTTGTAACAGCTTCAGAGTGACTGAATTGGGCCTGAATCATTTACTTTCCTTCTTCTACCTCACAGAACAGCTTAGTTATGTTTTCCTTCAAATAGGTGTTTATCTAACTCACATGTAAGGAGGAAGTTTCTTAAAGATTGGTTTTGTGTTGTGGCATGGAAGTCAATTTTATAAATATTTCAACAGACACTTATCTCCTTTGATGCTGTGCTGGTGGGTGTTGCAAAGTTGGCCTACGGTTGCTATATGTGAAGCCTGGGGCAGGAAATCTTGTTTCTCAGGAAGGGTGAGAATGAAATTGGATGAGGTGTGACTCCAGGTAAATGGAATAGCTTTTGGTAAGGAGAACACTAGTATAAAATGTTCATATAGATTAAGTCAAGACATGTAAGAAAAGCAGTGACATCTTTAAGGTGGTTTATGTCAGAGTTCTGTAAAAATACACAATGAACCCAGTCATGTGCATGGCACAACCTTTGACTGTCAGTTGCTTGCTGTCTATCCTGGGCAAAATTCATAAGCATAAATATGCCAGAGTGCTAAATACTGTGATAGCAAAAAAGGATGGCATGATTCAGTGTTATATGCATTTCTGAACCACTCTCAAATAGCATTAAGTGTCCCAAAAGTGAGTCTGTGATATCTGTCAGGATGCAGAATGTGTTTTGGTAGCTTTTCCCCTCCAATATCGTGCTTGGAGGTCCTACCATTTAGTATTTTGTTGGTTTCACATGTAAATCCAAAGGCCAAAGAGCAAATCTCTTAGAGGAGATATTGCCTGTCTCAAGGGGTCAGAAAACCTTTTCACATTTGTTAAAATAACTGGCTTGCAGAGCTATGCATCCTAGATAACTTTCCCGTTGTTGTGAAATACTATTTTTCAAATACTGACTTCCACTTCTATAGCTCCTTTGGAGTATGAATTGTTTGGTCTGAAATAAAATTAAATACAGCCAACATAATGAAGTAGTTATTTGTGGTGAATGCTATCTGCATGGCTGAAAGGCAGCAGATTAAGGCCTGAAGTTGCAGTTTACTGTTCTTTTCGGAGCTTGCTKGTTTGGTCTTTCATCCACATCCTGTGTGACTTCAGCTCTCAGAATCCAAGAACTTGCCAGTATAGCAGCTCTGCTTTCATTCTTTGTGACATGACATCAAAAATTTCAGATTATTTAGTTTCAATATTTCTATTTTGGCCTCTCTGGAAGAAATAAGAAGTGGTGCAGGTGTTCACTTGCTGAAATTAGTTCATTAATTTTCGTCTAAATATTAAATGGAAGTGAATGTCCATGTTTCCTAGGAGGACAAGATAATTTGCTTGATAGCCAGAGGGTTTGGCTAATAACTGAGCTTGTGTTGAACAGAAATAAACTATTGGAAGATGCCTTAAAACTATGGAAGCTATTAAACCAAAATTTCTGTTAGGCTTTCCTGCTGGATCATCAAATTCCCCTGAAGTGAAAACTGTTGCTCTTGAGGTGCATCAGGAGAACTGTGAATTAAGGTCTGTATTTACTGCATGGCTCTGATGAAGGATTTTGGGAAATGGAAAGTATTAGCATTGTATTCATTGCTACAATAGGAAAACAATGAAAATATTCAGACAAAGCATGAAAAAACCTCAGGAGAAACTTGGTTTCGGCCATGGGATTTCAGAAGTTAGTCATGGATGATAAAAAAATTCTTTAGCATATCAAACTGAATGCTTGGCAATTGTTGATCTTGAGCAATTCTGAATATGCATCTAAGACCAACACTTCCTTTGAACGGTCTAAGCTTCCTGTGACTGTTGGAAGAAACCAAATATTTGGTTTCAGTAGCTTTAGTGCACTTTCTTCTGTGTGGGCCAAGCAAGTCCCAGTTCCCCAAGCTGTAATTTGCTGGCAGCAAAACTTTGATGTTTCCTCAGAAGAGGTAAGGAAAAGTCTGCCTAAAACTCACTTTTGTTCCTGGCAGACATCAATGCAAATATATGAGTATTTTACTTTCTGTCAAAAAATGTGAACTGAATTGTCATCCCCCTGGAATAAATCAAGTCCATATATGGTATCACAAAAAGAACTGCAGGAATTTTTGGTTCTTGGCAAGAGCCATGCAAAAGGTGCCTGAATCTTTCTTTTACTTTAACTGCACTCATTCCACACCACTTGTTCAAGATAAACTCCCCATTTTTTTTTGCTATTGGCCAAAGCCTATAATTTGGTTTTCAAATATATGATTTGTTGCCAAGTGCCTCTATTTATCTTTCAGTCTTTTATTTTCTTCAGCTGTGCAGTAAACGTCTTATTACAACTGTCATTCAAAGTTTTCAGGTTGACTTTTGTCCTGGGTATCTACGTGGAAGAACCTTAGACAAATATTTTATGTAGTGTCTAATATCTGGTGCATTATCCCATGTTGTATGCTGGGGTTTACTAATTTCAAAAAGCCCACCTCTTCATTTGACTGTAATCCACATTTTCTAATACAGATTTTAATTTCATCGTAGAAGTCCTTCATTTCCCAGGTATGCCATTTACTTGGTTTCTCTTCTCAGATTATTCTCTGTTCACCCCAATGTGGATGAAGGTGGAAAAGAGCAATACCTCAGAACCTGTATGTTAGCTAAACTACCTCTTTTCTTAGTTGTAAAGATAATTCTGATTGCTTTGGATATCTCTAGTATGTTTTAGCTTGTATCAGTACGGACTCCAAAACACCAACTATAATGAAGTCCAAATCTAGTATACCATAGAAAATATTTTAATTACACTTATCCAAGTTTTCATCCTTCAGTTTCACACTGTTATCTCCCGGGGTTTTGAGATAACCGACTTCCTATTCTTCCCTCCCCTGCCTCTCACCTATCTTGATTTAGAGAGAAATATTTTTTACCTTTATCTGTTTTG
Source organism: Amblyornis subalaris (assembly GCA_018881555.1). NCBI lineage: Eukaryota > Metazoa > Chordata > Aves > Passeriformes > Ptilonorhynchidae > Amblyornis > Amblyornis subalaris. The sequence goes on from JACAXG010000019.1 coordinate 9,034,750, forward strand.
TAAAATTTTTCCTATCCATTGTCTAAAAATACATTTGTTTTCCTTTTAAGATAATACTCTAATACGTAAACTACTTTTTTTTTTTAAATAACCTGATGTCTTGGAGTTTTATTCTTGCCACCACTGATTACATCAACTCCACCTTCACCTGTGTATATGTGCACGTATGTGCATCTGTTCCCACCTGCACAAGATCAGATTCATGTTGTAAATCAGCAGACCTACATCTCAGTTCTGTAGACAGGAGTGTCATTAGTTTAGAAGATTCAATTCTACAGCCTAAATGATGTAATGATTTCCAGAAAACTTTTGAAAATAATTATACAATTGTACTGTGATTTATTTTTCTTTCCTGAGATAATGACCTTATTTTAAAATGACTCTTGTTCAGACAAAGGATGTATTGTAAGTAATGCAGATAAATAAGCCATTTGATAGTGACATGTGGGCTACTGGTCAGTTAACTTTAGAAGTTGCAATGTTTTGTTTACATTTGTTGGAATAACCTAGACCTAGGATATAATATAATTTTCCTCTCAAAGCTTCGATACTATGGAACTTTGGGGACACTCTGTGTGCTGTGTGTTCCAGTAAGGAACAATGAACCCAAAGACAAAAGGACATGTTTTCTGAACCACTCACCTCCTGCTGGCTCTTAACTGACTTACACAAATCATCAGCTTCAGAAAATGCTTTTTAATTTGATGTCAGTGCCTGTTTTCCAGGCTCCAAGCCAAACTGGAGAGAGATTATGTGTGCGACCCCAAGGCTTTTTGCTAGTCTTGGAATTTCTGGTTATTTGAATGTATCTGTTCTTTCTCCTGCTCACTTAGAGAAAAGGCTCCTTTCTTCAGAGGGAGAGCAATCCCCAGTGTAGGGGGATGAGATGGCCAGACAGAAAAAACTGTTGTACTTCTGTGTGGACACTTCCAAAGGCTAGCTATGTTTAAAAATTAAAAAAAAAAATCATGAACTGGTTCACTTTTAGATTTTCCTTAACCATAATTTGGTGCCAACATCATCTCTTCTTAAGTTCCAACCAGTTAAACTTCTCCAGTTGACTCTGTCCTCATCAGTGTGAACCATGATTTTTTTGGCTGCAGTTTGAAGTTACTGAATTGGTAATTTTTCTCATACATGTGTCCTTCCTTCTGAGCCTTTACATTTGCATTCATTCTTAGACTGTTTCTGCCTAATTAAATCAGACCTATTCAAACTCCGAAAGAGAAGAGCAAAGGTCAAAAAATGTCAGACACCCTTAACAACCTCTATTAAATCTTGCTAAACTGAAAGTGCTCTTACTTTCAGTCCAGAAATGGCATCTTAGATTGCAATAATTGATGTGACCTCTAAATAGTTACATACTATCAAGAATTCCACTGAGCAAAAGAGGAAAGAATGGGATACATGTGCTTAATGGAAGCTGCTCCTTAGCCCAAGTCCCCATACAGCACTGGGAAGACAAGTACTTTACCACACTGTGCAGATCTGAATGCAAAGAGTGATAGAAATGAAGTCCACCAAATCTACCAGATCTTCTATGGGATTTATTTTTAAGATGGGGAGGGAAAGCAAAAAGCACTGTGCTGCATTCGGTCAACATATCAAAATTGTGCTCTATGTGTATGGAAGGGTTTGATACTCTGGGAGGGGAGTCAAGCTGCTTGGACCTGAAAAGCAGCTAGTAGGAAAGTCTGAGACTTCATTTAATTGTAATTGTTGTAGGCTGTCCTGTATGCGAAAAATAGCAAGTTAGGCAAATTGAAGGCTCTTGCATCACCTTTTGGTATGGATGCTTTCCTGGCATGTCTGAGATTTGGGGTTCAAGTTGCTTTATAATCTTGTATTTTAGACAGGGAAAGATCTTGCATCTGGACGTGGTGCCTGTGCCCATAAAGAACAGAAGAATGGATAGAATCTTCTAATAGCTGGAATTTGAGGATGTACTTCAGTCAGGAATGAAGTAGATAACCGCATTCTCTTTCTTTTACCTTCATTTTCCCATGTCCTAAGTTATTTACTGAGTTGGGGTAGAATAGAATTTACATCTGCTGCTCTGTGACTGGAAGAATTCCCAGCTTCACTGACAGGTCCTATTGCTGGATGTCACTAAAAGCAGCGGAATTTGCAGCAGAGTCATAATAAATCTCCAAAACCAAGCAAGGTGATGGCCATGTATGTGTGAGCAGAGGCTCCAAGGCTCAGCCAGCTGAACTGAGAGCCCAAGAACTCCTCCTTCCTTTGAGAGCACAAGAGCTCATTCCATTTTCAAAACACACCCATAATAAACCTTTTTTTTATTGTTTAAAATGTTAATGAATATGATAAGTACATGGAAATGACATGAGAAACACTGTGCTTGACAAGCTCTAGTCTGCAGAATGAAGACCAAACACAAGTTATGGTTTGAAGCTGATAAGAGGTTTAGAAGTGGAGACTTCTGGGACTCCTTTTTTATTGTTTGTGTTTTTTTCTCCTTGAATTTGATTAATAGACACTTTTACAAGGTTAGAATTATATTTCAATGATGCAAGTAGTGAAAATCTGGAATTTAGATCATTTAGGCTTCAGAAAACAGTGGAACAATTTTTTCTGAAACACTAAGTTGCTTTTCAGATCTTTGAAGCCACAACATGGCACTAAGGCAATAAATTCTTTGTGATTCTCAAGACTAGCAGAAAGAGCTAAAACGTCACTAGTGAATTCAGGAAAAGTGGTGATAAATTCAGAAGGTCTGTGGTGCTTGTATTAACACCCTCTTTGGTGTTTTTACTAGATGGCGGTGGGCCGGAAGAATTTCTGGGAATGTGCTAAATTACCCAGACACTGGAATCCTTTTCCACTTGAAATAGTGACAGCAGAGAAAAGAAAGACTGAATACACCTAAGAAAAGAATTTTTAGCCCAAGCAGTCAGTGAGGTGTGAGATTGATTGGAGTAAAATAAAAATGTTTTCTGACAGGAAGGAATGTATTGGTTATGTGCAGAAGTAAATCAGCTGCATAGAAGTTGAGTATATGGTGAGAATCAGCTACGTGGAAAGCAACACTCCCTAAATGACCTTTAGATCCTCATAGCTAAAGGCTCATGAGTTTGAAATTACTGTCTTGGATGAAAATGGCAAACTTAGCATGAGCCTCTGAAAATATAAGAGTATTTAAAAGTAGCTTTCTGAGCACTTGGATAGAGGGCTGTTTGTAAAGAGAAAACCCGCCTGATAAAGGAGAAATGAAGCTGCCTCATCCAAGCATGTATAATAGCTATTGCCATTCAATACAGCTGAAAGGTTTTTCCTGTAGCTAATGGAAAATTCAGCTTCTAGGGTGTCACTAATTTTGATAGAGATTTCAATGTCTTCAGTTGTCTCACATTTAAATGGGATGTGCAAATATTCTTTCATGGTCTCTTGTTTTCTTGTGTGTTAAATCCAAAATTACTGACCCTTGGTGCTAGAACCATGTTTCTTGTAGTTGCTTAAAAGGTTGCCTGTGAAAATCCTAATTTCTGTCTCAACTTCAAAAAGTCCCATCATGTAATTTAATGTCTTTTTCTCCTATCCACATCCTTTGCAAAAGTAATCGTCATCATGAGATCCTAAATTTTTTTAGCTAAAACCAAACAAAAAGTCCAAACAAAATCCACAAACTTATTGTCTTTTCTATTCTTCTTGTCCTGCATTTTATGTAACATTTCCTTATATTCCTTTTGGTTATAAATGAAATTTTAGGTGCCATGTACTAGTAACTGGCTAGGGCTCATTTTCATAGGTGATTTCCACCCTTGTGTCTAAGGGTCCACTGAAATCAATAAAATTTCAGTAGCATTAGGACCTTTAATTCTTTTAATCTGGACCTAAGTGTTCATGTGTTATGAAGGACAATAAAGTCCAAATATTTATTATAAGATGTCAAGACATGAATGTTGTGGGATGCTGAGAACCAGTGTAACCTCTTTGAAGCCACTGGCGTGATGCTAACTTTATGGGGTGTATCTGGCTTATTACCTAATACTTTTGCAAAGAGACAGCTATGACAACCAACTTCAGACCCCTTTTAAGACTTCTATTTGAACTCTGCACTCTGGAGGATTGTGTTTATTTTGTTTAATTTTTGACTTAATTATCTATTGTTTGTGCACTTCAGATACAGCATTAATATGAAATGCTTGTAACTTCACACATGCTGAGCACACTCTTAAATTATTGCACGCATTGTAAAGTTCAGTATTAAGAGGCTCTGCTCCACTTGTTTTTTTTATATTAATCAAAAAGCAGAGTTATCTCAATCAAAAGCTGTTTCTTAAATTTAAAAAGACAATGTACAAGATTCATCTGTCTTTCTCTGGAGCCTGGGGTGGGATTCCTGGAAATATTAGACCAATTATTTCTTAGTGACTTAAGAACAGAAACTGTGGGCAGCAGCATTTAGCTCTTAGCCTTTTCCATTCAGAAATTTTATGCAAGGTCTCAATTGAGACCATGAGTGTAGAGAACCAGCACAGGTTTGAGGTGTTCTGGAACACAATGATCAAAGCTTTACTTAGACATGTAACTGCTAAGAACAGGAGCAAAGTGTCTTATTTGCCTCCTGCCAAGTAGAGAGGCTCTGCATAGGGGCAGCTGAGGAGGAACCAGAGAAGCTCAAAATAATCAGAAATGTCCTGCGAACATCTTACCATGACCCATCTTGCAAAGGAAATGTCATGTCTGTCCCTGCTGCAGGGTGCTATGAAAAGTGGCAGACCGTGACTTCATTGCCTCAGTTTTGTCGATATATTTATTATCTGCTTTTAAACAAGACCTAATGGCTTTTCTGGATTTTCCTCTCCCTCTTTTTTTCTTTGCCTGCTTTTCTAGAGCAGGATGCAGACCTGTTGTCTGTTTTACATGCTGCAGGGGACAGTGCTGCCGTTGTTGCTCATTGGTAAGCATTTTCGTCCATAATTCTCTTGCCAACAATTTTCTTTTTTAGGGGTCTGAATGAGGGGTAAGCATACTATAGGAGGTGAATGTAAACTTACCTTGTGATGTAGCAAGGATCTGATATCCCTGTCAGCTGCAAGGATTATAGATCACCAAGGAGTTCTGTTTTCTTTGCTTCATCCTTCTGAAGTGCCAGAGACCTTGTGTTAAAGCAAAGTATATTCTGCAGCTTGCATGAATTGCATGCATTCACGAGTTTTTAAATGTGCACTTAATCTGTACATTAAATATTAAAGTTCCTCATAACGAGGTTACTGGGTTTTAAATTGCATGTCTCAACATCGCAAACTGGTTCTTTCAATGACTGCACTTTTATTATCTTGTTATGCAAAGAAAAAATAGCAAGCTTTGTTAGAGCCCCTGACTGTCTAGGAAATCTGTGAGTTGATGGGCTTGATATCCCAGATTTTGTTCAGACAGTTCTCTTGCCATTCAAATAATTACATTGCCCAATAAAACCAGAGAGAAAAACACTTTTCAGAAACAACAATCTGAGTTGGCCAGAGGGTAACTACTTTCATTATACACAGGGGAAACATGAAACCTGCTTGTATTCCAGGAAAAGAAAGGGATCAGGGTATTCCATCATACAGATGTAATACTAAGAAAATAAACTTGGCCTCAGTTTTCTTAGATGTCAGCAGAGGATTTTTTTTCTCCATAAATGTAATGGATGAGGCTCTACACAGTCACAAAAAAGGATTTAGTATTTGTCAGTATGTTCTAGAGGCAAAGAGGGAAAACCTCTTAGTACTGAGGATAGTAAGATATGCTTTCAGAGTTAAACCTATTCATCCTGTGTTATATTGGGATGAATGTAATCTGGTTGACTCCAAAGGAATTTGAGAACTAGTGTTTCAGCTTTGGCAATGGAGTAAGACCTCGGTTTTCTACAGTCTAGAGCCAAAGTCACATGGGTTTGTTTGGAGGCTTAACTTACTCTACCTCTTGAATCAGGCCTCTACAAGGTTTTCATTGTCATGGTGAAAGGCTTTTTCATGCAAAGTGACAGCTGAGAAAAATGCCAGACTTCTTCGCAGCAAATCTAATATTGGTGTACTCTTTGATGGATTATTTGTGAATGGTAACCTTAAGAAATCAGGGGGAATTATCCTTCATTGTCAGCACGATCATCATTGTGTCAGTGATTGTTCTTGGAAATATGCCACATGGTTTGACCCTGACAACTACACATAGGGTGGTGCAGTTCTTGCTTCAAAGACATTATGTTTCTGGTTAATGACATTGTACAGGTTTTGAGAAGGAGAAAGTTGTGTGATTGTGGCTATATTTTCTTCCGTGATAACTCTGTGCATAAAGTAGCCTTCTATCTTCCTGACTGCTCCAAGTGGGAATGACATGTTCATATGTCACATAAAGATGCATTAAGAAAGAGAACCAGTGGAGGGACTTAGAGAAATGAGGTTGGGGGTGCCATAATTGATACAATGATGGAGGGAAATGGTTTTGGTAGCTGGTGTTTTCAGCAGCATTGACAAGTGGGTGTAAAGTTACAATGACAATGTAGTTTTAATATCTTGGCAACAGCTCTGGTAGGCTAGCCTAAAAGGTCATGCAGAAAGGGGTCCCTCAAAGTGGAAAAGGAAAGGGAAGCAAAAAATGTTTGCAGTTTGACTGCAGGTAGAGTCAGAAAAGATAGGTAGAATCATAGACAGATAAAATCATAGAACCACTGAGGTTGGAAAAGACCTCCAAGATCACTGAGTCCAACCTYTGACCAAAAACCATCATGTTAACTAAACCATCATATTAAGTACCATGTCCAGTCATTTCTTGAACCCTTGCAGCGATGGTGACTTCACTACTCCCCCAGGTAGCCCATTCCAATGCCTGACCACCCCTTCAGTGAAGAAATTCTTCCTGATGTCCAGTTTGAGCCTTCCCCAGCACAGCTTGAGGCCATTTCCTCTTGTCCTGTTGCCTGGGAAAAGAGCCTGACCCCCATCTGGCTACACCCTCCCTTCAGACAGTTGTAGAGAGCAAAAAGGTCACCCCTGAGCCTCCTTTCCTCCAGGCTAAACAACCCCAGATCCCTCATCTGCTCCTCCTATGGCTTACAAGAAGTGGGAATATATAGAGAGAAATAAATAGCTCAGTAGAAATGAGGTATATTTGCAACTCCTTGGCACACAGGGCGTGACGGCAGCAGAGGGACTTAGACAGCAGACTTAAAGGGAGGTGTTTTGCAGAGGGGAAGAGGCTGGACCCTCATTCCATACCCAGGGGAGACAGTCTGGGCAACCTAGRTTTGACTGATCTTAACACAAAAAGAGCCAAACATTCCAGTGTCAGATTCTCTCCATTTTTTTAAATGAAATTACAGGCATTGAACCCAGCAGCTGAAAAGCTTGCTGAATGAGTTTCTTTGTAGATAGAAGGAAAAATCTGTAGTCTGAAAAAGAATTATATGTGACAGCTTTGACAGAGGGCTCATGAAATCACAGGGAACATGAACAGAATATAGCACTTGGGTTATCCTGTCAGCCCACCTTCATTTTGTTACAACTAACTGCTTCATTCCTGGCCAGCCAGTACTCAGAATCACAAAAAAAAAAAAAMCAAAAACCAACAAAAAACCCCCATATAAACATTTTCTTCTAGGTGAACTTTGTATAGGAAAGCCCAGAAATATCACACTTGATTACCTGAAACTGTTTATGCTGCCTGCAGCTGAAGAGAGTGGCTGTCATCTTGCAGCATGTGATTTGAGGTAGGATTAGATCTGCTGCAGATCAGCAACCACTAGGCTGACCATAATTCCATAGTATGTGGATGTTACAATGGTGAATTGCCTCATGCTTGGTGCTCCTGGACAGTGGTAATGGATCCGCCTGGAATACAATCGTCTTGTGGTTAGATCGGTTTCCTCAGAAGGAGAGTGAATAGAGGGTGAGAGTAAGAGAAAACTGCCTTAAAAAATAACCTCTGACAGTCTGCAGATTTCTGTGACATCTTAATGTTAGCACTGCACAATAAAGGGTGTAGATTATAGCTATTAATGTGGGCAGAAATATTGTTAAGGGGTTTTACTCTTGTTCTGTGATGCAGCAGATGCTTAAGCTGCAGGTATCTGTATATTGTTTGTTCCCACTTCTCTGTCATAAGGAAATGCTGCTGTCGTGCTCCTGGGGAGAGCTGGGCCAGGGGATGTGAGTGGTGGAGGAACAGGAAATCTCAAGTGTGGCAAGAGCCCAGCTGGAATCCCTGGCTGGAGCGGGTCCAGCACACATGCAAGGCACCGCTTCCCTGTGGTGTTTCTGGTTGCCATACACTGAGCACTCTCTTCTGCAGAATTTCTGCAAAATGTCTTAGGCAACAGAAGGGATTACTTCTTGCTTCAGGCTCTTCTCCCAAGATGAGGGGATGAAAAAATAACATGTACAAGACACTGCCATCCATCCTTTAAATGTAAATCAAGGTGGTTACTGTATTTGCACAAAAGATGTCCACCTAGTAAATCAGGCATCAAGGTGTTGATCAACTGAAGCATTTTCTAGCAACCTGGCTTTGAGATGAAATGGATAATTGTAGCTGACCTGCAAGCAGAAAAAAAATGGCAGCGCTCTCTGAATTAGTGCCAGATATTGGTCACCTTCTAGGGATCAGGTAGCAGTCTCAAGTTATTACAAAGGTGATGGACTTGACTAACAACTGATCATTGCATTCCTTCAGTTAGTCACCTGTAAGACTCTGTAAAGAAGCATTGACAATTTCTTGTTACTTCTACTTCGCATAACCTAATAGTAACCTGACCAGTTGTCCTCAGGCTCCCCATCAGATACATACGTAGGAGTCATAAGCTGCGTGCTCTCTGACAGATAAGTAATGATGAAGATATACCAAATCAGTTGTAATGACACCAACATCCATTACTGATTTTTTTTTTTCTCCATTCATTCATGCATACACTTTTGCATAGGAAATCCCAGCAGAAGAAAGTCCTTGGTGCAAAAAGATGGTTTGGACAGAATCACTTTCAGCTTTTACTTGAATTTGAAAACTGAATGTGGGAAACSCTGATGCCAGCAACTGGTTGGAAATACGTTGGTGGTGCTTTTCAGCCAAGAGTGCAATAGCTTTGAATCTTTGAATTAGGGAGCACAGGTAAGTCAAAGAAGATATTGAAAATTTCAAGTAGATACTGGACTCGGTGTTTCCTTACTAGACTCAAGAAGAATATTCTATAAGCTATTGACCTGTGGCACCTCTAGCATTTAATAAGAGCCGCTGTAGGCAATATAAAAAAAAGCCTTTTTTAACAGTTTTTAAAGATTAGTCTCCCTCCTTAGATATATATCTGATGATGTCTAAACTATTTACTTAACTAAATAGTATGAATAATTTTAAGTGGAAGAAAAATCCAGTACAGTAAATCTCTGTATGTGAAACTTAGTGCATGATCTGACAGAGGAGAAAACCCACTTGTTTTCACCTCTGCACTGCATGATTTTTCAAAAAATCTTTACATTCAAGTCGGCCAAATTCAAGTGAATACATCTGTCAGTATTTGGTCTTGGTCATCTTTTCTCTAATTTAATTATTTCCTGGGCTCAAACTCCCACAATCTTTGAAGTGAAAAGGGCAGCCAGAGATGTCTGGTCAGTTATGAAGAACAAGAGCCTATTAGATGACCTGCCAAATGTAATACCTGGTTAATTATTTTTTCCCCAAGGCTAGCTGAGAGCTTACATGTCTCTCTTACTTTGTAAGTCATCTGATGAAAAGTAGCCTTTCCTCACCAGGATAGAAATAGTTGTACCTAATAGTCCAGATATAGAAAAAGTCCTTTCACCCACTATGTCGTTATGTGTAGGTATGCTAAGAGGATGAATATACTATAAAAAGTCCACTTTTGTGGAACTCTGCATAATATTCTGCTTTAAGTCAAAATTCAGAGAAATCTGACAGGCTATAAAGTACAATTAAAACTGAGTACATCAGTAATAAGGAGCCACAAAGCATGCATAATCATGAGATAAATGACCTCAATGGACAGATGATGATGAGCCAAGGAGAAGCCAAGGTCAATTATCAGAACTTCTAATTTTAATGCTATAATTAATAATGAATATTTCAACAAAGAATGTTTAAAGAATAATTGTATTCTGGTATTAAAACCTGTTAAACGTTAAACTTATGCAATTTATGCAAATTAATCTGATAAGGAGAGACAATTAAGGTTTATAATTAACAGATAAATACAAATGAGCCAGTGATGAAGGTCTTGGTTTCTCCTCTGTCTTATGAGACAATGTAATTGATTTTTATAAATGCTAATTTATATGCACTGCTAACCATTAATACATTGAAGAGATCATTTATTAAATTAAAGATGAATAGTGGTGTATGCAAAGATAGTACCTGAGTTTTCAACATCCTAAAGATGAAAAGGAAGCAGAAAAAACCCAAAGCTTTGAATGATTTTGCTTTGTTTCTTTTTTTTCCCCCAACAACTTTTGACATGCCAAGTACGAGGTATAGGAAAAAAAGTTTAGTGGAGACAAACAGTCTTTGTTCAGTAAGTCTTTACGTGACAGTAAGAGGGCTTTTTGGCACAATCCTTGCCTTTTAACATTTGTTCTCATGGACTAGAAGTAATGTGCATTCTTATTTTGCTTTGCTGTGCTCGCTCTTTGTGTTCTTGTACAAGAAGATGGCACGTTCGCCCTGGAATGAAGCTGCTTTTAGCAGGGCAGGGGGAGTTTTTCAGGACGAGTGTGCTAACTTGGCATTCTCTCACAAACACTCACCTCCTTGTTTTCTGAGGTGTTATGTTCACTTCGTGTTTTTTTCGGAGTTACTGACTTCTCCTTCTTTTAAAATGTATGATGGCATTTTGCCAGCTCTTGTATGTATATGTGTAGTAAGTTTCTGTCCTTTCTTTCATTTACATCTCAGTATTAGTGGGAATTTTGAACCAGCTACAAAAACAGATGCATTTCACATTATATTTTGTATCCACCCTCAGAACGGTAATGCTATCTAGCTTTGCAGGTACAGCTGCAAACATTAGATACAATTAAGTGTAGCTTTATCTTTCACAGCTCTTCCCCTTTCCTCCTTTACTTTCCGAGGGTGAGGTTGTTGGCTGAACTGCAGCAAAGCAGGTGCTTGGAAGGCAGCTCCAGGAAAGTGGCTCCTAATGGCCCAAAGAAAGCCCTAAAGGGTCAAGGAAAGGGAAATGAAGAAACCATGCTGCAGCGGATTTGATTACTTCTAAGATTAAATTTCAAACAAAAATATGGGAGATCTTTGCAATATCTAAATATAATTGCAGTCTATTTTAATGGATGCTCGGTAATTTTCCCCCCTATTTTTCTTCTGGCTTCTGTCCTTGGCATTGTAGTTGGTGCTGAATTGCCCTCTATGGAATTGGCTCAGGAGGTCAGCACTACGGGAGCTTCAACAAGTATGGAGGATGTTGCAGGAATAGGTAAAATTTGCACCTACTGATGCAATCAGTGGAAAATCCATGGTCTTCCACTGGAGAGTGATGTGGTCTGCTGGATTCAGTAGGGCTTTTTTGATCTAAATCCATGCAGAATTTGACTTAAAAAGATATGTGTTGGTTTTCTGTCCCCAACAGCTATGATACAGCCTACGGTATTTTTCTGAACAGGTTTCTGGTGCTGTTGAAGCCAAGTAAGGAAGAGCACACTTGTCTTGTCTTCTCACACAGATCATTTTCTAACAGAGATTAGCTGGGGATATTCACCATAAATCAGAATTATGGCCCTCTGCTTCTAGATGTTAGTATGATATGCTTCTCCCAGTTTCTGATTGCCGTGAATAAAAAGCACTGTCGACTGTTTGTGATAGTTCTACAGTATCTAGCATGGTACTGATGTAGGCATTACAGAATAAGTGTGTCTAATTTCACTGGTACATTTAAGAAACATCTGTTCCCTAATTATTGGACAACAAACCCAAGTAGTAAGGCAGAGTTTGTTCAGTCACATGCCGATTTTTCCCTCCCCTGGGAGTTTCCTATTTTAGTCATATTTTAGCCCCCTCTGCAAACTGTGGTGATGGCAAACAGCAGCCTCCCAAGCCTGTTGCTGGCTCATCAAGTACATCAATACCCAGAATAAGAGAATGGCAAGCTACTGTTACTGCTTTTTTCAGAGGCCTTTTGCATTGCCTTTTAATCCTAGGTAGCCAAATGTGTGGACAGAAAGCATGATTAGGAGGAAGACATATTAGAGTTGGACTCACTTGAGGCTCTTGGGTCTTCCTAAACCCCTGGTTGTGGCCACAGCCAGCTGGAGCAAGAGTGTCAAATGGAGGGGAGGGGTGTCTCTCTCTGCTGGGCACTGGAGCAGCCTGGCAGGTGGTGCGCTGTAGTCTTTTAGGTTTGTCAGGTTTCAGCATGGCTTTTGTTGCTGTTGCAGTGATTCAGCACTTCGCAGTGAAACCCCTTTTCACTGGGAAATTGCAGATTGATTCTAGCAACAAGTGTCTGTAAAGGTCTAGAGAATAATTCTCTTGGGAATTTTGAGCATACAGCCTTCTCCCCCTGTCTTTAATGAGCCTTAATATAATTAAGAGATTTGTAGAGAAAAAGCTTGTTACCTTTGATTCTGGAGATGAAAGTCCAGATATTTCTGAAACAATTATATAAAAGATGCTTAGCTTATATTAAGATTCAAGAACATGGCTTTGATTTAAAACAAAACGGGCAATTTCAGGACACATTTTAAAAATTACCTACTCTATTTTCTATCCTTCCTCCCCCCCCCCCCGAAGGTAGTGGTTTTATATCTATCCATATTCAAATATGATCACTCTTACAAACAGTTTCTAGAGCTCATAGCCTCTTCAAGAGGCTGAGTACTCCCTGAAAACCATTAAGCAAAGACCAAGCTGAGGTTCCTATCCTGTCCTAATGATAAAGGTCGCAGCCACACTGAGGATGTCTTTCCATTTCTACTCTTATGGAAATCACATAGTAAGGACTGCTTTTAAAATTATTCTTCCAGAAAAATAATGCCACAAGATCAAGGGCTTTTTATTTATCTGAACTGTTATACAGGAATAGATGATTATATGCCAATAGTCATAAGAAAAACATTCTAATAATTTGAAAGGCATTTTCTGAACCTGTTGAATTCTTATATGCATATTGCACTTACCGGTCCTTTATGTGTTTTGTTATAATTTTTAGTTACATGATGGGAATTAAAATTAGAAGTGTTTAAATTTGGAAAACATCAGCATTTTGGAATTTGTCATGTTACAGAAAAGCGATATTTCAGAAATTTCCTGGGAAATTGGAAATTGATTTAAATGTTTTCAGAAAACTTTTGTTTGAAATTCTATGGGAGTACTGGCAATTGTTCATGTCATTTCAGTTTTATAGTTTGCATAATCCATTTGGAGAAAACATCTGCCTTCTACATTTCAGCCACCAGGAGACACTTGCTGTACAGAAGCAATAAGGTGTTTTAGTTAACATAAAAGAAAAGCTGATGTGAGAATGATGTGAGAAATAAAGTACAGCTGACAGCATTGAAATTATTATAATGGGCCACACTGTAGCCACRAAGTAAGATGGAAGGAACCTGCAGAGGTCATTTAAGTCTGACACGCTGCCCAAAGCAGGGCTAACATCATGAGTAGCTCAGGTTGCTCAGCCTGCACTGATCAAGCATGAACATCTATGCAGAGGGAGATCCCACAGCCTTGCCAGGCAGCCTTTTCCAATGTGTTACTACTCCTATTGATGTTTTTTCCACCTTTATATCCCACTGGTGTTCCTCTTGTTGCAGGTTGTGACCTTTGACTCAAGTCTGTTGCTGTGCTCCTCTGTGGTGTCTGGCTCTGGTTCTTGAGCTATTGTAGGTAATGGAAGCAGCTAGAGTGCTGCTTTAGCATGACAGGAAGAAGTGTCAGCTGGTAGTCTTTAAGGGCAGTCAACAGGAGGGCTTCCCTAGGGTGACATTTTGAATGAAAATTTCCATTTCCAAAACAATCTTTACTTTTCAATTCTATTTAAAAAAATTATGAAATGGAGTCAGCATTTCAGAATTTTTCCCTGGATTAAAAATAAGAATTTTTAAACATTTTTGAAAACTACTCATTCATATGTCTGAAAAATGCCAGTATTTTTCAGGTTAGATGCAGACTTTTTTCCACTGAGGGTGGTAAGTGAGTGTAGGGCAGCTTATTGTGTTTTTCTTTTTTATCCTTCTTCATCTCCTTACCAAGGGTCTGCGGCTACATCACTAGACCAGCACTAGCCCTGGGATCAGAGCAGGATGGCTATGCCCCAACAGAGCCGTGCTTGCCCACAGTACTCTTCCTTGGAGGCAAGGCTAATGGTTCCAGTTATCAGCCGGGGCTAATGAGCTGGATCCAGCCCCACATTAATGCAGCTGTAATGCTTCTGGCAGCTGGGCCAGTGTCTCTGCGTGGCAGTGTGCTGAGGGTGCACGTGGCCTTGTTCATGGGGAGCAGAGCTGTTTGTGAAATGGGAACACCTGAAGGTCTGTCAGAAGGTCTGTCCTGCACTAGCGATTCAGCTTCTGGAGAGAAGAGTCTGCTGCTTCAGGAGAGCACTGCAGGGCTGGAGCCAGCTGGCAATGCTGTAGGATGGTGATTTCCCTCCTAAATTCCTGTCCCAGAGCCAGGAGTTGCTTTTTCCTGCCCAGTTGGTGGCTGGGCTTCATTCCCTTTCTCATCTCCCCAGCAGCAATAGACATACCGCTCCTCTGCTCATGCCAGGGACATGTGTGAGGAAACAGACTGAGGTGAAAGTGCTGGCCTGCTCTGGGCAGGGCATCAGGGCTGACTGTGAGGGCCTGGCATTGAGGTGGGGTCAGGAGGTCTGAGCCTGGACCAGAAGCTGCAGGGGAAAGTTGGAGAGGGGGAAAAATATAAAATCTTTATCCAAGAGATTACTTTTGCTCAAACAGACTTTGAAGCAAGTTTTGCTGGTGTTTTCGGTGAACTTCCAAAAGGCCTTTTGCTTTCTGAAATTCAGATGTTCGTTGCAAGCTACCTATTTAAAAACTAATATTGAGAGATGTTCTCTGTGTGGCACAGAAAATTGAAAATATGTCTACTTACAAGGCAATAAAACATTTCCACAGTCAATGCTTCACTCTGGTTGGGGGAGAATCTTCAGAGCAGATTTACATTTGTGTTTCTGTCTAAGCATTGTGGTTTTGCCTGCAAAGAGATTTTGTTCTCTTTTTGGCATGAATGCACCAGTTTATTCAGCTTCAAGCACTTTTGCTCAGCCGCAGCACAGGTTTGACTGACTCTTTCCTGCTGCAGCATGGCTGTAAATCACTGCGAGATGCTACTAAAGGCACGTCAGCCATGCAGAGGGTAAGTTCTGCATGGAGAGGGAGAGAGGAGTTCTCTTTGATCAGTCTGGCTCCAAAACCTGACCATGGCTTCAGCTGGGTGGCCACAGCCATGTGAAGGTGGAAGTTCAAATCCCTCCTTCCAGGGGATTGCTCTTGTAGCTGCTTCACAAATATTCAATGTTCAGTTGTTAAAAGTTTTACCTGCTGCAGCACTGCATAATTTGGGATTTCACTGGAGATCCTAAATGTCCTGTTAATTTATGTAGCAGCGAGCTCAGTGCTGTTATGTTAAATTCAGAATGAAAACATGAATGGAAACATGAACCCTTGAGATCAGCATGAATCAGATGGGCAGTAAAAAGAGGATTTGATTTGTTTCAAGAGATTTTATGAATTGGGCTACATCTGGCACTGATGATATAATCCAATACCTTATTAGTTTTTCCAGTGAATTAAATAGCCAATTTTATGGAAATGAATGTCTAATGAGGAAATAGTGCTTGTTAAGAGACTGATACCTAGGTGAGCTAATTAGTAACTTGGTAAGGATTTGACATGCTATCTTTTTGTATTTAGCAGGTGAGAGAAATAAGGCCAAATTCTCATATGATCTTCATCTCAGTTACAACACTTTGTCTCTTAAGATTGCAGGCAATTCTTGCGTGGGCTGTTCACTGTTTGCTATCAGCCAGTCAAAACTCAGGTGTATTAATTTATTTATTGTATTTTAGCAGGCAAGAAACATCATAGTGAGAAGGCAGAACTTTTGACAAACACTTGAACCCAAGTCTTCCCCAGTTTCAAAACTTAACACATGGAAAAAGCTGGTTTGCCTTTTCTCTCCTACAATTAGGTGACCAACAGAGATGCAGAAACATCCATGAGGAAGTTTGCAGCTCCGGTCGCATCTCACTGCTATCCTCTCTGTTGTCTTTCAAACAACTGGCCTTTGCAATGGACCAGGAAAGACAATAAGGGCAGAAGATGTGGAAGTGCAATTTTTTTACTTGTGTGAAGAAACCAGAAAACTTCAAATAAATTTGACATTCAAATATAGTTGTCTGTCAAACAAGTCTGACTTGTTTGTGTTTAGAGGCAGATACCTCCGCCTCTGTTCCAGCCCCACCTTCACGCTGTGATATGCAGGTCTCTGAATCTTCAACACTGTGCCGTGTTCTTATACAGGCAGTTTCTGAACCCTAGCACTTGATAACTTAAAATAATCGAGCCTTGCACATTCTGTTCCCTATCTCCACAAAATGTGCATTCCTTAGTGATATGTTTGGTCTTTTTTCCTTGGTATACAACCTATTGACTTTCTTCCAGGTAGGTTTTAATTGGGTTGTTTGATAGCCAGGACTATTTAGCTTCAAGTACTTGAGTAGATGATTGGATTCTTTAAAGGTTAAAGAATCCTATTTGGTCTCTTCCACAATAGATTTAAATCTTTACTCTTCTTTATATAACCAAGAAATTGTTTTCTAAAAAGCAGTCTGTGGAAAGCATTATTAATATTCACCAGGTGTGAAGCATGTGGAGACAGCTATGTTCCTTTAGATATATGTGGATGATTAAATGATTTATATCACAAATGAAAGCATCAGTACTGGCCTTTAAGTTTTTAGCATTCATTTCATAATGCCTAAGACATACAAAAACAAGACAAGGAAACCTGTAAGTGGGAAAAGTTGGAGACCTCTCTTAATTTTGGCTCAGCACTTTTCAAAAGCTTTTTTTTCAATCAAGGAATTAGCTGCTTGCTTTAACACCCCCTACAATTCTTTTGGGGCTTTTCAAGTGGTGGTGTTAGGCCAGTGGCTTGATGCTGATATCAAGAACATCTTGATATCTGTGTCAGTGTGTATTTTGCRTATTCTACAGAGTCTTGAAAGTGTGGTGAGCTCCTGAAGGGATCCAATGTACATACTCCTTGTGTGCTTGTCTGCAGGAGCTCAAGGCAAAAGCAGGCATTTAGGAGGAGCTAGAAGACAAGCATCTGAAGCTCATCAGACAGCTGAGTCTAGATATTTTAATATATGAGAAGAAAAGGAAATTAAAGATTGGGGGGAAAGATTTCTTTTTTAGCGAAGTATTTTACTCCATTAGAGCAAAGGGAGTGGCTGTTTATTTTGCAGTTCTGCTTTTTTTTCCTAAAAGTACTTTGTGCGTGGGGCTCTCACTTGAGGGTAGTCTTTGTCATAACTCATCAGTTCTTATCTAAAATCAAACTACTATACTTGATTTTACATGTGTAATACCTTGCTTTTAATACTGCAACATGGTCCAAAGAGCTGGAGAGCAGGAATGAGGAGATGGTGAGAACAGAGCTGTGTGAGTGCCTCCACACATGTGCAGATGGAGGAGCCAAGTCAAAACTGGGATGTCATCCTGTTGCCTATGAGATATAGGGACCAGTCCTGGAGCCTGCTGTAATTTTTTATTTATTTACAAAGAAACATACTGGAAGACAGGACTGTAAATAGGCTGGAGCCATGCTTGGGATGTGGAAGAGGTTTGGAAACCTGAATCTGACTTTGTTGTTAATTCATGCAGAACTGAGATATGCTTGCTGAATCGCTTGCTTGAGTGCTTGCCAGCATGGTTGCGTGTAGGTACAGGCTTCAGGTCTGTTTCTGCCGTCACTGGTAACTGCCAGTTGTCTCAAGGACTTCCATATTGAAGGACTTTTGCTGGAAAAGTGTGCAAATTGGTTGAAATGGCTGAGATGCCAGTTTCCTCTGGTGCCAAACAGCACAATAACACAGTTTACATATGGATCATGATTAAAAAGATATGTCTCATTAATGAGTTTGTAATGGCAGTGTTTTTCTGGCTTAGGACAGAAAAATAATAAAAACTTATGTGAGGATATAGTACTACCAAAAGAGTCAATCTGARGAATACCTTTTGAAAAAAAATTCTGTTTAAAAGTTTCCCGTAGTATTCCAAACACTACCCACTATATTTTATGTTGCTTAATAAGAAGCAGAGGGTTTTAAAGTGTACTGAAAAGCAGAAATACTTCCTTCCCTGTGTATTATGTGCAAGAGTTTTGAACCTAACTTGAAGAAAACCACCCCAACTGGTCTGGAAAGCCAGAACTTTGGCCTGCATTGCAGCTGGGAGGCATATGAAGATGTGGTAGTGTTTACACAGAATATTATTCAATATCTAGTTATGTAAAATCTATTAATCAGCTTTCAGATCCCTCTTACCTGTTTCTGGACTCACCTGAATGCCTCCACAGTTTATGTTTAACTAGACTTGTTTGGCTCCCTCACTTGGCTCTAGATTTCTGGCCATCTAGAAATGAGCCCCCTTTTTTGCTGGAATGCTGCTTATGATGAGTTGTCACCTGAGGGAATCTGGGAAAGACTTCTAAAGTTTGCACTGTAAGTGCTGCTTCTAGATGCAGAATATATTTGTAGGTAGAGATATCCTTATGCTATGGCACTACCAGCTGTAGTTCTGTGTGTGTCTGTAGAAGGACTGTGCTGTGCAAAATGAAAACAGCATCCCAAGCAAGGGACAACTGCCTTGTCTGTGATCCTGGAGGAAATGTGTTTGAGGTCCTCAAAGTAAAGATAAGTTTAATACTGAAATGCATAGGAGATGAGTGGCACCTGAAGGTGGGAGTTAGGGATGCTGGAGTCCTGTTTTGAGTCTCAGACTGAAAAGCCATTTTTCTGTGTTCTGTTTACAAAGCCTGGGAAGCGCTGGGGTTCACCGAGTATCAAATCTGCTGAGCTAACTGTTGGAAGGTATATAGTAGATAAATCTTACAGTATTCTTGTGTGTTCTGTAGGGGTGTTAGTACTGTTTGCCACAAGCTGTTCATCCAGTCACCACTGCTGTTTTATCTGTTTTCTTCTGGTAAGTTGCTGATAGAGACAGAACAAATGGCTCTTGCACAGGGAGCAACACAACGGATGGGGGAAACAAATCTGTTCAGCCACTCCTGTAAATGCTAATGAGTTCAGCTAGATAATACTTTTGGTTTCAATTGAAATGTACTGCTATATGCTGGTTCCCTGAGCACTACTTGTACAAATTTTATCTGTCTTGGTAATAAAACAGACAGTAAAATGGGTGTTCTACTTGCTAAATTGCTACAACTGCTGCTGTAACAACTGAACTGCAGCGGGTACAGACAATGGTGTGTGCTGGCATGGCTACCCAAGATATAGAACTCTCTCAGACACAGAGGCAAGGTGCCAGAAAGCCAGTAGTTGCACACTGTACATGCTACTTCTGCACACTGTACATAAAGTACCAGATACATTTTTGTTATCTAAAATAGAAGTACAGTCATGTAATTAAAAGGGTTATTGAAATTTGGCACTGAAATAATCCAACTTGGATAACCTTTATTTATCCCTCCATATACATAATTTTAAATAGAATCTGGATTGTGCCATGCTTCTCATGTGTGGCTTGGAAAAGTCATCCTCCCCCACCACTTTGTGCTGCAAAACCTCAACATTAGAAACAAATCAAGGTAAGGCAAAGAAGACCAGGACACAAGTCCTAAATCTGTCTTAACATAGGCAAATTGTTTAAGTCAATGTTCCTGCTAGCTGTGAATATTTTGAAGCTTAATTGTCCAGCCAAAGATGTCTACAGTCTTGCTAACAGCATTTGGGTTGTAGAACAAGAAGAACTTTGACATTCTGTCTTTTCCTTGCCACAAAGAAACGATTGAAGTGACTTAAATTAGCTGATGTATTTCGTGTGTGTGAAAGTTTATTCTCTGAAAGATAATGTCTTGGTCATTATAGATTGAGGGTAAAATTGCCAAATTGTAATTTCAGTTTAATTAATTTATTTTCTGTGAGATGAAAGAAATGAGTTTTCACTTGCAGCTATTCAGTGGTTTCAGCCTTTGGGCAGAAAGAGAAGCCTCTAACTCCATTCCTGGCCATGTCACCTAACCTCTGTTTTCTCTTGGGAGTGATGGGAGAAGGATGCACTGTGGTGGGGCTCAAGGTAGTCACTATTTTCTGGCAAAAAAAGCTGTCAGGTGTTATGGCTGGCAGCGTTGTGGCAGTGGCTTCAGTAAGGCGCAGCCCTGGCCCTCTGGACTGCACACCCTCTGGTCCACTCCACTGTGTGGCCACTTGAATATATGTCTGTGTGTTTGACTAGAGGGTGACAGGTTTCCTCTGTGTGTGTCTGAGTGGGTGCTGGCACTGGTGGACAAAGTCAGGCACCTGCAGGGAGCAGGGCTCAGAGGAGCAAGAGGACAGGGGGCCATGGTCAGGGGAGGGGTCATGCCCACCCATGTGTAGGGTGGTTTGTGGAAGAAGAAGCTTCATGTCTTCTTCACCGACATTTTCTTGTTCCTTCCTGTGTGAGTGTAGCTATCAGTTTCTGTTGCACTATTTCAAGTGGATCTAGTATTCTTCATTTTTAACTGAAAGAAAGATTGAATTCACTCCCCACTTTTTTTTTTTTTGTTATTTCAGCAAGAAAAAGGAGGAGGGGGTGTGTTGTGTGGTTTTTGGGCTTGTGGCTTGATACATAGCAGCTTCTCCCCACTGTCCCTGTTTCACATGCTTGCTTGATGAACTTGCAAAGTAATTCTTTGTACAGAAATGCAAAGCATCTCCAGCTCCACTTGCTTTCAGCGGGAGTGCTCTGCACCTTTGGAGTATTGATGTGTAGGAATCCCAGGCTGCAATGGTTCTTGAATGCTTAGTGAATGCATCTCACAGTGAGCCTTCACAGCTGTTCCTCAGTTTCCCTACCCATAAAATGAAGATAAGGTATCATAAAGATGGAAGAGCATTTTTGCCAGCTTTGAATAGAAAGCACTCATAAATGGCAGTTTCCTACCTTTATTTTTTATTGCTGACAAAATCAGAGGGACTTGTTTTCAAACTTGTTACCTAACTTTTTTTTCAGCAATTTTTACACTTCTCTGCCATTTTAGTCTGAGCATGGAAGAGACAGGTATAACGATCTGTCTAAAGTACTTTCATAACCATATGAGAAATAATGTTGAAAATTATTAAAATTAAGGACACATATTGTATACCCAGCTGCCAGGTCAAGGCCAGAGCTACAGGAAACTTTAACATAAATATTAATATAGCAGGCACTTTAATTAGCTGTGCCCTTCAATCACTTGTTATTTGCCCCCTTGGTCTCCATCTTGAGCCTTCATAGAGTAGGATGACCCCTACTTGTCAAGTCAGATTTCATTCAATTTATCTAATTACTTTTGGGACCCTTTTAATACATGCTCCACAGAGTGCTAAGATTGCCCAGCTCTGTCTCTATTCCTGGTCTCAAATATGTAATACAGGATGCAAAATGCACTTCAGAACTCCTGCTTAACATTATGCACAGCCTGCTTTAAACTGCACCTCTTATTAGTGATTCCTTGCTTCCAATCAACTGAAATAGCTGGGAGCAACTGTACTTCATTTTTCTCATGTTAATGCTTTGCCTTTTTATTTCTGTTTTTTTCCCTTCAAGGCTGTTTTTCCTCCAAAGTTAATCGAAGGAGAACTGAAAAAACTGTCTGAGAGCATACCATAGAAGTGCAGCCTTTAGGGAAGTGTTGGTACTGGTGCAAAAGCACTTTTGTAGATCTTTCACATGGCAGTGATTCCCCCATGGTGAGCTGCAGTCACAATCCCATTGGTGGTCTCTTCCCGCTTGCGGATGCCTCACTGGTCTCAAGTAGCAGTGCACATTTCAACTTAAAAGAAAGATAATGTTTTTTCCTTACTGTCGCACAAATTCCTTAGGAGTAGTACACAGACCTTGAGCTCTCTGCAAATTGTGTGTTAAGAATATGATCTATAAAGTTAAGTATTAGGGCCTTATGTAACCTACAGATTTAGAACACCATTCTCTGATTTAGTCTTGGATAAAAATTGATTGGAATCATATGCTGAGTTTTTACAAGTACCATCCAAAGACCCCTGAATTTAATATACAGTTGACAGACCCACCTTTGTCTATTTTCTAATCTTCCTCCTTATGAGATTAGAGCTGTTTTTAAGACAAGCCTAGTGTGAAAGGGAGAGGTGGAGATAGTGGAAAGGTCAGTGAGTCAGATTTACCACAAGGATTAAAAAACCAAACCTTGAAAGCAAAGGGTGATGTCTCGTGATATGCAAGATTTATTTATTTTTTTTAATCCAAACCCTCTTGTTTCTAAAAATAACAAGTATTGGAAGGAGAACAATTTGCTTGCTGTGAGGGGAAACGGGCCAGCTGCTTAACAGGACATGGCAATTCTAAACAGTTCTAATCAGGAGGGGAAGCAGAATATGCTACTCAGTTGAAGTTCAAGGGCAATTTATAGAGGCAGAAAATAGTATCTATTACTCCAGACAGAACATGACTAAATTAAAAGGGATTATATCTTGAGTATGTGGAAAAAAAATAAAATTCAATAGAATTACTGGGACCTGGTGGTAACTGGCTGGAAACTCATAGCTTTTGTCCTGAATACTTTTGCATTTAATATTTCAAATCATAAATTTGAGGTGTTCAGCCACATTGGGCAATATCCTTGGGATGCTGGGCTTGCCAAGACCAATGAAATAACCAAAATCACTTGCTGCAGAGGTTTCTGCAACCCGTTGCAGGCCTATGTAATTAGTAAGACTGGATGTCTTCACGTCTCTGGGAATTTTGATTGCAGTCATATTTTTTACTGTAATTAAGAGGAAACAGCAATGTATTAATACATTTATGGCTCCCTTCCTTTCCAAAAAGTTTTGCTTTTTGGCTTCTTCCTCATTTTTCCTCCAATCCCCCACCCCTGCTACACACACACACACACAGAGCATAACCCCAAATCTCTGCACTGATTTTCTTAACAGCTTTGGGAAGTGGTTGAACATGCAGAAACTGAAATTCAAAGAGTACAAATTCCTGCAAGTGAGCCACAGATATCTATAAAATGTATGAACTGTGATCTAAGCAATCTCTGGCAACAAAGCCATGCTCTCTCAAACATGATATTACTTAAGGTTTCTTTTGATACTTTATATTACTTTAACGCATTTTCTAATGTGTTAGTGGAGTAGAAGAAACAGAGCAACATCAAGGAATAAACTGTCTTCAACAGTCTTTTTGATTTCTAGTTATGCATAACGTGTTTTTGCTGTGAGGATGCTATTTCATATTTGCGATATTTAGACTGGTTTCTTAAGTATGAACATTTTGAACAGAGCATATTTGAATGTATGCATATTTTTGCATGAACTTCGTGTTTATAAAGACATGTCAATATTTCCTGAAGTAGTTTTGATATTACATTCTGCATTCAGACAGTTCTGCTGGGTTTTCTAAGGGCAAAAATGGGACGTGGAAGGAGGTGGAGGCATTATTATGTGATCTCTGTAGATAAATTATTTGATGGATGGGATAGTCTTTTCTTCAGCCAAAATTTCTTGAGATATATAAGATATATAAGAACTGAGTAAAGATGGTCAAATGTTCTTTTAAATGAAAAGAACGGTTTCCCAAGGATCTGGTTAACCCCCCTCCCCCTTATTTTCTGTGGAGAAGTGTTGCCTTTTTACAATTCAACAGAGAGCTTTTTTTCTCCAAAAACCTGGAAATATTGCTATGTTGTCCTACAGTGTTTTCTGAGGTTCTGTTTTGTCCTCTGTAAGTCAGCGCCTCCTCTCCTGTCTGCAGCTCTTGCTTTACTGTGGTGTGAGAGTCTCCAAGCGGAAGGTGCTGTCAGTTCAGTCAACAGGGAAGATCACAGAATACAGACTTGTCATCTGAAAGATGAAGGGAACAAAGAAGTATTTGAATTGATCACTGAGGCAGTGTTTGCATGCCACGTTTTTATGTTTGCAAGTGTTAATTTTCAGCCTACCACTGAGAATATTTTTGAGAGATGGAAACTGAATGTCCAAATGCCCAATGGTAGACTCATTTATGCTCCTACCAGAACAGTGGTGAAACCTTCAGACCTTACTGAGAGGCAGGTTTGGTAGGATCTGATTCAGTTTATTTAGGAGGAGCTGAGTCAGGCCCTTAATTAAAAGCTTTGAGACTTTTCAGTTAAGGAGACCAGTTTCCTGCAAAGAGCTTGCAATTATGCTCCAAATGTATCCTGCACAAAGGCAAGTTTTGCCTTTACTTCAATGCTGCAAGTCAAACCATAAAATTCCAGTCTCAATCAGTTTTGAAATTATCCATCCTCCTTTGCCATTTTATGGAGTGCTGCTAATACGATGGAATGGGCACGAGAAGACTTCCCTGTGCCAATTTGAACAAAAAGGTTTTGGCTGCCTTTCAGACTGAAAATAGTAGGTGCTTACATTTTCAATCACAGAATGAGCAAGAGCTCACGTACACACATACACGCACACAACACACTTGCTCTGACATGTGAATGTGGATCTGGAGGTTTGTTGTTGACAGCAGGGTCACATTCAACAGTGGCTGTCTGATTAAACAAAAGTAGGCTACACCATGGCAAACAAATTGTGCTCTGGGTTTCTGATCTATCAGCAGCCTTGCTAAAATGCCAGCTAGCTGAAAAGGAGATTTCATTGTTTCTAATGAAACATGCTGTGCTCACTTGCCTAGTGTGTGCTTTAGGAAGCAAATGCAACCGGTCCCCTTTCATTTGCACTGTTCTCTCTGTGCTACTGCTGCTGCCTCCTGCTCCTCACACGTTAAACAACTGCATTAGATCTTTCCCAGCAGCTTTATGTATAGTTTAATATTTACACGTGGGGAAGTAACTGTTTTGTCTTACAGATAAGATGTGCTGATTTCGGTGCAATTTTTGGTTACAGAAAAAATAATCTCTTG
The DNA here is from genome assembly GCA_018881555.1 of Amblyornis subalaris. NCBI lineage: Eukaryota > Metazoa > Chordata > Aves > Passeriformes > Ptilonorhynchidae > Amblyornis > Amblyornis subalaris. The sequence continues at coordinate 9,059,862 of JACAXG010000019.1, forward strand.
GGAAGAGAGAAATCTAAAAAGGATTGTGTCCTCCTAAGTAGCCTCATTATTATCTTAAAAACAATTCCTTGCACACATAGACATAAATCTATGTGTATGGGCTTAATGTCATAACATTCTTGAGTAGTATAGGATGTGTACAGCAGATTATTGTTGGAATTTTTTTTGTTGCTTAACTGCAAATGAAAAAGTGGCACTTCCTGCTACCATAATGTACAACTCCCTTCAAAGAGATCTGTTGTAGACTAAAACTCTTATGCTTAATACAGTAAATGAGAATCTCGTTAATTGAAATGATTCTTATTTAACTGTGGAGTATATCAGCTAATACAAAAAAAAGGTGTGATCAGATCTCCCTGTGGCCTCCAGGCTCAGTTGACTCATTTTTAAACCCTGAAAATTCTAGATGGGGAAGTAGATAAGGAGAAAGCATTCATGAACAGTAGATGATACCAAAAGATCTTGCAAGCAGGGTCTGTCCCCTGTGTGCTGAACAAATGACACTTGTGTGGGATGGTCAACAGTGACTAAGGAAGGACAGCAAGAACTTTCAGAGGCTTAGTAACCATGATTTGTGTGGAAAGGTTGGAAGAACTGAGTCTATCAAACCTAGAGAAATGAGTAACAGCCTTAAGGGAGATTAGATTCAGAGGGGAAGGACCAGCACATGTCCCTACCACGGTTTTAGCAGTGTGGCTAAAACACAGCAAAGAGGTCTCATACTAGACATTAAAGTTGTTTTTCAAGCTATGTATAGTCAAGTATTGGAATGGATTCTGTGCAGTCCCTGTCACGGCAGGTTTTACACTTTCAGAGTACCAAAGAGAAATGGACTGAGTATTCTGGAAGGGAGGAAAGGGTATGGACTAAATGTCCTCTTGAGAAGCTCCTGGTTGTGAACAAGGCTGTGATTTATGCCTGGTGTTCATGTGACTGCCACAGCTGTTATTACCACAGCAAAAGGATCAGAGTCAATTTGCTTTCCCAGTTGTACCACAGATGTGTTTCAAAGTCAAAGCACATCTTTAACACTTTCCTTCAGAAGAATAACAAATACTGCTCAAAGTGACAGACTGTAGCAGATGGTAGGTTTCTAGAGGTGACTGCAGCAAAGATCGATTTCTGTCTTTAGTGGAGGGGCTTTAACAGTTGCAAACAAATCAATTCCCAGTAAACATTAGTGGTGTGGAAAATGTACATATTCAGGGGTCACCTTTTAGAATTGTTTTCCTTCAGCAGGTGGGCATCTTTTTAAGAAACCTTCTAGTTTCTAGCTAAATGCACAGTGACAACAAAATACAACACTCTTCTAGCTGTTTACTTTACTGATGCTGGCATCAGCTGATGCTCTTGAAGTCTTTGTGTAGTTTGTGATAGGACCAGGTAGGACTGTATCAGGATATTTTCAAACAGTGTGCTATTTTGTTAAATGCAGCATGTTTTTCAGAAGTATATTGGTTTTAATAAGGCTGGAGAGATGAAAACTTTGACTTTTTCTAGTGCTTTATGCTTAAGTCATGAAGTCACTGGCCTGAGATGAGACCATTTATTGGAAATGAGCTGCTGAGACATGAACTTGGCTCAGCAACTTTACAGGTCAGTCTCCCAAGCAAATATATCCCTCTGTGGTTTTTCTCTGGGTGAAAAAGACATCAAAATACTATCTGTTTCTGCAAAAGGCTGCCAACTGTGGTTGGGTTTTTTCCATGGAGGAGAGGGGGGAAAAAGAAAAAAAACCTTGAAAATTACTGCAAAAGAGGAAAATTTTTTACTTAACAGCTTGTGATGTACCTGAGGTGCCTGCTGCTTTCCCATGACACTGTATTGCATTCCTCCTTATGCTTTGTTAGTGTCTCTTTGTCCTTTTTCTTTACTCAGGTCTGGATAGAGATGGTGTTTTAACCTTTAGGGTTGTGCAAGGCATGTAAAGTTACTGTTATGCTTTTCCTGGGTTGCAAATCAGATAGGGTCTCCCAACTGATAACTATATGTAATGTAAATTAGCGTTTTGCTGTAGGGAGAAGCTAATCATCCCTTTTATTCCTCTAGTAATTCATATTATGTTGTTGGCCCACCTTAAACCCAGATCTTAATCCTTTTCTGGACTCTCCCATTTCTACCCTCTAGCCCCCACTTTTCTATTACTGTTCTTGGATTATAACCAGAAAGGGTCCTCTATTTATTCAGTAGGCGTGATGGACCACTGGTTTRCAGCATAGTTATATCAACTTCCACATTGCAACTTGGCTAAAATCATGTGGAAATGGGAGTAGGACAGGGTTCCTTGTCCACCCTCGCCTCCCATGCCACATGTGACTTATGCAGTAGGCTGTCAGAGTAACTGTTCCTAATGCCCCCATAGCTGGACTGAATTGGAGTCTGCACTACATACTCTACAAGATACTTCTGATAACACATCATAGACTCCTATTTAATCAGGATATATATTTTAATACAATTTCTTTTTCTGTCTTTATCTGAGAGATACTCAGTGGGTGTGTGGTTGGGATGTACTGTGGCACCTGACACACTCAACAGCATATCTGAAACTAGAGGTAAGAAGGAATAGCAATCATGCCACTCTTTGCCACAAAGGGCTTTCTAAACTCTCTTCTAAGTGAGGGTATACAGCCCTACCTTTCTGCCTATAGCAAGCAGAAATCAATCTGCTTCTTACCTTTATTCCCTGCTGATCTTGTTTCTGAACTGTAGCTGCTTTGGCAAACGGAAACTTCTTTACAATGTAGAATGATCAGACATTATATATTGTACTCTTTCTCTATGTCTGTGTAAAACTATTCAATCGTGTTGTAACTTGGAATCCTGAGTAATATTCCTTCATTAATGTGTTTAGAGAGCTGATGTTTCACGCTGTGTTGCAGAGTACTGTCACAGGAAGTGTTTTATTATTTATTGAATTTCTTCCTGAATAAACATAAAAATCCAACAAAGGAAGTATTACTGTAGAGATAGGCAACTGATGTTCATAATAAATATATTGACTGCACATCACCATTCAGGTCACTATTTTACTCTTAGTTTTTTCCTGACTTCAGGAATAAAAGATTACTGCAAAAAGCTTTTAAAATAATTTTCTTCATTTCTTTCTCTTATTATGTAGGGCTAGTCTACACACAAGCTGATACCAAGAGCATTGAAAGTATTTTGGTGTTAAGTCTGCTTATATATTGGTCTTTCCCATTAGCTTTGAAGTCTTGCCTATCCAAAGAAAATTACTTCTGATGGCCTGTGAGCTATGTATGCAGTTGAGCTGGTAATGAACCTAACTTGTCTGCAAGTGTCACCCAGGATTAACCATCTTTTACTCCTTCCAGGAATTGTGGCTGAAATACAGTTAAATACAGAGATTTCTTAGTACAGACTTTACAAGCTTTGTTTTCTAACTGCAGACATTTGAGGGTGCTCTGCTTTTCCCATGAGTGCTTGCTTTCTACTTCCTTTCATGTTGTTTGAGAAGCCTAACACTCTCCAAAGCCCTTGGGTCTTTCCAATGCTACACCAGTGGCAGACTGGGATGGGAGGTGATTTCCCTGGCTCCACAGGCGGACATCCCACAGCTGATAAGAACCATGTTCCCTTGAGATTGCACGCACATTGCTTGGGTGATCCATTTTCTAAAGTTGCTCTGGCAACCCAGGTATGCATGAACAAAAAATATGGTTATTTCTTGTTAGATATATTTGGTTGCCTTGGTAACAAGAGAATAATTCATCTGAAATGCAACTGGATAGGATAATTGATATATTTTAAGGAATGCCTACAGGCAATAATAGGGATTTGTCTGCCACCAACTGTTCCAAACTTCAGAAAAAATAAGGTTAGGCTCTGAAACAGGAACAAGTGTGTTTTCTATGAGCCTGGATGTAAAGGTAATGCCATTCTTCCTCGTGCCTCTGAGGGATCCTTGATGGACTTGTCTGCAACTTTAGTGCTGATCAAACTGCATCTATGATTTCTTTTGAATATTAATTTTACACAGTCCAAAGAGTTTAGAAAACCTCTGAAGTAATGAGTTCCCACTATTGTTTTGCTTCTTTGTTCTAGGAATGAAATGCCTTGCAGCAATCTTGGAGGCTACTGTACAGGATATTCATATTGACACTGATGACCCATTATTGTAGATACTAATGACTGACTATCAGTCCTTAAAGGCATTAAAGCCCCTGGTTGCTAAGCTGGCTCACTGTACTCCAGTCTCCATGGAAGATTTATGGATCTTGATCATCCAGTATTTGACGTTTACTTAAATGGCCTCATGTTTTCAACACATTGTTAATTTTCTTCCAACCCCTGTGCAGGACACAGTAAGACCTACTTCCCAGTGAATGAGAGGTTAAAATCTGATCCGTGTTCATCTCCTTCTGCACAAAGGCTGATAGGAAGGGGTGTAAGAATGGCATGGGAAAACAGATGGGAAGATTGAACAGATGACCCTGGGGTCCTGAGACTTGCTGGATACATGCTGGAGCACAGCTCTATCTGACTTCATAGCTAGCTAATTTTCTTCTTGTAACACTAACCTTTTCAGAGCAATGATTTCCCTGCTAAGCTGTTCTTCCTGGGCTTTTTTCTCTCACCTACTCAAGAGTCTGTCCTTCCATGACTGGTGTGAAAACTCTTCTTACTGGGCAGCAGAGGAATATCTTGTCTTCTCCCAGTAACTACTTCTTCTGCCAAACAAGATATAAAGCTGGCAACTAACTTAAACGAGGAATGTTCAGTCTGGTTTTAAGGCTGTTTATGTGAATGCATCAGAAGCTTGACAGTTTAATAACATTTCTAGAATATAATATCAATTATCCCTGATATTTTATTAATGTCACCTTTTTCATTCTGGATATGGAATCTGATACCAAGAAAACTCTCTATTCATTTTCAGCTAGCTCTGAATCAGGTAGAGCTCAGAAAGATATCTGTTTTCCTGAAGAGGGAAACTATAACTTCTCAGAGTTTCCCAGGAATATAAATTCCAGCAGCAATAGATCACAAGATCAATATAATTGGAAAAAGGAAGTATTTACTTTATTATAGCAAGGCACCAAATAGCGTATGCTTTCACCTTGAGGACCCTAGAAGGAAAATGTTTCCAGAAAAAGAAAGTTAGAGCCCTAATGAAAGCAGAAATACTTTTCATTCCCTCAAGACACTGTTTATTGTGTTAGTATACAATCCATCAACAGCAGTAAATAGACTCAATATATAAGGTAGTAGTCTAACATACTTCAAGATTTTGTGCTAAGGGAAATATGGTTCTCTTTCTAGCACAAGATAAGATCTTTCTTTAGTCACAGACAAAGACAGGCTGAATGGATAATGTCTGTACTTGAATCCTTATGATGAAATTTGCAACTGGTCAGCCACTGAAAATCCTTCTAAATTTGTTTGTGCAGGGCTATAAAATACATGCGGCTGCAAACTTGTGACTTTCAGAATTCACAAGTAACTTTTCAAGTCATGCAAATGGGTATTATTAATTCCTTTATCAAAGAAAATGTTCAGTTCACTCTGGTTGAACAATTATGAGTATAAAATCAGTAAACAATAGTAATAAAAAAATTATCTCAATTGAGGAATTCTAATACCAGAAAAATCTCCCAGACTATTACAGAAGTAATAAAAATGCATAAATAATCTAACCAATTTGGAAACAGGCTTGTGCAGAGGAGCATTTTTAATTTGCTTATTTTTGTTCACATTTTTCCTTCCCCATCTGTCATCCAGCTTTCAATAAAGACAGAAGTGGAAAAGCAAGTAATAGTAATAATAATAATAATAATAATAATAATAATAATAATAATAATAATAATAATAATAAAAAATCAGGACTGGATCTATTAAAATAATTAAACACTATTAACACTATTAAAATAATCAAAGAGAAGGTAACTTGATTGTGCATACATATTTTTACTAGAAAAAGATGTCTGGAGCTCTTCAATCTTTCTGACACAAGTAACAAGATCTAGTGGCTGGAAGTTGAACAGATTCAGCTGTTAAATTAGATGTACTTCTTTAGTTGAGAAGGTAATGAAATAGTGGAACTGCTGTCCAAAGGAAGTCTGGAATCACCAGACTCTACTATTTTTAGAAAGGACTACACAGTTTTTAGTTCAGGTTTTGTCAGGCATCCTACGGCCTCTCTGCATGCATGTGAGCTGGATACCCGCATAGGCTAAGTTGTCCACTCTGGGCTGAGAGTCTCTGAACTTGTGTTTCTGGCACTCTGAGGAGACAAAGGGAAAAAGCCATCTGTACTTCTCTGAATGCCTTTCAACACTTGTAGCTTTACAATACTGTGGTAAATGGTCAGAATTCTACAATGTTGTTTTAAGATGGTGAAGAATTGATGAGGCTGGTTGAGAAAAACACGAGCTGGGCCTCTTGCTCATCTTGCACCTGGCTTGAGTGAGGCCTAACAACTGAATGATGTCTGGAGCGAAGCAGAGGTCTCGCGGCTTGAAGTTGTTTCAGGGAGGCACAGAAGAAAACTGCACCTCTGTACCAGCCAGTAGCCACCCTCCCTTTATGGTGAAAAACAAGCCTTGTTATAAATCTGGTTCATTAAGAAGATATGATTGTGTGCAAAGACCTTCTGATGAGAGAGCCTTTACTGCTGCCTCAGTAGAAGCAGTGCATGGAGGAGGACCAAAGTGTTTATTCTACCTCTTTTGTCAACTCTAAATTCTGACTGAAAGTAACAGAGACCCTCATTAATCCCCAATAACAAATTAACTTATACAACCCTCAGGATGCATGCGAAAGAGAACATGGAACTTGTAATGCAAGTATGGCCAAAGTCACCAAACCCCACCTATAACATACAACTGTTCCATCCCATTGGGATGGACCAAAATTTATAGTATAAAAGGGATTTCAGGGCAGAAATGGCTGGAGGGGGAAAAAAACCTCTGCCTGGTTGGGATCAGTTGATGGACTGTGTCTCTCCAGCTCTCCTGAAGGGACACCTCTAGGTGAGCTTTTCACCTCTAACTGCATTGGAGCAGACATGGGAATATCCATTTTTTTATATATATATTGCACTATTAGATCCCTCTTACTATGCTTTCTGTTGTGACATGTCTTAACACTCTGTAGTTAGTGCATTTATAACCAGCAATTCTGAACTTGCTTTCCTGTTTGTTCAATAAACTGCACTATTGGTGAATCTGGATTGTGTAAATCCTTGTTAAATGTGAGCAGATATATAGTGCTGGATTGGTAAACTGCACTATTTGTGCATCTGTGCTCATGCAAGTACTTCTGAACTTGACTAGACCTATAGCACTAAATTAGTTTTGGAAATTAAGCCCAGTTGCACCCAGCCCCTCTGATCTCTGAGGACCACCTGGAATGCAAGGGGGTTTATTTTCTGCTAAATTCCCTTTATGCAACAAGTACAACCATAATCAAATCTCATCATTAAGACTTTCATACATTGCCTGCCTAGGTCTGGGGAAAGGCAAGAGAGATCAGCTTGGTCGTGCTCTTCCTTGTGGGCAATTGGCTTGGATGTACTCTGGAGTGATGTTTCTTTCTTTCTTTTAATTATTAGAGATTGCCTGGACTATGGTGAGCACTAATGCAGTAGATGGTTGCATGTTAGCTCCTGTTAGCATCTCTAATATTGTATCTGATCCATTGCAATCTGTTTTCCTGCAATAAATTAACATCTTAGACTTCAATTTTCCTGCAGAAAAAAAGTACTTTTTTTTTTTAGTTGAGATAATAATCTGCCCCTAAATATACTCAGGGTTTTTCCTGTTTTATCTGGCCATGGGCAATCTGTACTGAAGTTTACCTTGACTACTTGCACGGGAATGAAAACTGGAGCATCTTATCATACAAAAATCTTACCCTGAGAAACTACATCATGCTTGCCTGTTGTGTAAAGCTGAAAAGTACTATTCTTCCTTCCTCCCTTGGCAATTTCAGAAGAGTTCCCACCATCCAAACATCTGCCCAGCTGCCACAGAGCAGAATCATTTCAAGCTAAATAGCAGTAGAACAAGTTTCAGTTATCTTAGAAAACATTTGACATACTGTCACAGGCTATGTCATGGTCTCCTTCACTACATGTTTGATAACTTTTAATTTGCAAATGGACAGTTTTAACACTACTTTCAATTTTTTCCTTCTCTAAAGGAGCATGTTAATGATAATGCTGGGATGTATGGTATGCTAAGTTATAACAACAGACCTGTTATTTTGTCATTATCTTCCCTTCCAATACATTTGAGAATGATTGCAATTTTCTATAACAGCCTCTTACATAGTATGGAGTTTCCTGGGAAGCTGGTGGAGCTAAAGCTTACAGAAACTTATAGCTTCTTCAAAGATGAATAGTAAAACAGTTATTTTGAAGTTTGGTTGTACTGTCTGTCTTTCTTATCTCTCACAGTGGAAAAAGCCCCTGACACTCTGTGGGGATTCTCTTCAAAGAAAGGGGAACATGAACCACACATGAAATTGTAGCCTTCATTGAATTATTAAAAGTCTGCTGCTTTCTGGCAGTAGGGTCAGAAATCTTCATTCCTACTCCATATTTTACCTTTCCAGGCTTTCTGTCTCTTACTACAAAATCTGCAGCTGACAAAATTCAATATAGCCTCTGAAAGGACTCCTGAGCACCGTTATAATTATATTATTTTCTTTGATTGCTTTGGAGATGTTGTAAAAGGAGGAACAGGGACAACATTTGAAAAATTACTAAAACAAAGTCAAAGGTGGCAATTTGAAATGAGAAACTCCTTGACTCTTTTCCAAACTGCTTTCAGTGTTTCCATCTTCCCTCTATAGTTTCCCACTCTGCTGAAGCTGTGCTTTCCTTTAGGATGGTCTCCATTATTTCATGGGAACTAGCTTCTGTGCATTAGAGATGGAAGGAATTCACTTGCACTACAAGGATTTCTTCTACAACACTGCAGAGTGAGAGCTGTAGAAAACATTCTGCCCATGGTTTACCTACATCTGGAAGTACAGCTCTGTTTAAAAAGTATATACAGTGTGATGAAACTAGACCCATACTAACCTTATAATTAGGAACGTTGCTCTGGAAGGGAACTTCTGAGTCACTGGAAATGCTACAGCCGGTCAACCAGGTCACGTAAACTCTTCCAACAGCTGATTGAGTTCTGTTTGAATCCAGCTTTGCTTTGTAGTTTTTATTCCTGCTGAAAGGCTGTGCTTGGGCTTTCCTGCTTTCAAGGCTAGAGGGATGATCCTCTACCCTAGCTGACCTCTTATGTGTGACTTGAAATTTGTTGCTAGTTTATGCAGCTTGTTCTTGTGCTAATATTTTCTTTTTCTGATGGCTTCTTTTCCTTTGTCTTTCCTCTTTTCCTCCTGCTGCCTGACTGTGTTTTATAGACAGTGTACCCCTCGCTCATCCAGCTGTTATGCAAAAAAAGAGTCAACTCTCTTAGGCAAAATGTATGCTTCTCCATAGGATATCTGCTGTGTGTTTCCCTTCTCTGTTCAAACTGGGGAACCAGGTGCAGTATGTCATGACTTCCTTCTATCCCACATCTAAGTTGCCTTCCCATGGAAACTGGGACACAAGGGAGAACGAGGGAAGCAAGGCCTAGTGTGGCCTTGTCCTCATGTGGAACTGGGACATGAAGGGGAAAAGCGTGCAAGCTAAAGACATGCAGCACGCTTTAAGATCCTGCAGTACAATTATAACTTGAGTTTCTTTGAACAGATTGAATGATAAGGGGATGGGGAGAATAATAAATAGCACCTGCTCTATCTGGAGTTCATGTTCTTCAGATGCAGTATGAACCAGGTAGATCTCACTAGTGCTTTGTAAGTAATTTTAATAATTTTTTGCATCTCTCCAAAAACCTTGCCTAATAGAATCCTCATGTACAATCTGACTATTTCACGTCTGAATTATACTGGCAGTTCATCATCATTCAGGATTCTCCGTCTGTCTCTGGTTTTCTCACTCTTTTTTACCAATAGATATAGGAAGAACACTTGACCCACAGGTAAAACCTTGTACTTGGTACAAATGACTCTGTCATCCCACGTCTCGCTCCAGCTTTTAACGTCCTTCAACTTTTTTTCAGCAACATGATCTTCCTCTGTATTGGAACCCTTATGTTCTGAGACAATAGCAGATTTTAATGCTGCAAACACATTTTTGCATCAGATTCATTAAAAAAATAGAAATCAAACTTATTCTAAGAAAAAGTAATGAGAAATTACCTATTAATTACCCTTTATCTCCAAGCTTCTAATTTTGCTGTAATCTCCCCTTTAGCCAGTTCATCTCCTAATTTATAATCTAATATTAGATTAACCTCTAGTTTCTGGCTTAACAGTTTCTCTCTCATGCCACATCATATTAAGTATTGTACCAATGTCCAGGTAGATTGAATAAGCTGCCTCTTCTCGATCTTAATAATTATTTACTTGTATGTTTAATCTTGCTTGTTCTACTTTTAGTAAACCTGTGCGGCATTTCTTTCCACTTCCTTCCATGTCTTTAATTATTCTTTCCATCAAAGTTTATTCTAAAAAATTGTGTACAGTTGTGGTTAGACTCTATTATGTTTCTTCCTCTTTGCTGTCCTCTGGCTGTATGACCTCTTGGAAGATTTGACAATGAATTCTATGCAGCAGACCTGCAACTTCAGAAGCTATTTCTTTTTGAGGATTGAAAGTAAACTGGCCTTTCGCAAGTTGGAATGTATGGAGGCCTTCAGCCTCTTTCTGTTCTAACACAGTACTTTGGTTCCTATTTTGGTCTGTTTAGCCATTCTTCCTGTACATACTCACTCAGTATTTCCAATCTACTTGAATTAACTGACATAAAAGCACTTCAGTTTTGGTCTAAACTGTGGTTATCTTTAATCTCTATAATACTCCGCCACAATTTCAGTGCCCATCTGTACTTTATTTTTATTTATATTCTTGAGCATTACATTGCTACCTTTTGGAATGTCTCTGCACGCTCTAATTCTGCTTGACTTCTAATAAAATTGCTAGCAAAATTATTCCCATAAGGTTTTGACATCTGTAATTTTCAATTTTTACCTCTTAAAATGCCTGGCAAAAGAAAGACCATGGCATCAAAACAGCACTTGTTTGTTTCTTGTCAAAAAGATGCCACATCAGATCACTGAGTTTTATCTGCTTGGATGTTGTGTTGGAAGTTGTAATAGTTTGAGTGTTTCCCCTCCCTGCCCTGAAGTTTTGGAGAATTCTTTGCATAGCTCATAGGTATTTTCAAAGTGTTCTCCAGCATTTTGTTGAAGGGATAGAGAGGAGGAAAATGTAATAAATGGGATTTTTTTTCTTTTTTCTTTTTTTCCTAGTATCAATTGTGGCACAAATCACCATACTCTTAAACAATAAGGAAAAAAAGTTAATCAGCTTTCTTGGTAGATTTTTTGGTATATATATTCTAGTTCACTATAGTTTCAAATGATTTTAAAGGTAGCTGAATCCTGATTTTTAATGCAAAACTACCTAAGAAAATGAGAAAAATTAAGGGCATGATTTTTTCTTAAATTTCAGCTAAAGCAAGCTTGACAGACTTGTCATTGTTTGAGATGGAGAGAACAGGAGGAAGAAAGACATGGCAGTCATAAGACTACCTGATCAATTTGGGAACAAAAGATTTTACTTGGTTTCGGTCCATCTTGCTGCAGTTTGAGACTTTGAAGACTTTATGAAATGGCAAAGTTTTCCCAGGATAAGACAATTTCCTGCTCAGTTCCAATTATCTTATTTGCACCCCAATCCAAGCCTCATAATTAACACTGAGTAAATTTTGAGGCTACGGTTCCTTGTTATATGTCTGTTACCTAGGAATCTCTGCTGGTTTTGGTTGAGGTTGGGTTAATTTTCTTCACAGTAGCCAGTATGGGGCTGTGCTTCGGATTTGTGCTGGAACTCTTGATAGTTCAGGGATGTTTTTGTTACTGCTAAACAGTGCTTACACAGAGTCAAGGCCTTTTCTGCTTCTCACACCACCCACCAGGGAGAAGGGTGGGGATGCACAAAACGTTGGAAGGGGACGCAGCTGGGACAGCTGACCTCAGCTGACCCAGTGATATTCCATACCATATGGCATCATGCTTGGCAATAAAACTGTGGGGGGAAGGTTGCCTGGAGGCCACTGCTCAGGGACTGGCTGGACATTGGTTGATTGGTGGTGAGAAGTTGTTTTCATTTGTATCACTTGTCAGTCTTGGTTTTTATTTCTCTCTCTTTGCTATTTTCTTTTTTGTTACAATTTTGAATTATTATTTTTAATTTTGTGTCAATTATTAAGCTGTTTTCTTCACAGCCCATGAGTTTTTTCACTTTACCCCTTCCAATTCTCTTCCCTCCATCCCACTGGGGGAGCGGCTGTGTGGTGCTCAGCTGCCAGCTGGGATTAAACCATGACAGCCCTTGGCACAGTCCAGAGGGACCTGAGAAGACACAAGAGGAAAAAGAAGCAATCCCTGCCCAAAGACCAGAATGAGCTGACATGGGGTTCTGAGCCATGGGTGGGGTGTGGGGAGCCCCAGGAGCTGGGCAGGGTCAGTCAGGCTGGTTAGTACCCTCAGGTTAGTACCCTCAATGAGGGACATTGAGCCTGCTTGTGTGATTATGCAAGCATGCGTATTTGAGTGCAGCACTCAGACAGATACTGTATGTTTGAAATATAAAGTAAAATTGGGTCAATTCAATCCTATAAATGTAATTGCTGTAGTTTAGCCATCAGAATTTGGTGTAGTTTCCTGACCTCAGCATGATACAGCACTAAGACTCATCTAGGTTCAGAAACTCACATGCAAAGACTGTGATCTGTGGTAAAAGCTATTAACAATTTAAATGAAATATAATCAGGATTTGGACACAATGTCATGGAAGTATCAGTGAGACAGAAGCTCCAATTACAGAAGCCTGTATTTAATGTTGTAAGGGACTTAGAAATATGTTATTCTAAAACTGAACATAAGAGCTGTATAGTTCAAGCAAAATTATTTCCCTAGCTTATAAGGATCCCAAATTTCATGAAATTCAGCCTATCTTATTATAGTTTTTGATCTTTCAAGAAAAAAGTGAAGAGAATGAGAATTCTTTCGCTTCCTCTTCTTGATATGCTTTATCTTGCTTGGCTTTGAGTTACAACTGTGACATTCAATTAGGGGCTGAAAAATGTACTTGTTGATTTGACACAGAAAGAAAAAAATATGAATAATTTCACATAAAAATACAATTTCTGCAGGATTTCAAGTCCTGACTTAATACTATAAAGCAGTCTTTTTTCTTTTGTCACTCTTCTGCAAAGATTTTGATGGGAAAATTCCTGTATTAATACCTATAAATATAGGTATTAAACATAGCCAGAGGAGAGAGCCTCTAATTGTCCTATGAACACAATGAAAACTTGTTGGGAATGAAAGCAAAGTGAGAAACTTTTCAATTAAAGAAAAAAGCAAGCAATCAGAGGCCTTTGTTGATTCCTATAGCTTTTAATGAAAAAGCCCTCCATCTAAGCACATTTATTGTAGTTATCTTTTTCAGTGACTCAGTGCAATGTCTCCATGAAATTCAGTCCATGAAATACTTGCAGGTGGTGCTGCAAATGCTGGCTCTTCCTGCCTCCAAACTTGGGTCTCTCACCTTCCCCTGTCACAGTAGAGTAGTGCTGGTCCTTTTCGACTGGGGTTTGCTTCCCTTCTTCTCTCCTTTTGTCTTCCTTTCTGCCCTTTTCCTTCTTCCAGACCTGTCCTGATCACAGCTCCTGTTGCCTACTTTTTATGGCAGCAGGTTGGGGTGGGGAGCCTGGCAATTGGTGCTATTCAAGGGAGAGTAGTGAGATGGAGACAATGCTTGTATCAGCCCAGATAAACGTGTGTGGAAGCGATCCACAGGAGGATTGTGGTCATCTAGGTCAGTTCAGTCTGCTTTGAAGAGTGCAGACACAGTGTTCTTTTCACATCCTGAAAATTATCTAATCTATAGCTGATGATCAGTCACTGCAGTTGTTGATTCCTCTTTGAGGCTTTAACCAGTCTCCCTGCATACTGCTAAATATAGTAATTGAGCAAAATGTTACTTAAAATTGCAAACAGAGTAGTTTGGAGAGTGTGTGTATTTTCTGACTGCTGTAGCACTCTGAATCTTCACATTGCTACACCTATACAACCCTACATCATGTCTCTTTCTCCTTCAGCTTCCTGTGTCTGGGTAGAAAACTCACAAAAGGATATAAAATAAGAAGTTAGAAAAGTCTGAAATCAGATTGTTTATAGGCTTGAAATTGTGCCTCCGCATATGGCTTGTAGCGGTTAAATGCTTAAAACTCCTCTATTACTTCTTTTGTTTAACAAACAATTCATAATTATCTTAACATATATAATCATGATTCCCTGAGCAGCAAATAAACAGAAGCCTTCTACAAACTGGCTCAGTGATCTAAAAGGATTCCTTCAGTCCTTCCTCACCACCACATGAATGACTTCCAGCAAGAATGAGCAATTATAGCTTAAGCTAAAAGGTTAAGACACTGTGACCTAAAGCTGTAACAACTACTATCATTAGTGGTCTGGAATTGAAGGGGGATTATAATCTTTACCAGTGAAGTCACTTTTTTGCCTCCATTTTGCTCTACAGTTCCCACACTGCTGAGTTGTTTTAATAGCAATTTGTATTCGACTACTGCCTGGTTACGGTCAAAGCTTAACATGCAATGAAAATTTTGTGCAAAGATTTCCTCCATCTGCTCCTGAACACTTTTCATTTTCTGTTTGACTGGCAATCTTTTCCAGGGTTTCTTCTTGCATGTGAGAGACACGTGATAGAAAAAACTGCTCCCAAAACTTCCAGAGGAAACATTAATTTAACACTTGTTCATTTTGAGATTACAGGTGCCTGTTTAACTTCCACCACATGTGGTTTTAGTTTCCTTTAGTTTATTTGTTTTAAATAAATCCAAGACATAATGTTCATATCCAGATCTTGGATCTTTCCAGAATTTGCAGCTCAATGTTTTGCTTTATTCCATTGCTGAAATGGAATATTGTTTTTATAAGTGACAAGTGAATAAGGACTCTAAGGATTAGATATCAAATCGATAGCTTCAAAAGTATGCAGTACAACTAAGTGTTAGTTTTACTTCATAATAATTTTTTTCCTTTCTTTCATTTTTTAGCATTAAGCTTCAAATAATCAGGTATGAACTGGTTCTCAAATGCAAATCTCTTCCGGCTGCTTCAGATAAAAATCATGGCACTTCTCATTTTTATCCTCCGAGTCTGTCATCTGATCTTCATATGCTTGAAATTTGAAATTCAGCTGCTTCCAAAAGTCCAGTTAGATGTTCTCAGTCTGTTGCAAGTGTTACAAGCCTTTCACTTTAGGTTGATTATGACCATTTTGCTCAGCTGGTGGCAAATATCAATTAGTGCATGCATTTCTCTAGATTATACGCCTCTTGAATGTAAATGAAAGGAAGAAACTGGGCATTAAAATAAAAAGTTGTCTGGCACAGCTCCTCTGGGTCCAACTCTTAACAGCTTTGCAGGTTTCTCTGTTTCATTGTCCAACCCAGTCTAGGAAGGCTAAGCCCTCACTGTCCCCACTGATGCTTCTACCTGGAGTCCCTGGGGCACGATCCAGCCATGGTGACATCATAGGAATACAACTAGGTTCACTTCTGGCTCACAGGCTGCACAGAGCAATTACCTCCTTCCCCTCCCTGCTTTGCCAATAAGCTGAAGAAAAGCAATAGCATGAGCTGTCACATGGCTAAGGACAATGTGCTGCCATCCGCACCTTGCTGTTTCTAGGCCCAACACTGTGCATCCCAAGGGCAGGTTGGAATGGAAGGTACATAGCTCTTAAAGGAAACTGTGGATAAGTGGGCAAAAAGTTTTCCTAATAAACAAAGGATTGAGCAGGAAGCATTTGGTTTAGAGACTTCTGGTTTGCTGTGCTTTGTGTGAATCAAAGGGAGTTGTGAAAGAGCTGGATGTCTGTCATGGCACACTAGGAATCTGAGAAAGTGATGACCCCAGCTCACCATGTAACTCTAGAACTGAGAGCTGGGAGGTGCCAGTCCCCCTGGTCTACAGAATTGCCTGCCCGGTCAGTTTTACTATGTGCCTCTGAAATTGGTAGGAATGTCTAAACCACAATCCCATTCTTGTGTGAATTTACTGAAGAGCAGAACACTGAGGTCTTGGCTTAAGTTCATGCTGGGAAAAATTGTTGAAGCAGAGCATTCTGTCTAGGAAGCAGCTGTTTATAGCTGTTGTGAATGTGCACCAGTCCCAAGTTCTGTTTGACAGATAACATATGCCCTCAGTTTTCAAAGCTTTCCAATGCTTTTCTTTGGTTTTGAGTCCAGCAGACTGAAGAAGTCTTGTATCTTACAGCAAGAAAATTTGCTGTTATAGGAACTTGGTGTTATGGAAATAGTGCCTTGACAGGAGAGTGCCACCCTGCTCTGGGAGGGCCTCTTCAGGTGGGCATTCATCTGGCTGCTGTATTTGGATGCCAGCAGAATCTAAATGATCCCCATTTCTAGCCTACAGGTAGAAAACTGTTTTGATCTAGAAAGCAGCCTAGTGTTGATGGTTATCCATTCAGATGGAGTACACACACAGTGTTGGGTTTTTGCCTGTGACATCTGCAAGAATTCTTACCATTCCTCTTCTGTGTTTTATCTTAAAGGGAGGTAAAATGTGGCAGACAAACAGCTGAAGCCAAGTTAAAAAATGGAGCTCTCAGTCCAGTGCAGGTGTGCAGTGAGTCCTCACTATTCACGTGTGTCACAGACTTTTTCCTGCCTTCACACAGTGCTACAAAATTGCAGAAGAGAAATTTATAGCAGGAGCCATTAGAACTTATTACTTGCCTGTTTACTGTTAAATATATTGTGCAGTAGAGATAAACTTCTAAAACACTAAGACTTGTGCATGTAGGGAATTCATTAAGAAAAGTGTTAATTTCCTTAGAATAGTTTTTTTTAATATATTTTTTTTGCAGCTCCATAATCTCCATAAAGAGATGAGAACACTTGATACAGACGAATGAGATTCCTCTTAAGTAATACATTCAGAGATGTGGTCTAAATTTTCCTCATGATTTCCATGGTTTGGCTCTGTTCCAGACAGACTCTACCCCAGACAGGCCTGTTGGAGAGTGCAAGACTGTATTTGTGTTGAGAACAAAAACTGGATGAGGTAGGGAGGGTCTTCAGCAAGTAGCCTTAGGACTTTATCCAGTGCTGTCTATAGCAAGGAGACCTGCCCTGACAGGAAAGCGGGTTTGTAGGACATTTTTAGTGGATGGAAGAGTGCCACAACAGAAATAAGGTGCTCACCCATGGTCTGTATTCTCCAGGTGTATGAGGGAGTGCTAGGCTGTCCCCTCAAAATACCTCTTCCTTTCGGACTGGAGGCTGTGCTGATTAGTGACTAGAATAAGAGTGGGAATAATGAAGGTTTCTTCACAACTGTCATTGATTTGCCTTGGGCTAATCACATTCCTTATTCCTAAATTTCCTAAGCTGTAAACTGTGAACAATCCTATCTGTGACTTTGTAAAGTCCTTTCACAAAGTTAAGCAATAAACTGAACAATATCTATGAGACTAGTCTAGGACTGCCATCCTGCAGGTGGGCAATGTTTTCCCCTGGCATGCCAAACAGCTGCAACCTGTAAGGGATTGCTTTTTTTGTTCATTTCCACATGTAACATTTCTTCAAGAAGAAGTAGGTTTGCAATGTTCACTTTTGCTTAGCTCTGAATGTTCTAGCCTCTGTAGGTGTTACTTTTTCTCCTCTCTGACTTGAGGGTGGTACTGCTGTGTGTTGCTAGCAAAATCAGGCTTCTGCTTTTTATTTTTGCCACAACAGTTTAAGGTAGTTGGTCTCCAGGCTTCTTTTGTGAGAACATGAATCAGACTGCACCAGCAACACTTGTGATGCAACACTTTTTCATAGACAGAGAGAACCTAGTGCAGACTCCCAAGCAGTTGTCATTCACGGAAAGCTTTGCATTTTCAATCACTTCTAAGGAATTCTGCATTCCCATTAAAGCAAACAATTCAGCCAACATTCAGCCTTAGTCTCCTCATATCAGGGGGCAGCTCGAGTTTAYATCCACAAAATTAGAATCACTTTTACACAGGTTTGTTGGAAAGGGTGGGAATACTATCCTCTGTAAAATAATCATCCATCTTAAAGTAGAACTAGATAGAAGTTGGAAAACAGCACACTAATACTACAAAAGACAAGTAAAAGCCAGGCTCCTGGAGAATACAATGTATTTTCAAAGTTACACTGAAGGGCATTTACTGCCTACAGATATTTTTCAGTTTGAATGATTTCATAAAGGCCATGAGAACAGTCTTCAGGCATTTATAGAGAAACATCAGTATGCAATCTCTTCACAGACTGGGGGAATAACTAAATAAAAGTAATTTACATGACCTACCTCCAAAATTCTTTAGATGTTAAATACTCTAAAATTAATTTGCAGTCCAGCTCAACATTAGGTTTGCAAAGAATCTGTGATTGATTCTAAGTGGATGAAATAGTAATGTTTTCCTAATGAATGAGGAATGGAGCTGACAGACTGTGGGGGATCTCCCAGTGTTAACCAGTTGACAGCTGTAGAAACAGATGCAGTTTCAAGGAATCATTTCAAGAGATAATATGGTTACAAGTCAAGGCAACATTTTGTGATCAGCAAGTGCAGCAATACAACCATATATTTGGGATTGTGGGACAGTGTCAAATCCACCTCTGAAGAAGCAGGTCTGAGCCATTTAGATGTTGCTGAGGATATGAGTTGTAAGGAGCATTTTAGTTTAAGCCCTCTCAATTATCAAGCAAAAATCTCCTAAGAGATCAGTGTTTCCTTCAAGTTGCAATTAATATTTTTTTTAATCAATATGTTGGACACGTAAGGATTTGAAATCTCTTTCAAAATTGCTGGTTGCAGTAATAGCGACTTTATTAATTATTGCTGAAATAATGAATTAACTTCTCTTGCAGCTCTTTAATAAGGAAGTATAAGCTGTCTTTGAAGTACTACCAGTCCAGTTATTCTTGTGTTATTCTGACGCATGTAATTATCTCTCTCCAAGACTTTAAGCCATTATGTTTATCAAGCAAATCAGTAAATAAGTCAAAGCACAACTCTAAAACTGAAGCAGCCTTGTCTGCATAAAATCCACTGCGATTTTATGGCACATGGGGCCATCAAAAATCAATTTTCATCCAAATCAGACAAGTTTTATGAATAGATCAACTAGTTGTAAATTATGGAGAAAGGTAAACATACATGAAAATAGAGGAAGAAGTCCCAGATTTCAAATGTAACGTGCTTCTGCTGTGACATGTTCCAGTCTGACAAAGAAGTTCGCCAAAAGAATTGAATGAAAACAAATCTACAACATTTCTCTATAACCCAAATGGAAGCAGTATTTACAAATCTCCAGGTATTCATAGGAGAGAAAGTGTTCTTCCTACTAAAGTGGAATAGAGAAAGAAAACAAGGATAAATTATGTTCTTCAAGAAAAGTCTGAATCCTTGTCTACGTCGAACGGTTTTGCCTTTAAAAAAAAATTATATTTATCCCATTTTTTCCTGTAACCACACTAGTAGTATTAAAGAGTCTGTCCACTTTGTTTATATTGGGTTAGTTCTCAAAGAATGAGAGAGATCCATAGAGTACACTTTCTCAAAATACTTGCGTACCGTTTCGGTTGCAACATCCATCCAATTTTGCATTCTGGGGCCTTTTCCATTCTTGGTTTTCTGCTAGAACTTGCTGTATTTATCAATCTCATGGTCAAATTTGAAAAATTCTGTGATTTCTCTGATACCATCTCATTGTTCATGTAGTTTTTATGATTTCACCACCAATTTCATGTTGCTTGAGGACACCACTGACCACTGTAAATTAGATAGTTATTACTATGAACAGGGTAAGCATGCATACTCCCGCAGCATGGGTGATGGTCCTTCTAACAAAGTATCCTTTCCCAGCATTCTAAAATGTTTTCATGCTCATACATTCTTTCTTCTTTTGGTCAAGTGATATGGATGACGAACACAGGACACTGGACTGCCTCCAAAATGACAGTAACCAGCAGAGGCTGTGGAACAGCAGGATCTCAAAGGCCCTTTGGCTGAGTGCAGGTCATCCAAGACTGTCTTTAGTACAAGGCCAGCTCAGGCTCCCTTTCAGTAGAGAGGGTTGTCTGTTATCAGATAATTGTTGCTCCTGAGAACTATTTGCTGATTTCAGACCAGTTTAGTGCTAATTTTTTAAGTGTGAGCATTATCACTGGTAATAATGCTATTTGAAAGAGTCCTCTGCCCTCATTTTTCTAACACTAAGTGCTACAAAGGAGATGAAGTGATAGATTTGCAGGACTGTGATTCCAATGAAACACAGAGGTCACTAATGGGACCTGGTTACCAGACTCTCCAATGTATTCAAGTGCTTAACTCCCACTGAAGTTTTCTGCTTATTTGTTCTTATGAAATTCCAGAGCATAATCTAAAACTTAAACTTCTGATTTTGTCTGTAGCGGAAGTTAATTAGCAAATCTCAGCTTGCCCACCAATATCACTTTCATTTGGTGTTAAGAGCAAGTTTAGCACTCAAGTCTCTTGGTTTTTTTTCATAGCAAACAGCCTCTGCTTATTATCATATTAAAGGAATGCCACTGGTTAAATCAAGCAATGCATATAAATAGCTGTATTACTGCCATCAGGCATCAGTGTTTATTTAGTGGATGTGAATCATGCGTGCCTCTGTGATCTGGCTTTGACTAAGCCAGTGCTGTTTTCATACAAAAAAGGTTATTTGCAAACACTGCAAGAGTATGTATATATTAAACATGGAACTAATCTATATGGAAGGGTCTCTGCTACTTTGACAACCTTGTGTGCTGCCGCAGTGTCTTTAAGTGTTTTGAATTTCTCTGTGAGTACCTGGGTCCCTGAAGACACTTGCAGCTCTTTTCTTTGGACTAGAGAAGATCAAGATTGAAATCTGGGTCCCATGAAATCAGTAGCCATATCACTCTCAGGTTCCTGTGAAGGGCACTTATCTGGCAGCAGAGAGGACAAAAATAATCAAGGACAATGCTGATTTATTTGTGGACTGGTTTGATTACAGTGCAGGAGAGTATTTGAAAGAGAAATTTGTTTGTGCACAATCAGATAAGCAGATAGACTCAGACCTACTTGTGCTCATTATCCACACTGAACTTTTTATTACTTTTTGCTAAAGCAAAGCTCTCATGTTGAATTTTAAAACTGAACCCACATGCCTTCCTTCAACAAACTATATGCAGTCTATTGTGTGCATTGGAAAAGCAAATGATAACCCATAGGTACTGCCAAAGTAATGTTATCGCAGTCATTGTGATAAACAACTTAGAATGAGACTCATTCTGATGCCAAACATTAACCTGGGCAAAATAGCTGACAGGAATGGTGTTTGTTCAACCATGCGTCGTGAGTGACCTCGAATGCTCTCCAATGGAGAACTGGGGATGGCAACTAAGTGGAAAAATTGTAGAAATACGGAAACCAATAGGTGATTTCTGAGTCCAAAATGTGCACTCATCCCTCCCTCACTTTGCTGCTTCTACTACAATGCAAGGTCATGTAAAAGTTTTAGGATTAAAAAGAAAGCTGGACCTCAAGAGTTTGGGCAAATTCAGTGTTCACTCCTACATTTGTAGAAAAGTCAGATTGGTTTTGCATCATTTGGGATTTCTTTTTTATGACTTAATGTCATTTTGAATGTTAATCTTCCCTACGTTTATAGGGTGTTTGTGTTGTAGGTGTTGCAGAAAAGGAGTTTTAAAATAATTTCGAATAACTGTACTAGGAAAGCATCATGTACCAGTGAACTATTTATCTTCCAGTCTTGATATTTTGTAATCAAGTAAATTACATTGTGACTTTATCTAACCTAAGCAAAAGAGTGAGAATTTTTAGGATAAAAGTGAATCATTTTGAACAGTGGAAAAGGAGAGAGTTTTGGGGTGCCCTTTTGTAAAGATCATATGCTCTTCATGGTAATGTTATGATGTTTTCTTGCCTGACTGTGCATTATTACATCAGAGACTTTGTCAAAGAAATCCAGCCGGAAAGGAATGACCCCAATGACACAGAGAAAAGTCCTTGAAGAAGCAGCAGAGATGCAATTATGGGGTAATACCTTCCATCTGGCCTCCTCAGATTGGACTGATTTATTCCTGAGTTGCTGGAGTGAGTCCAGAGAAGGGCAATGGAGCTGGGGAAGGCTCTGGAGCACAAGTCCTATGAAGAGAGGCTGAGGGAGCTGGGACTGTTTAGCCTGGAGAAAAGGAGGCTGGGGGGGACCTTATCACTCTCTGCAACTGCCTGAAGGGAGGCTGTAGCCAGGTCGGGGCTGGGCTCTTCTCCCAGGCACTGACAGGACAAGAGAAAATGGCCTCAAGCTGTGCTGGGGGAGGTTAAGGTTGGACATCAGGAAGAATTTCTTCACTGAAAGGGTGGTCAGATATTGGAATGGGCTGTCCAGGGAGTTGGTGGAGTCACCACCCCTGGAGGTGTTCAAGAAACAACTGGATGTCGCACTTACTGCTGTGGTTTAGTTGGCAAGGTCAAAGTCAAAGTTTGGACTCGATGATCTTAGAGGTCTTTTCCAACCAAATGATTCTGTGATTCTAGTCCAGGAATGAGAAATATCAAGGCTTGAGGTGAATAGAGTGACCAGATCTTATTTTAAGGGATGTTCTTAATTTCATTCACTGTTACATGAATAAAGGGAAGGCAGGTCAATCAACCCTCTGTTTTATTGACCCAATCAAAGCAACGTAACTATTAATTGAAGCTGTTTTTCTCTGCACAATTCAGCCTGAAAAAATGTTATATTTTAACACAAACTTATCCAAAGCTTTAAGGTATGCATGGAACTGCATACCTTAAATGAGAATCATGGCTGTGACTTCATGGAGGGAATTTAGACTGTTTGTATGTATATATATGTGTGTGTATAGATATATAGACATATAGATATATATGACCTTATCTCAGGCTTCAGCTTCTTGCACCTTTACCTAGCTAAGGAAAAGGCATGCATGAAAAAACATTTCTAAAAAATTATGAATTAATAGATATATAGTTTTTTATCTGTGTTACTGAACTGTTTCACTGACTGTAGAGATTGTAGTGTCTTGAATTGTGTGAATACCTCCTCACCCTGATAGTAGTCAACTGCTGTGCCTTGCAACTGAGTGTGCAGTCAGATCTTGCTGTACTATATGTAAGAAACAGATTCTACAAAGCCAATCAATTTTTCAAGACTTTTTGASATCAAAATATATATCTCCAGTTTGTTCATTTAGTCAAAATCTTTTTCTGATGAAGAAAAAAATTTCAGTTTTGAGTATTTGTTTCAATCCTCATTATAGTGGATTCCTTCCAGAGCTTCCCACCATGGTACTGAAGTTCAGATTACTGTCCTAATGAACACTTTAACAAGTGAAGCTGTTACAAAAGGTACCTTAAGTAATAGCCTTTTTCCTGCACTAGTCTTGATAAAACAAACTGGTGATATTTTGAAAAACACCTTCAACCTTTGCCCCCAGCACTGCCGACAGACCCCATGTGCTTTGGCAGCAGCTTCAATGGGATTTCAGCTCAGAGGAACTGTGGGGTATGTGATGCAATGAGAACCCATTAGTACTCGGG
Source organism: Amblyornis subalaris (assembly GCA_018881555.1). Taxonomy (NCBI): domain Eukaryota; kingdom Metazoa; phylum Chordata; class Aves; order Passeriformes; family Ptilonorhynchidae; genus Amblyornis; species Amblyornis subalaris. The sequence continues at coordinate 9,083,600 of JACAXG010000019.1, forward strand.
CGATGAGCCTGCTCACCTTGCCCCAATTCAGGTGCAAAGCCAAGTATTCTATAACATCATTAAACAAACAGCAGAAACTGTTGGTCACACAGAGAAATATTTGCTAAATTACAGAATCTTATCACAGGGAATGTGTTCTTGCTGTTTGTTGGTCGGACTTTCCAGGAACTAGAGATACATAGGGTCAGAAATTCCTGGCAGCTTCAGTGCAGCTGAGTGCACCCTCAGTGTCTATTTGAAACCACAGATCACATGCTCTCTTRCTCTCTCTCTCTCCATCATTCTGTTTCACTTCTCTATCAGCTCTAAGCTGTGGAAAAGATACATAACTTTAATTTCGATCCACACCTAATGTTTTTTTGACAGTACTTTTTTTAAAAAAATACATGATGCCTTTCTCACGATGCCCAGTAGAAGCCATCCTGATCCTGTTGAAAATTAGACCCTCTTTATAAAACTTTTCCAATCCTCTCAAGAGGATGGGATTATTTAGATGGGAATATAGATAATAAGGATTACCAGGGCTCCAGCTCTACAATCTATCATGTGTAAGGAAATAACTATCTCTAATAGTGTCTTAGAATCTACAGACAGGAATACTTTCAGGAACTGACAACTTAGTTTGACAATTTTTTTGGTAGAATTAGCCCAGTTTTCTAACATGAGAATATTCAGTAGGTTTTGAACTGGCTAGCCACTTTGAATGGAGGAGTGCAGAACTTTAAGTTTATTAGAGTCCAAGTGAGCCTTATTGAGAACCCTTCAGGAGAAAAGATTGCAGTGTGAGTTTTAGCAGTATTCTACATCAAAGAATCCACCTATATGGAGGATTTGATGAATACTCAGGTCAAAATCTGAAGGCAAATATTAGACACAATAAACTCCAGCCAGAAGCATCTGCACCACAGAATGTCAAACTCAACCTTTTGTGCTGCATGTAGAGCTCCTTGTTGTTACACATGTAGAAATACGATGGGAAGCTTGTGTATTACTTATGCATTATGTCTCCTCATTACGACAGCATTTCATTTCCTGGTAAATGAACTACTTGGTTACAGAAGAGTTTAAAAAATGTATTTCAAGCTGAGCACACACCACAATCATTAAATTGGCACTCATGTCCCATCCCATAAAAAATTTCTGAATCTATGGCTCTCTACACATATGCATAGCTCTGCCTTACCATTCTTTATTGAAGGATTACAATTTAACCAGGTAACTGGGCCCTGTCTAAGGTGTCTATTGAGGCAGTGAAAGTTTCAGATAACACAATAATGTCATAGTGTATTTAGACAGCTGAATATGTGAGCAATCAGTGTTGTGCAGGGTAGTTCTGTAAGAAGGGTTTCTATCACTAAGCCATTTGGGCCTGCTTCTGCTATTGCATTAATTCTTCTTAATAACCAGTGTTTTCATTATGTATTTCTGAGTGCTTTAGGTACAGTTCTCAAGAAAAAGTTTAATAAAAATATCTTGTTGTAGGTATTTAATAAAAAAAAAACAGAGAAAGATTTCTCATTTGATTTTTTTAAAATAAGTGCATCTTTCCTTTTTTTACTTTGCTATTGCAAGTTAAGTTCTTTGTGCTTTCAGTGTAAATGTGGATATGTCATAAATGTTAAGTATGTGTTTGCTCACGGCTTCTTGATCATCTGATTTCTTTCTATCAACCTCTACTTCCTGCCACAGCTCTGGTCTGTTCCCAGACTGAGGGACATTCAGAAATCTCATAATACCTCACACTAGTAGTTAATCTCCTGTGATGGATATGGTTCTATGATTGTTCCTATCTGGTTTCTGTTCCAGTGAAGCTAGACCAGTCTTTATCTCAAGAAATGATTCATATTGGAAGTAGCCTCAGTCTGCACTTATTCAAACTTTCCTGGAGTGGCTTGCTAATATTGTATGGAAGAAAGTGCTGGCATGTTACTGACTGCAAGCAGTCTTGCTGGTACAGGTTTTAGCACAATATTCTGATACAAAATTAGCCCTTCTTTTACCTTGATTAGACCTGAGCACTGCTCAAATACATATCCTGTTCTTAAGGGATGTTCTTGCTGCAGCTAAGCAGGCACATCACCAAAGCGTGATCTGCTTTTGGCCAATGCTCCCTGCAGGAAGAAAGCAGAGAGAGGCTTTTTCTTTGTAACTGTGAAGCTGCCCTCCAGGGCCTTCCATCAATCTGGACTTCCCATACTCTCCCGCACAAGTACAGTCTCTAACTTGAACAAGGCAATAATTGTCAGAGTTCTGAAGTTGTGGTTATTCACCTCAGCACAATTTATATGTTTTAATTTTGCAGCTGGTTCTCATGTTCATGAGCTTGACATTCTGAAGCCCAACCCTTTGGCTGTTTTGTCTGGGTATTTAGCAGCTGTTGGGTATGTTATATAGATGCATCTGAGGTTTTTTAACATGGATATGAAAATATGGGTGGTGATGAGAATGGTGAGAATTGTTCTGTCATGAGGTGTTAGGGGGAGAGAGAGGCAGATGGAATTGCCTGTTACCACCAACTGCTTCCTGGTTTTGTCACACACTGTAAGTGTCTCCTGATGTTGCAATGAGGAAAAAGGGAAAAAATCCCAACCCAATGAATGAATGGATTTGTTGACTTTATTGTTGTGAGGAGTTGAGCTGTACTTCATGGCTTGAGATGCCTACAGGTGTAAATCTGTCTAGACCAGAGTCTGCATGGTGAATATTTAGTGGAAATGAAGGGTCACTCATGGGTTGGAGGCTGGAGTTGAAGGGTAAAATTTGGGTTGTGTACACAACACTCTTTTTTAAATAGCTGTTTTCCTTGGGAAATACAATTCCATTTATTTCACCATGAGATATTCTGGGAGACATACAAGACCAAAAAATATTGTAATGGGTAAAATGCTTTATCTAATTGTTATTCCATTTTTCTTCCAACTGTTTATCGTTTTTTTTGTTTCTTTCCCCTTGCCCTTCTTTTTCTTGTCAGGCCCAGTTTGTTAATTTCCATCAACAGTCTCTTTAATTTATTTTTTCTTTTTTTTAAACTGAAGTTACTCCTCAATTCCCTCACAGTAGCCTTTCCTTTTCCAGGCTCTGGGCTCCCTTTCTTCCATCCTGAAAGTCCATTTCATTCAAATCTCTCTATCTTGCTCTCTCATTTGCTACTGTTCCATCTTTTGATTAAAATTCCAACACTTACCTTTCATGCTCTTGTTCTAACCCCCCTCCAGTACACTTCTCCCCAATTCTCTCATTCTTTTTCATCTCTGTTTTCTTCAGAGCAGCATGTTCTTTTTCCCTTACCTTTGCATCTAGAAAAAAGTATTACAGGCAGATGCCAATTGGCTCCTTGGCTACTCATTTCTTCCTACTTGCCTTAAGGTTTCACACCAAGGCTGAGACACAGGGAGCTGTGTGGTCTCCTGAGAGAATCAGAGATGGAAGCAGGCCATCCTATGCGTGGACCTCATATTCGAATGCCAAATAAATTTTAGGCTTGCTTGAAATACATTGTTTTGGTCAAGAACTTAGCTTTTTCATAAACTCTTTGCTGTGAAGTCAACTGAGTTCTGTGTCCAGCATTACTCAGCTGGAACAGGAATTTAAGAGTCTCTGTAATAAACTTCCTTCCTGACAAACTGCCCCAAAAGTGCTTTTAATAAGAGCAGTATGATAAATTTTGGAAGCTTAGTTCTAAGTGAATAAACATGTTCCTGAGAGACAGGGAGAGGAGGGAGATACTTATTTTCTCACGTCTCATGAAGGCACTGAGGGGAGGTAAATATCTCATGATAACCACACCCCTTGTCATACTCTATTAGTCACATCACACGCTTCCTGCACACAACACTTCTTTATATTCTCCTGATATTTTGCACGTCTCACAAGTACAGGGACTAGTTATCATCCTCAGGATGAACACCCGTTAAAATGCAGTTCAGTGAGCTTTTACAGGAACCTCTCATTGTCTACGTACAGTATGCTAGGCTTCACAGAGGCTGTATTTACTCTTTATAGAGAGAAAATGCAAATGGACAGGATGTGATCAGTATGTTTTGACCTTAATCTTCTGCTATATGAGTCAAAAGGGAGCTGGAAACTTTTCTGCCTTTTACTACAAAACCTTGAGGATCAGATTCTATGGTTCTGCCAAGTGGCACCTGGAGCAAGTCTGCAGGGTAGCATGAAGGTGGCCTTTTCCTAACTGCTGCTCCTCCCATGCTGTGGGCCCATAGGACAGTGGTCCTGCCAGACTCCAGGACAAGGACTTCCAGGTGGTGCATTCAGGGGTTCTAAGGTGATAGGGTAGCAGTTGGCTGGAGGAAAATTCCAGTTATGTGCATCCTGCCTGCAAAAGACAATGGCAACCTGTATGACTTTGCAGTAATTTTGATAACCAGGAGCTACTTCAGCTCATTCATCCTGTCTCTTCTCCTTTAAAGCCATTGTTGGTAGGGAACTAAAGATAATTAGACACTGAAATCCCTTTGGTTTGCTCTGTGATTTCGTGGGATTCAGTAGCCATGATGCCCAACTGCTTCTTTTTCCTTGGGATTTGTATAACTGGTATGACAGCACTATATTGTGATCTTGTTGCATCAGGATAAAAAAAGCTATGGCACAAAGTACTTTCAGTGTGAGCAGTATGGTCTTCCCGCCCCATGCCTGGCCTGGAACATCAAATAAGTGAGTTTTTCTTAATTTTCATGTACTGCCACATTATAGATGAAGATGCACAGAGAAACTGGGTTAGGTTAGGTGCTCAGAGCACTTATGGCTCTAGTCCTTCTTTCATATAAATGCAGATGAAGTACTGAAATCTTCCTCAAAAATTGCTCTTCCTCTTTGATGGGCTTGAGATAAAAATACTAATTTAGAACAGGCCAACCACTGCATATGAGAAATACAACCAAATGCAGTTGTGGTTCAAGACCTGAACAAAAACATTATGTCCATACATAAGCCAAATACCTTTTCCTGGAATATAGGATGCTTCCTTTTGTGTGTCAGGCTCTGACCACTGAGTCACTTCCTGTGGGTTTGCATTGTGTAGGTTAGCAGGTGCAATTCTAAGCATGTATAGAAACTTCCTTTTTTACTGCTCTCTCAAGGGTTGTCCTTGGCTTCCTCTGAAGTTCAAACTTCTCTACTTCCTTACCCACACTATACTTCTCTTCATCTCTGTCTCTGCCCCTGCTATCTGCCCAGGCTTTCTCCCTGAGAGCTTCTTTCATTTCTTTCTTTGGCCAGCAGTCTTAGAGAAAATAGCCAAGCTACTCTGTGGACTAGCAAAGCTAACTCTTTACAAGGAAGTGTTTATTCTGTGTTTTAACCTATACAGCCTGCCTGCAAAATCTGGAATTCCTGTGAAATTGCATTTGATGGGTAGTTTTTTACAAAGGAAAGAACATGGGTGGGACAAGTTGTTGAAGATAATACAGTCACTGAACTACAATGGTTCAGGATTCCTGCTTTTCCCAGATCTTGTACTGCAGCTATGGACTTCATGTCTTCATACCAGAGTAACTATTTCAGCTGAACCATTTCAATGTTTGTTTTCATCAAAACACTTAAGCCAGTAAAATTGACTGTGACTTTACATCCCCCACTCAACTTTTGTGTTGTTCTGCTGCCTGCATGGACGTAGCTGTGCTGGGGTGTTGTTTTAACTATACTAGAATAGGTTTTTAATTTAACATTTGTATGTATATGACCTCTCTATCTTATGTCTACTTACCTTATGAACAAGGAAGGGTGTCCTTTATCTGGGTTGTTTGTCAGAAAACAAAAACAAAAGTAAAGGAGCATATGTCACTCTTCAGACACAAATCCATCCATTCTTTATTCCTTTTCCCTGTTAAATTCTGTAACTTAACTGCCATGGGCAGCTCTTTTTAAGTGTCTCTAGCACCTCTTTTCTTTCTGTCTACTTCATACAAGTTTGGAAGGACTCCTCTACGTTTAAAAAAATTGAGTATACAGTCAAAAAATAAAGTGGGGGTGAGGGAAAAACCTTCCCTTTTGAAGACACATGTTATTTTCGAGGGCTGAATGTCTAATAATCTGCCAGATGAATATGAGAACATGGTTATAAATTTGTTGAATGAATGCATGACAAATAGAAGGCAGGAACCTATTTCAAAGAATGGTGCTGTGATTTTGTTGATATTCTAGAACGACAGTGTTTAAAAGTACAATGGCAGAAGCAATGGTTTTGAACTTTGCTAATATAATGAGCATAGGGTGGTAGCTGAGAACAATTGTGCCTGTGTTGTTATTTTCCAATGCTTGCCTCTGGCCAGGGTTGGGTGAGGGATGAGAAATAAGGAAGGACCTAGACTCAGAAGTGTGCTGAATGTTTGTTTGTTTTTTCAGAGGAAAAGGAGAAGTGATTGAGATGATGGTGCTTCACATCCCAGAGGGAGTTTCGCTTCACAGATAAGCACCCTGAGTCATGAGCTGAATACGTGCCAGAACGTTTCAAGAGTAGAAGTAAATCCTATCAAAGTTTTCTGTTGTGGTTGGACGTGCTGACTCAAAGCACTTACTACGTGAGCTACCAGGGAGAAATGTGGCTGGTAGTATTTCACACAGTGGCCCATGTGGAAATTGAGAGGCAGAAATTATTCTTTGCATGAACGAGAAACAATCTTGGTATGTGAAAATACAAGCTGTCTGTTTCAATGAGGAGGCTGGGTTTGGCTTAACTCCATATAGTTATTTGAAGGCTATTGAGAAATGCAAATCATGATTTATTTTTACTGTGCTATGTGATGAGACTCATACTTCAGAGACAGAGAGACGAGTTTCTGGACTCTGTCCAGAAATTAGCCAAAACAACAAAATAAAAGAATTGCACAACATATACAGTTTGTTTAATATGATTACGAAAATTTGAAAAAAAAAGCAAAGGTGATTCACAAAGGACAAAAGCACCTAATTGTCCTGGGGGCTTGCTGCAGGGGGAGATACATTTTGGTCTAGTGGCCAAAGGACACTGGTTTTCTGGGGGCTTTAGATGGTTTTTCATTAATTCAATTTGTCTCGTTAGGGGTTTTCTGTTCTTCCTCTCCTGTGTTAACTTATTTAGGTAAAACACTCTTAATGTACATATGTTTTACTCTTAGATACCAGACACCTTGCATAGTCTTTCGTATTCCATCTGTGAAAAGGGTTGGCACAATTTTTGAGAAGGTTTTTACAGATTACTTTTAGAATATAGGTTGCTACCTATATCCTGGTCCATGGAGAAATGCTTTTAAGTTATCCTAAACTTTTATTCAGAAGAGACACAAAGAGTTGCATGTAGCTAATGAATTAAAATATTCTCTTACTTAGTAGAAGAGGCTGACAAACATATTTATAGGATCACTCTGCTGTTTAATACCATTTCCTTCCTTTTTACTCCAACAAACCTGAACAGTTGAGAATAAATTTGAGACAAGCTGGTTTGAGGACACAGTTTATAAAATCTCTCAAAATTTGTGTTTGACATATGATCTAATCTCCTCATTAAAGTAGGTCAACTTTAAATAGAAATATTTTAACCTTGCTGCCCTCTCATAATGCCTTCCATATTGATGCACGTGCCTTCTCTTTGCAGTTTCAAAGACCTTAAGCACTAATGCTAATGACACTACTCATTGAAAAGTGTTAGGCAGAAATACTCTTGCCTGAGTACAGCAGGAAATTGAAATGGTGTGATGCCAGAAGCCGAAGAAGGCGTGTGCTTGCACAGCACTGGGAAATGCAGGGGCTTTGCTTGCAAATGTTCCCTTTGGGATTTTCCCTCCTACTTTCTCTCAGCAAGGGCAGACACACAGGTCTGAGTTTCAGTCCAATGATGTGTGTGAGAACAAACCACTGTTTTCAGAGTACAAACACAATTGGAGCTATCAGACCACCCATGAATTGGCCTAGGATTCTTCACAACAACATAGGCCTGCAGGTACAAGGTTGGCTGCTTCTGGGACCTTGCCATTACTTGCTTATCTGTCGATATGCCCATGTTTTCCAAGAAGAATAGTCAAATAGCAATATTACATGCTTAATATTGACATTAACCAGCTGGTATAAGTTTGCAGATCCACTAGGAATAAGCATCGCCCCTTTATACCAGCTGCACTAGTGATCCTGTTTTCCTAAAGTCTGTTTTAGGAAAAGATTCCATAGTGGAGGAATGGAGTGGAAAAAGAGAGCTTGAAGAAGTTGCCCATGCAAGTGTCATGATCAGTATTGCTAGCCTTCTTCCAAAATTGTGAGTTCTTCCGTGAGTTAGAAAGTGCCACTAATAATCAAGCAAGGCTTCCTAAAGTCAAGGGAGAGAAGGCAGAGGCTCGAACAGCTTATTGGTATGTGACCTGTAATCATATCCTGGGCACCTAGATGTTCTCATTAGGGGTGAACTAGGAATGCTTAATAGCAGGATCATTTACTGTTGACTGCTCCCGATGATCTCCTTTATTCTCTGGGAAAGCCAGTAATGAGCAGTTCAGACACTGTGTGGGGCAGCAAGACCACTCAGCAGAGACTGTAGGCACATTCAATTTAGCAGTGAGTTGGCAGCTGGCTGGCGCACACCACAAAATATGCTGTATTTCTTTATCAAATCAACAATAAGTGTTCATGTTTGTTCTGGTCTGTGTGCAAGAGCTCACGTATGCCTGCATACCTCATAACTCTGCCSAAGCAATTACATCCCATACTTCCCTTTTCTGTGTTGCTGTATTAAGAGTTACAACATTACATAGCTATACAGAGATTAAGCCTATCAAAGTACATACCAATATACAGCATTTCCTTTCCCACTTATGCTGGAGCTCCAAAGCAATAATTTCTTCTTTCTTCTCTTTTCTCTGCTCTTTTTTTGTTTTTTAAACAACTTCATAGCCTCTTCATCTGTCTTTACAGTTATACCTTTGCCCTGTCTGTTTGCATTCTGGCACTTGACTTTGAACACTTCTCTGTCTTGTTGCAAGTTCAACAGTTAATGGTGGAGAGTTAAAAAGTCTTATAATAAAAAAAGATGCAGAAGAAAGGGGTGGACAGAGGCAAGAGTAAGTACTACCCGATAAGCCTGGTAGTTTTGTTGGGGTTAATACTGAAATGTCCAAAAGTCAGTCCTCATGGTTACTGTCATGGGGCCTTGGAAAACAAGGCTAGAAATATTGCTTTTACTGGTTTTAATGATATCCTAATTTTAAACACAGACTAGAATTTGTTTAGCTCCATCTCATCCTTGCAATACTGTTGCATGTTTATTGTCCTCTTCTTAAAAGTCAGTTGGCATCTCATTTCCGTTCTTGTCCACCTTTCTGTTCTTGCACCAGAAGAGGTCTTCTCTCAGTAGCTGTCCTTGTTAGCCATATGACTTCTCAAATTTACTCTGTGGGAATTTTCTTTAACCCTATAATTATCTCTATTTATGTGATGGAAGTCTTTTTCCATGTCCTCTTTAGCATTTGCTAACTGCTCTTCGTGCTTGCCTCTCCCTGCTAACAATGGACTTTGGATTTTTTTTTTCTGTATGATTAGGACTTTTTTAACTCTTGCGTAGTTGGACTGAACCACTTGCAAGTACTGAATGTGATATTTAAACAACAGTTCTCTGCAAGGAACCTCTTCAAGAGTGCTATTTGAAAGCATTAGCTAAGACTGACCTTGAAACTACAGGCAAGACTGAAATTTCAGGCTAATTTTAGGGATTTGAAATCATACTGTGCAAAACTTTTCTCTCCTTTATATCCACGCAAAAGGTAAATTCGTTGAATCTTCTTTGCCCAAACCATTCCAAACTTGTTTACAACAAGAGCAGTTGTTACTGCAGCACTGGATGCAGCTTCAGTATTGCTGAGATGGCTGTACAGTGGTGCATATTTTTCCCTACCAACTGATATGGGGTGTTTTTAACTCCAAATAGGTGAGCTGGGAGCAGGAAGATGAAAAGGGGAATTACATTCTTGCTGAAGTTCTGTGCTGGAGTATGGAGAAACCAAAGAGGTGAAATATCCTAGAAAGATGAGTGCTTAGGCAGGGTAATAATAATGAAAATAATCAGATCTACATGGCCCCAAACATGACAATTCATCTTAAATAGGTTCTGTAACATGTTCTGKGTTGGTGTGCTTAATTAACATTGAAAGGATCTGACTGAAATACAGTTGATGAGAACAAGCAGGCAGTTCACATGGGGGATGATCAGTGTGGTATTTTCTCCTTTCAGATTTGACCACTAAGAAGAATTAATCTAGATGTGAATAGCCTAGAAAGTGCATTCATACTTAGCTCCAGCCAACGGGGAACTTCCAGCATGGGAACTGAAGTGGGATTTAGGCTGTACTGGTCACCAGTAGTTGTGGTCGCACTAGCTCTTATTGCTTTCTCTCTTGGACTGCTAAATGCATGCCTACCTCAGGTGGCTCTAGCGATTTCTGTTACCTGGGGAGATAGTTTTCACTTTGGATAGCCAGATCTTGGGGAGATTTCACACATAGGGACAGCAGGGATAGGGCTAGCTGATGCTGTCAGTGACATACAACAACATTTATGCTGTTGACTGCGGTTGACTGGACCAAGTCTTATCTAAACAGTGTTTAATAGCACAAACACAGTATTTTATGAACGTGTTAGAAGGAATGTTTGTAAAAAAGATACATTTTTCTAAAGTATAGAAAATTCCTTGACCTTATTCTGAAACTGCATGGAAAACATTTTAGAGGGTTTTCTGCATCCTTGAATCACTTTCAGTACCTGTTTGAGAAAACATATTTTCAAACTCAGTTCCATTGCTTCCTGCAGACCAGACTATGCTTGTTTTTAAGATCTCCAAATTAGATGGTGCAATGATTCAGCATGAAAACCAGTGACAGGCAGCAAACATTCCTCGTCTGAGATGAGTGTTTCTAAGAAGCAATCAAAATGAAATGACACAAGCAAAGAGAAGAAATTAATCAAGCTCTCACTTAATACAGATTGGGATTCTTCCTCTAGTATTTTTATTACTATTTTTTTCCCCTGCAAGTACCTGATAAATGTAAGAAGAAGGTAACTTTATTTTTTCTTGCAAAACTAGGATGTAAGACACTTTAAAGTTGTTTTTGTTTTTAATGAGGACAAATATTTTGTCTGTATTAAAAAGGCCATCCATGCTGATTCTTAAATATAAGACTCATCTTCTACTTCCAGTAAAGCATGAAGTAACTCAAATATCTGTAGAGGTATTGGGTTACCTGAAAAAATAGGTTTCCTATAGCAACCTGCTGAATAGTTCTTAATTACATCAATAGTCACAGATTTCTTAAAAAGAAAAAAAAATACAAAAAAGAAACAACCCAAAACCTTAACATTTGCAAATGAGTGACCAGAGTTCTGAAGTTTGATTAAGGTTGAATTGCCTTGAGTCACAGCAGAACATTAGAGAATATGCTGTGTATTGTATTTTTAAAAATGCATTCCTGATTTTCCTGCTATGTTGCTTTCATTTGAAATAAGAGATGAGAGCATAATCCTGTGTCCCTACTTCTCATTTAGGCTAATGTTCTTCTTTTTGCTAGCAAATCGAAAGCATTCAGATATATTCTGTGGAATACAATGCTGAGAGACTGCAAATGTGATTTGGTTCAGTAATGGTATTGCTGCTACTTGTTACTGTGACAACAGAGCTACAGTGCTCTCTGAATGGTAGTAAATCTCCTTATTTTGAGTATTTAGAAACTGGATACCCTTGGGGTCTTTACTGGTTGTATCAAGAGTCCAGGTGAACGTTTTTTCTGTTTGAATCTTTTCCCAGTTGCATGTCATGGTAATAAGATGTCAATGTGCAACTACATGGAGCCTTTCAGCCCAGTGAGTTGCGAGCAAAATCTTCAAGGTATACGTCAGCCACTGAGGTTCAGTGTGTGTAGGATGGGAAGCTTCAGGAGCACCTCAAACTCTAGAACTAAACAGTACAGTGGTCGTTTACTCAGACTCTCTGTTTCAGGATGGAAGGAGCTGCTTCTTGAAAAAGACAATATAATATAAAGTGATTAATGATCCTCTTTCTGATTTATGAAACATCTAAGATCTAAAGATAGACCTTCATATGCATGGGAGTCACTCAGAAAGGGCAAAATCTTATATATGTCTTAGCCTTTTTCCTAGCAGTATGCATATAATTCATAGAGTTCATATCTCCTTGGCACAAAGCAGAGTTTTTAAATTTAGTAGCGTGTCTTACTGAGAAGATGTGAATTTCTTAAGTTTTCCCTGTCTTTATGTGCTACTGTAGTCACATCTTCTGAGTGTGGGAATCATTTACCTCAAAATAGGGAGGAGGTTACTCCTGTTACTACTGACCGTCTCTGGTGTCCACTCACTAAGGCAACAGCACTCTACAAGCTTCATCTACAGACAAGAAACCATAAATTCAGCTTTTTGAAACTGGAGCAAATGCTGCTAGGTTAACGGGTGACCCCACTTAAGCCAAAAGCAAAGTATTGGTTAACATCAGTCAACAGTATTTAAGCCAGGGGTCAATTTTTTTTTGCATGTTAAGCCATTAAGACTTATTTCTGTTTCCTATAATAGTGCTTTTCTTGTTTTAGCATGGAAGGTACCAATTTACCTTTTCTAGGTATGAAATGTAAGACAATATTAGACCTGAGGCCTTTGAAAAGAACAGTGCTTCAGTCTGTTCTGTTCCAGCCAAAGCAGGATCCAGTCCAATAATACTGGTACATTGCTGTAGTTTTGGTTGAAATTCAAAGTAAACAGAAACACCTCACACACATCATTTTTATAAAGCCATGGGCACTCTTTTACATGAAAGTTTTTTTACATTAAAGACTCCAGTGTTTAGCATTTGTAAACTTGATAACAAACATGGATAAATTAACTAAATTAACACGTAATGTACAATGTTCTCTAAACCCACATCTCTTTCTATTCAACTGTACACAGAGGCAAAGAAGGAGACATATGAAGACTCCTAACTTCAGAGATGTTTTAACAAAATGCTGGTTAGCATGATATCCCTCCAGATGTGAAGTGCAGATTATAGAAGGACGGCAGTGAAACACAAATTTTCATCTGCTTGATATAGTTTCCCACTGCTCCACTTACAGCAGTCTAGAATATAAAATAAGCTTGATCAAAGACATGCTCAAATGCAATTTCCACCTAAGTCAGCAGGAATTTTTTGCTGGAACAAGAACTACAGGGTTTAGTATGCAGGATTTCATAGAAATTATTTATTTTAGTGGCAAGTTTAATAGTAAGTGCAATTAAAAAGAGGGGGGAAATTACTTGGGATAAGGGATTTGTAAGAAAGTTCCTGTGTTCGCATGAAAAATTATCCCAGATACTTTTTAGCATTTTTTTTTCCTGTTGTAACACCTGTGTTGTAAAAATCAAAAACAATGTTGCATTTTAAAGTTAGCTCCTTTAAATTTTTTCTTCTTCCCCTGTTACTCACATTTCTTTTCCGGTTTTTATTATCCTGCCCCAATGGGGATTTTCTTTTAACTTTGTTATATTATAATAGTTACTGTGTGTATATGAAAAAACCACTGACCTTTTACTGACTTGTGAGTCACAGGATTAATAGCTGTGCGTATGACCTTCTGAAAATAGTGCAAAAATTTCCCTTAACCTGGTTTTCAGGTGAACAAATGGTAAAATTCCTACTCTGTATTTTCTCCACATTTAATGCAATGGATTGCTTCTGTTTTATAATTGTCTCAGATTTTCAAGTTGTATATTTTGATTACTAATCTACAGAATTATACAGATAATGATATAGGTAATAATATAGTTATACATTCTATGCTGGTTTTAAAATGCAGATATGTTGTGCATTTTAGAGGATGTAGCTTCCATAATTGAAGATATTTTGAATTAGTTGGTTAAGGTCAATCTCTAAGCTCATTATTATCTTCATTCATGTGAATAGTTTCAGAGAAATACCATAGGAAGTCGAGCCAGTCGTTCCAGTGGTCATGCTGCTGGAAGCATAACAGAATGAGGGAGAGAATCTTGCAATTATGGAGGAATAAGCTGGTTACAGCTTTCCTCTGTAATTCACACAGCAAATGCCAAAACCAGCATTAGAACTTGGGATTTGCCTTACATAGTGACATTTAGGGTAAAGCAGCTTAGTGAAAATTTTCAGAAATAATTCCTAATTTTAGAAGTTATGACTACCAGTAGCTTTCTCTGAACTTCATGGGAACAAAAAACTTCATCCCCAAGATGTCACTAGTTTCAGATACCCCATATGGAGACATCCAAAAGTGGAAGTCACTTGGGTAAGTTCTGGCCTTAACCTCTGTGTATCTAAAACCACTCCATGTAACAAGTAGAGGTTATGAAAAGTGAGAGGGACAGGGAGATATCGTGGGAGAAAGATATTTGGCAGTGGCATTTGCTGCAGAGAAAAAGAAAATAAGGCAAAAAAAGGGACACAAATAGCAAGGAGCTGTTTGGGTTCAATAGAAGGGGAGCAGAGCAGTAAAAACAACACTTTGCAAATGGAACAAAATCCAGTCTGCCTCAACATAAATTTTTCAGGTGCATTATGTAGCCTACAGAGAGCACTCTGATAGTAAAGCACCCTATGTACTGTCTGGAGTATAAAATAATATTTAATCTGCATGTTATTTTCTTTTACTTCATTTTTGACCCTTCTTACATTGTTTTCATTAGTGTAGGGCTTTCATTATTTACTGAAAACCAGACTTCTTGTGAGTCAGACTTGCTGAGAGCATGAGAGTATGTATACCGAGGAACTGTATCCCTTAGCAACACAATGCAGTTAGGGTTCTTCAAAACTTCTATATTCGTGTTTTCTCTCATTGTTAATAGGTCTTTTAAGAGAAATTGGCTCACTCCTCATTTGGAGTGTTTTAGACCCAAATGTTAGTCAGGTTTAATGAGACAATTTTGGGAGTTTCATTGACTGCCAGACAGTTAGTGAAAATCATGCACAGGGTTACAGCAATTGTTCCAAAGGCATAGGCCTCCTCAGTAAAAAGGTAAGGGGAGAGAATTATGTCACTATTGTAAGTATGAGCTAATCTATTTAACAAACATATGAACTGTAGACAGGGTACATTTTAATTTAGTTTGTCTTCATGTGGTTTGCCTTATTCAGGCTTTAGGCGTTAAGGAACAGGTTGCCCTATCAGATGTATCAGTTAAGTGATTTTACCCAGAAAGTATTTTAACACTGCAGAAGTTACTCTTACAGCAACTGGGTATATTATCTTTCTGTTCCAGTGCCTATTTCACTTCAAGCATACAGTGACACACGGATGGCAGTTAGAAACAGGCATGCCATGGGCTCTCAGGTCTTACATCCTGACATCCTGTGTGCCTTTCTTTAAGTAACCCACCCCACTTGGCTCTCCATAGTTGTCACCGCCACCATTCCACCCTTCCTGCAGCCTTCTCTTCTCGTCTGAAGCTGATGGATACCGATAGCAAAGGACAAGAGACCTAGTTTCCACTGGTGCCCGTCTCCCAGAAGGTGGCCCAAGGCAAGTCAGTCTCAGAGTATTCCCACACAGTTTCCATGCAAGGCAGCAGCTGTTAGAACCCAGAACTCACACCTCAAGCTGCCCGGCTTTTGACAAGGTGTGTTTCCACATTGATGATGGYTGATGAGCCACAGACCACTGCCCCTTATCCATATTTATTGCACCCATAAACCAACTTCTAGGTACATGTTTAATGAAAAATCCCCAGAAAACTAGAAGGTAATGATCAACTTCATTGTCCTCTGTGTATAATAAATCACGTAGCTAAATTACTAAAGGCTAAACTGGCCAAGTAGCACAGATAAGAATGAGAGAATTTGGAGAGGAAAATATTTCCCGCAAATGGAAATAAAGTTATTATTTTGTGTGACTTCTCTTGTTGGTGGGATAATAATTCACTCCAGTATTTAATTATTTTCATTCTAAATAAGCCCATTAAATTTTAAACGATAAAAAGCAATCCTAGTAAGCTAAAGAAAAACTAGTCTGTATCTAAATATATTGTGTAGTTAAATGAAGTGTGCTGCATATTCTGACTTCAGATCTTTCTTCAAGTGTCTTTTCTGTGTTGTTGACTCAGTGAATACTTCATTTATTTTCTGGCAGTTTTCCTGAATGGAAAGCCAAGGAACATCATCTGAATAAATAATAGTAGTTTATTTTGGCAATATCTTGTAGCAGCTCAAGTGGTTAGGTGTTTTATTTTTTAACTGAAGCTCCCTATCATCTTGGAGCCTGACCCAGAACTTTCTGCCACTTTATGTAGCTTACTTGTTTCACTCTACTACCTGACCATCTTTTGTGGATAATGCAGAGGACTTTTAGTTAAATGTTGCTGTTTCTAGTTTAAGATGTCTGTCTTAAAAGCCAGAAACTTAGCACTAGAATCATAGAATGGTTTGGTTTGGAAGAGACCTTAGAGATCATCTGGTTCCAACCCCCAGGATTAGGAATAGTAATGTCTTTGTGGTACCTTGAGGAATGGGGCTGATACACTCATAGATATTATCTTTCTGGTGAATCTGTAAGTGATTTCTGTGGAAAACCTTTTAAAAATAATAAGAAAAGGAATGAACCAACAATCCTGAGTACTCAGGTAGTTTTCTATAAAAGGATCCTCCAAAAAATATCGGATTTGAGTAAGTCTTGAGCCAAAATACTGATTTGTAAATTTATTTCACCTGAACTTGGAAAAAAGTATTTCCAGCAAAAATGACAAACCTTTTCTTTGAAAAAAAAGAAAAGAAAAACACAGTTCCATTGCAATACCAGATTTTTTACTTGAGAAGTTTTCATTTTAAAAAGTAAGTAGACTTTTTGGTTTATGCTTGTGTCACTGTCACAATTACCTTTATGAATAGGTAAAGGTTATTATGGCAGACAATAAAACAAGCAAGAAATTGCATACGAACAAATAAATGTAGCCTGAAAATCTGCTGTGCTGAAGCTCAGTGAAGATATTCTTGAAGAAGATGACTGTTCTCAGTTCTGGCTCACTTCTGGCTTCTAATATCTGTGGATTTTACCTTGACCACTGTTATGAGAAACGCATCAGCCATCTCTGGGATTGCGTGTAGGCAGAGGGAAGAGGTTTCACAGCATCTCTTGGCAGCACCAGGCCTAAGAATACGATCCTTGAACTGAAGGGACACCCTGTATTCTTCCTGTAATCTTGCAACAATCTTGCTATAAATTGAGAATTGTGCTAAGTCTTCCAGCAAAATCATTTTTTTAAAGGGAGAGTCTGCAAAAGCACCACTTCACTATAAATGTCCTTCCTTTGCTTCTATTTATGTGGAAAAATGGAGAGCCTTTGCAGAAAACTCACAGCATAAAAGAATTTGAGGATTCCTTGGGCCATGTTTGTTTTCCCTTTCCCATCTCCATTTTTTCTTTTCACACATGTGAAACCAAAGCCAAATACTTTCAGAGATTCATTAAGGAAATCAAACTATAATTACTGGTGAGTTCCAACCTGACATAGCATGAAATGTGGCTGCCCGCTTAAAGCAATACAAATCTGTCTGGTTTTGCCAAGCAGAGAGTTCCTAGTTAATAAAACAGCCATTTTCTTAAACAAGAGGACCAAAATGATCTGTAATGATCTATCCTGAGCTCAGTGGATTGGAAGACCATGCCTGATCTTGGCAGACAAAGGAATTGACCTCCAGGTCTTTGACCCTTTGCAGGCTGTTTTGCAGAGGTATGCGTGTGCTGACCATGCTCTTGCAGAGGATGAATTTGGTTTGTGTTTACTTCATCCTTTACTGAAGTGGAAGTGGTGAGAGGCAGCTCTTCTAAGTTGATGCAATGCTATTTAGAGATGTAGAAGGTGATACTGCACTGCTGAGGATGCTGCTTGAACCTCCCGTCCCCACCTCTGCCAAGACATGGCTGCAAGTTGGATACAAACACCTGCAGGCAAGATTTGAGTGGGGAAGCACTGGGTAGGTTGTCCTGACCTAGCTGATGGGCTACTGAAATGTGAGTCTATAAGCCTTGGAGTCTGGTTCCAGGTCAAGTGGAAATCTCCTGTTTTGCACAGCCAAAACACTAAGGCTTTGCATCTGAAATATTTGTCACTGTCCTTGCTGGGTTTGTTGCTGGTAGTGGGTGTGGTTGATTCTGGTTTTGTGGTTTTGGTTTTTTATATAATTTGGTTTTGCTTTTAAGAAAAGCCTGAGGTGTATTTGGATGTACGGGACTCTGTGAGAATAAAGGATATTTATTTTGGAGGCTGGGCCTGGGTTGCATTTTTCGATTTTTTTCTAATCCCTAAGTTGGGAAACCGAATTTTATTTTTCCTGGAAGACGGGGGGAGGGTGGCAACAAGAATCAATGTGCTAAGCCATGAGCCACCAGCTGCTAGAGTACAAATATTGACAAGTGCAAAGGTTTGGTGGTCTTGCTTTTCTGCATGAATATCAGCAATCTATCACACAAAGCCTGCCTGTACTTCCAGGAGGCCTGTCCCTGCGTAACATGATTATTGCAGCGTAACAGGGAGGTAAATGGTTAGACATGGGTAGTACAGCTTCCACTGAACCTACGTTACCCACCGTCTGCTTATGCAGAGTTTTGCCTTGCAACACAAATATCATACATAAACTTTACGGTTCTAAAATCAGCAAATTGCTTCCTGGATTCACAGTTCCCCATAAGGGCAATCTTGTAAGTTCATATCTGATAATTTGATTATGGACCTCGGGTCTCTGCTTTAAAACATGACATGCTCTGAGGGATGTCGTCCAGGAAGAAGAATGCTGTAACTATGTCGTTCACATGCTTGGAATAGAATAACTGTGGGAACTGAGCAATTTTCCAAACTGAAGCACCYAGCAGTGAGATCTACGAAATGGATGGTCAGTGGGCTCTGAACACGGATCCGTGAGCAAAAAAGTAGATGGTAGCCTCAAAAGTCTTGTCTGAGAAAAATAAAAAAATTGAAAACTTTCCACTGTTGTTCAGTCTGGCTAAGCTCCATGAGCTTGCAACACTGAGTAATTATATGAGTCACTGGACGCCGTAGGCAGTTTCAAACCCTTATTGATGAGACCTGCTCAGACCAAGGCTACAAGCCCTGGTATTGGAGATGTCTTCAACCTGTGAGACAGGTACAGCCAAGGAAAGAAGTGTAAGCTTGGTCCAGCATACTCTATACTCTCAGCCAAACTGCATACTCGTAGTCCCTTCTGCCCATATAATTCTGAAACTGAGCATCCTCTGCAGATACTGTGCTGTCACCTCCTTTCTTTCTGAAAATCATAAATCACTTTCTGCACAAATCTAACTTTTTACTAGACTCTGTAACACTGGAACCACTGCTTTAGTCTGCCCTCCTAGGAGCAGTACTGCTGTGACTGGTAAATACATATCCGTACGTAGGTAAATAGCTGCAGAACAAAGAAGAACAGCATCAATTAAGTCTTCCACTGGCAGCAGTTAAAAGCACAGTTCTGTTCCAAACCAAACTGTTAAACATATTTCCAGCAAGCTCCAGTCCTTTTGATTTTCATAGTCATACAATCATAGGATGGTTTCGGTCAGAAACGATATTAAAGATCATCTAGTTCCAAAGCCCCTGCCATGGGCAGAGACACCTTCCACTACACCAGGTTGCTCAGAGCTCCATCTAGACTGGTCTTGAACACCTGCAGGGATGGGGCATCCACAGTTCCTATGGGCAGSCTGCTCCAGTGCCTCACCACCCCTGAATTAAAAATTTTCTTCCTAATACAGAATATAAACCTACTCCCTTTAAGTTTGAATCCACTTCCCCTTGCCCTGTCATCACATGCTCTTGTAAAAGTCCCTCTCCATCTTTTTTGTAGGCTCCCTTCTGCTACTGGAAGTCTGCAATTATGTCATCCCTAAGCCATCTCTTTTCCAGGCTGAACAATCCCAATTTTCTCAGTCTTTCCTTGTAGGAGAGATGCTCCATCCCTCTAATCATCTTGTTTGCCTCCTCTAGACTTGCTGCAAAAGTCCATGTCCTTCCTATGCTGAGGACCCCAGAGCTGGATGCAGGTGGGGTATCACCAGAGCAGAGCAGAGGAGCAGAATCCCCTCCCTCGCCCTGCTGGCCACACTGCTTTGGATGCAGCCCAGGACACAATTGGCTCTCTGGGCTCCAAGTGCACATTGCTGGGTCATGTCCAGCCTCTCACCCACCAGCACCCCCAAATCCCTCTTGGCAGAGCTGCTCTTGATCTGTTCATCCCCAGCCTGTGTTAGTACTGGGGGTTGCCCCGACCCAGGTGCAGCACTTTGCACTGGGTCTTGTTAAACCTCAGGAGATTTCCACAGACCCACTTCTTGAGTCTGTCCAGGTCCCTCTGGATGGCATCCTATCCTTCAGGTGTGTCAATAGCACCACTCAGCTCGGTGTCATCTGCAAATTTGCTGAGGGTGCCCTTGATCCTTTCGTCTATGTCATTAATGAAGATATTAAATGACATTGGTCCTGAGGGACACCACTTGTCATGGATGTCCATTGGGACCCTTGGTGTTAGCATCTTCTGGAAGCCAAACTAAATGTGCTTAGTCTAGCAAATAGCTCCTTGGTGTCTCTATCTTCCTAAACTCTAGACTTGGAAATCCATGACATGGCTGCATTTTCTGGTTGCTTTTACTTTGACAGCATGCGTTTGTTATAGATGACTTATCTAGCTGTTTTAGGTACTTAGGATTGCTATATGTAAGTTTTCTGGGTCCTTGTCATGGTTTAACCCCAGCCAGAAACCAAGCCTCACACTCCCCCACCAGTGGGATTGTGGAGAAAATCAGAAGGGCAAAATCTGGAAAATTCATGGGTTGAGATAAACATGGTTTAATAGGGAAAGTAAAAGCTGCACATGTGAACAAAGCAAAAAAAGGAATTAAGTCACTGCTTCCCATGGGCAGGCAGGTGTTCAGCCATCTCCAGGAGAGCAGGGGCCCATCATATCTAACAGTAACTTGGGAAGACAAACACCATCACTCCAAATGTCCCAGTCTTCCTTCTTCTTCCCCTTCTTCCCCTTGCTTTATATACTGAGCATGATATCATATGGTCTGGAATATCCCTTTGGTCATTTGGGGTCACCTGTCCTGGCTGTGTTTCCTCCCAACCCCCCAAGCATCCCCAGCCCCCTCACCTGCATGGTAGTATGAAAAGCAGAAAAGGCCTTGACTCTGTGTAAGCTCTGCCCAGCAATAACAAAAACATCTCTATATTATCAACTCTGTGTTCAGCACAAATCAAAACACAGCCTCATACCAGCCACTGTGAAGAAAGTTAACTCTCCCCCAGCTGAAACCAACACAGTCCTTAAAGTCTAAGAAGGGGCTTTGGTTTTAGCTAAACTTTTCTAAATCATCTAAAATTACCATTCTTAGAAGCAATCTCAACGAAGTTAATTGATCTTCTCTGAGTAACAAAGAATTTAGTTTGTTCTTGTGCAGGTTATATGTTACATTCTTTTTAGCAGAAGCATTCAATAATGGAAACATTAGTTTTTCTCCTGTGCTTTGCTGGGTTTTGATCCATGAAGTTAATTCACAACACTTAATTTCCTTTTCCCAAAAATGTCTTCTTCAATCAACTGTGGTATGTCATGTGTTACCTGTCAGCTCTCTGGTGTGTGCTTATGGGCCATGGCCCATCTCTAGGAACAGTGCAACGACTCTTACACTTAAGACCTTCCCTTGTGAAAGTAGTCACATTAATATAAATGGGAACTTTGCCTAAAAAGGAAGCGAGCAAACGGAGAGAAGTGTTTGGATTTGGTTGTTGGGGTGATTCATATGCATTGGGTCCTACATTTGCATCCATTCCAGTTGAATCACTGGAATTTAGGACATTGTCTCTATCACTTTCTGATTATGAAGAGCTGGAAACATGCTCCTTTGCATGTCCTTATACTAACAGGCAGTTAGATATGTGTCTGTCATCTGTGAATATTGCTGGAAATATTTTCAGCATGACTTAACTGTTTAGAGTTTGGGTGCTGGGAATCATCTGTTTCCAGTATATCATATAGTGCGATTTTGTCTTTGACATATCAAGTTGTAGACTTGGTGCTGAAAACATGAAGCAACTTTGCTGATAGACGTGCAAGTCAGTTATTTCAGTTTCTGTTTCTAAGCTCAGACCCTATATTTTTCAGAACCAGATGGGAACAAAATGTTTTTTTTCCTACTATGCTGCCCTATCCTGGGGCATGTTACAATACAGCATATCATAGGGCACCATCCTGAGGTGGGAATGGACTATATTTCTGTAATTTTTGCCTGGGACTTACATCCGGAAATTAATATCTTGGTCATTTAATCTTTCTAAGTTTCTATTTCTATAGTATAAATCAAATACTACTTCTCATTTTTATCCCCTGATATTTGTTATGAAGCATATTCTATACAGACCGAGGTTGTACAAGTTTGAGAGCACTGGGGTATGAGTTCTGTCAAGGTGGCTATGAGGCTTTCATTTATAAGCAGGCAGTAGGGTTATTATAGTTTAGTGGTGGACTTGACAGTGTGGACTTGACTTAGGTTTACAGCTGGACTCAGTGTTAAAGGTCTTCTCCAACCTAAATTATTCTATGGTTTGGTTTTTTTTTTCTTTTTACACAGTGGGCTGAAGCTCAATATTTCTAATAGGTTAAAAGACCCTGTGTATTTAGAGCCCTTGAAATGTGCCATTAAACTTCAGATCTGTGCCTTTTCTGGTTTTTCTAAATCTGTTCCACACTATCAGGCTTCTGTCCCTGGGATTGCCCCAGTTAGGGTTCACTGTTGGTTGTATCATGTGAGCACATTGCACCAGGTTAGTCCCACCCAAAGGGGGATATAAAACCCTACAAAACCTACACAAGGTTTTAAACTGTAAAGCTTGCTAATACTATTCCATCAGAAAAAGACACAAGGGCAAGGTTTCTCAGGCAGTGAGCTGGGATTATTACTGAGACCCTGTCAGCAACAGTGATAGAGGAGTTTACTCATTGTCTGATGTTCCCCTTCTGAAGCAGAGCTAGTAATACTTTTCTACCTCACCCGTGACTCTAAGAGAGGGACAGTCTCAAGGAGGAAATGGGAGACTCACTGGCAAAATTCCTGCTCAGTGAGTAGAATTTTGCTCCCCTGCTGTGGTTTTGCTGTGGATAAATTCTTTTAGTTGCACACATGTTCCTACAATTACCTACATGCCTTGCCATAGTGATTTTACCAATACCTGACAGTATGAAGATGATGCATGCCTCAGGAATAAACGCAACATATGGATAAGTAGTGTATTGCTAGAAAAGAGACCACTAGCATTGAGATCACTTCATCATCCAAGTCTCATTCTCCCAGTGGAATTTCCACTGTGCAAAAGGATTTTCAAGGAAAGCTCTGTGCGGCCTCAGCAAAATTCATTTTCAAAATGACACTTGTGTCTGAGCGCTTTGCAAATGAAAGAATGTAGGCAAGAGTCTCAGTCATTTTGTTTACCTGTCACATTATGGTCAATTTTGCCCTTTTCCCTGCATTTTCTGTTGGTCAATCAGTTTCTTGGGAAGTTTTGCGGCCTTTTTAAGACATGACACCATGTATTGCTATTTATAACTGCTCACGCTTGTGAAAACAGAGGATTTATCTAAGGACACAGAGACTGATGAAACTATTTGTAGATCATAGGGTTGGTTATATGGAGAGCGGAAATGTCCTTCTTTCCACTGCAATGTATAGGTTTCCAGACCTGCAGAGGACACAGAGCATTGTGAAAGGAGACAGTAAGAGCATGGAATGAGAAGAGGTGTATATGCAATGCACAGTATGGATCACATCATCTATTACAAGTTAAAGCAGGTATAAACAGATCAGATCTTGAAGCTGAGGTAAACAGCCACCAGTGGCTATTGTGTGGACACGGGTCAGATGGTAACAGCTAGGGAGAACTCAGATCTGTTTAGCTGTGGTTTAGGTCTTTGGCTCTGCCCTGCAGCAGGGAGAGGCAATGGATGACCTCACGAGGTCCTTTCCTGCCGTTGTTTCTGTGATTCCAAAAGCTACATGTAAATAGTTCATGTTGAACTCAAAAAGACATCAGGAGAAAGATAATGGCTGTGACAAGACCATTCACAGCTTATATACTTGTTTTTGTTAACATAACTCCAGCAAAGATAAAATAGAGTCAATGATGCAGAGCTCTATTTGAAAGAAAGTCTCACAATTACTTCCTGTGTTAGCGAGATGATGGAATAAACACAGAAATGAATGCACTTACATAAAAGAGACGAAATAGAAAGATACTCAAGTGAAAAACTGCCATCTTGTTAGTTCAGTTACTTTCCGTACCAATATGAAAATGACCTATAAAAGGAGCACTGCTAATCCCTTCACTGCTTGGGCTCTCAAGCTCTACAAAATGAGCTTGTCATGAGGTAGTTATTACCTGTTATTGCTCTTCTATCATTGTGGAAAACAGCAGCCACACTGGACTAAAATGTGAGTAGAAGTGCTGGTTGCTGTAATGTCCACTCAAATAATGGTGTATGACATAACAAGCAATTCTTGTCATTTGCTGACCTTTATGGGTCAATAAGTATTAAGACAACCGGCACCCAGTGCTATGCCTTATAGCATATCCTACCAACAGTGGACAACACAGAAAATATATCTACAAAATAAGGTGTCTTATGATTATAAGGTGCACCCCTAATGCTGAACAGGGCTTGACTGGACTAGTACTTGCATAGAAAATACATTAAAGCTACTGTATATAGGAATATTTGTCTACTCTGAATGAGACTCCAAAGTGTGGTGGTTGAACATTATTTATCCTACTGCATGGATACTCTTTACTCAGAATGAAAGTAAGTTAATACAGTTTCTTCTCTTAGGGCCAGATTCAAGCAGGGGTTTAGGGATAGCCTGAGTTATTGCAAGGTCTGTGTCCCAAGTGTAACTTGCTAGGCAGAAATATCTTTCATTTCATATGTAGGACCAAAAAGGTTTGGACTCCTCGTAATTTTAGCCATTTCTTTTATAAGTAGTTGCCCGGGCTAAATTCCAATTAGCAGTAAAAATGGACTTAAGGAGGAGGTAAAGGGGACTTGGAAGACATGAAGGATGTCCTCTTGTGAAGACTGTAGATATCTTGAATTTCCTTTGTCCCTTGGCGTATCAGAGTTTCTGTTTTCTTTCCCTGGATTTTAAAGAAAAGACAAGGATTAGTGACTGGGAGGTGGGGAATAAGTCTACTTTTCAGAGACCAATCCTCTAAAGGCATCTTCAAGAATGCCAGGTTTTCAGAGGTTCTGTTGTACGAAAGATGGTAGTGCAGAGATGATAGTGGAAGTGGAAAGAAAACAGATGACTAATGCAGCAGTGTGGCTAGTCAAGTATATGGACTGTATTAAGGATAGAGAGAAAAAGTCTACAGAGAAGAAACTACAGAAGTTGACAGGTGACTGCTTGGGGTCCTAAACAATATTAGAGTTCATATCATGGAGTTCAGTGGGCATGCTGGATCTGTCTCTTTCTCTGCCTTTTGTAGCTCTGGAACTAATTTTACACATTAAATGGAGTACTTTGTTGACCCAGTGTGTCTGGCACTGAATTTGCAAATCCATCCTTTCTATTTCAGTCAGGCATGACTGGGTGAACAACCTCTATATCCAGAAGAAATGCCACGAATAATTCTTCCTCGAAATAGGGTCAATGTTATCCTCATGTGACTTGAGCTGTGTGGAAGGAACAAAGACCTACATCAACCAGGTGCTATTAGCAACTCTGGGTGCAGATGTATTTTGTCATAAGTCTCAACTAATAATTAAAGAGTCATTATGATTATCTCATTTTTTTTCAAGAAAACAATATTCATCATAGAAATGTATTTCAGCATCAAATTCACCTTGGGGTGAAAGAAATTTTGCCATTTCAAAGCAACTTTCATGTTTTGCCCTAGTGCACATTTACTGAAAAAGTTGCTAGTATTCATATTCTGCTTGGTCTTTGTCATCATAAGCCTAAACTTTTCTTTGTCATGTTAAAATGCAGTTTATGGAAAATTTTTGTTTGTTTTCTGGTTTTTTTTATGTAATTCTGACTTACCATTTCGGTATATAACTGATTTACTATTGTCAACTACCTTTGCCATACGTACAATATTTTCAATGTAAAAAAAGTGGTAATAGTTGCTGCAGCCCCTGCTGCTGTTTTCAGATAGCATCAGAAGGGAATGTTTTGGATTTTTTAAATATACAATCTTAGTCTATCTTAATTTATGTGGGAAACTTATTTTGTCCTTACCACAAAAAGAAATGGACAATTCTGTAGATGATTTTTTTCTGCAGACTGATAGAATAGCACCAGTGGCCATGCAACAGCAAAATGCAGCAAGACTGCTAGTAGAAAATTACAGTACCTTTAGCAAAATGAACTTGTATTGATTTTTCTTTGATTGTTGAAAGTATACTGCATTAGACAGTAGGCAATCTCTTTAGAAATGCTGCTTAAGTTACCAGTTTCACTTCCATACTATATTTCTGCTTACTCTCAATAGGGGTTCACATTTTGCACTATGTCTATCTAAATCTACTTAAAGAAAGGAATGATAAGTCAGGGGTATTGCATTGGAAAAACTACGTTATTTTCTTCTGCTCCTCCTTACTTAACTGTAACTGTTCTCAGCACAAATTAAATAGCATAAGTAGGAAAACTTGTCTTTCTCATATACGCTGATTTATCAGTTCTATGTATAATATTAAATCCATGCTACACAACTTTATAAACATGCCACCAGCTTCATAAACATAGGACTTTAAAAATTGCTTGCAGAAAACTTATGATCTACTATTGAATCATGTTCAAATGTTATGTTAAGTAAATATAAAGCATCACGAGGCCTTGCATGAAAGATCAGAAAACAGTATTCTATACTATAGGTTTGTGAACCTTCTCAGGTTACCCAAGAGAAGACATGTAAAACAACACTAGTCTGGAAAAGGTGTGCAGTACTGGTACTGCTGTATTATGGGAACCACTTTCTATAACTCCCAGATTATCTTCACATCATCATATTTGATTTGGTAAGATTTGGTGAGATTACCAAAATTGTGTAAAAGAAAGCAGATGGCAATGTGGGTTTATATCTTTTGCTGATGTTACAATATTTGTTGTTAAACTGTTCTCATTATTGGAATCTGGCACGGGTCATACAAGACTGTATTTGAGTAATCTTTTAAAATTTATTATTGATTTACCTGTCTTTTGCCCTGGTTATGTAAATACAGCTAAAATCAATTATTTTAAAATTCTGTTTCCCAGTGGTGGGCTGCTATTTCCAGTGACAGTAATAAATTTATTTTTATTTTAAGTCTAGCAGATTGCTACTGGTAAATAGAGAGTAAAACTCTGGTTTTACTTCACAATCTTTCTAGGTATTGCTGCAGCCATTAATAGCAGATTTCTGCTCTTGTATTCTAAAGACACAGAATTCTGGCCAAACTCAGGAGACATAGAATCAAAGAATGATACAAACAGTTAGGTTGGAAAAGACCTTTAAGACCACTTCACTGATGTAGGAATATGACAATTTCTTATTCATTGAAAACAGGTCAGGAGATTAAAAAGGGTTGAACAAGAGAGATATTAATACTGGTTGAAAAGAAAATTCTAGATATAACAATTTATAGAACTGAAGTGGGATACATTTGATTTTAGGAAACTACAGTGAACTAGATCCTTTGAACATTTTAATTTATATGACAGTTTATATAAGCTGACTCCTTTGAAGATGTGGAAATTAAATTTACGCGTAAGCTCTGTTTTTCTGAAGAATTCAATCAATGTACCTTTCCTTAAAGCCAGTGGTTCTTTTTAACACTTATCCTTCTGGTGACAGAAAATATTTTAATGATTGGAGAATTAGAAATAAAAACCTGACGTAATGTCTTTTTTTTTCTTAGCCAAGCTACTGCTCTCCTAAATAAACTGTTCTGCACTTTCCAGGGTCCTGCCTCCACAGTCCAATGCCGGGCAGTAAAAAATGGAACTTGCACACCCTAACTCTATTTAGACTGGTTTTCCAGAAAAGCAGCTTAGTCTGATCTCTGAATTTAACCTCACATGTAAACCATGCAGCATACTGAAATCATTGGCTCTTTAGCACTAAACTTAGTGATCAGGAATTCCCTAGATTACTTTTGTATTCCAGTGCTGCTACCACACAAGATTCATGGGGATGTGAAGAAGATTCAAGATGCTAAATAAACATATATATATATATATGTACATAAAAATTATATTATTCCCCAAACTATCTGGTGAACTAACATTCTCTTCTAACATCACTAATTAGGTCTTGAAAAAATTCTGTGGTGTCACAGATGTTACTGCAGAGGAAACCATGCTGGCAAGCAAGGAGGAAATACTAACAGTGCTTTTGATAATTTAACAGAATAGAAGGCTTAACCCTTTAGAACAGGGACAGGATCTGGTGTTTTATATTAAATATTTTTATCCATTTAAAGGTGTTAATCCTTTCCAGGTCTTTTCTCCTGAACAGAGTTTTTGGAGAGACTAACTGGACAATTCACCCAGGCTCCCTTTCATGATGTTCCTGGGTACAAACAGCACTGTATCAAAGAGATGAATTTTTGGTTAGCAGAAGGACAACATATCACAGGTTCTTTGGACTAATCTGGCTTCAGTCTCTACTAAAAAAACTCAGAGGAAAGTCTAGCTTCACAGACCAGAGAGAAAAAACCACCTGTGATACAAGATAAAAATAGTAATGGGAAGTCATTTTCAAAAATATATGCAAGTAATTCTGATGGCTACCCGCTCAGTCTTGTCTGTTCTCAGAAACACAGAACAACAGAAGGGCTGAGGATGAAATGGACCTCTGAAGGCCCAACTCTCTGCTCAAGCAGGGCCACCTAGTGCTGGTTGCCCCAGACCATGTCCAGTCAGGGTTTGAATATCTCCAAGCATGGAGACTATAAAACCTCTCTGGGTAACCTGTGCCAGTGCTCAATCACCATTACAGTATAAAAAGTGTTTCCTTTGGTTCAGATGGACTCTCCTGTGTTTCATTTTGTGCCCATTGCATCTGTTTCTTTCACTTGGCACCACTGAAAAGAGTCTGGCTCTGTCCTCTTTGCACCATCTCTCCAGGTATTTGTGCACATTGATGAGATGCACCCAAGCCTTAACTTCTTCAGGCTAAACATCCACCGCTCTCTCAGCATTTCCTCTGGAGAGATGCTCCAGTTCCTTCATCATCCTTGTGGCACTTCACTAGATTGTCTTCAGTATGTTCATGTCTCTCTGATACTGGACAGTCCAAAACTGGATCCAGTATTCCAGGCGTGGCCTCATCAGTACTAAGTGGAGGGGAAGGATCAGCTCCCATTGCCTTTGTCTGCTGTTTTCTTTCTCGAACTAGGATCAGGGGCACTGTACTTTCCAACATCTTTACCCAAATTTAGTAAAAGATACTTACTCTTATAAAAAAATCCCTAAAATAATCTTTTCTTGTCAAACTCTTGGGGAAATAAAAGATTTAATAACTGTAGATTGACATCTGGAATAGCCCTTGGGAAGTATCATCTGCCCATAGGCATTGCAGAAACCATTGAACTTTCACAGCGGTGCTTCCTAGTTTAGTCCCCGGCTTGGGTCAAGACAGAGGATGTTGGAAGGTTTCTGATGCTCACTTCAAATGGTGAAAATTTTTTTTCTGCATTTAGTAAATCATTCCCTTTGCTGTGCCCCTTATTGGTAATCTGAAATGGAAGCTTTGGCTTCTAGCCATTGGATTGTTCTCTATGTTTGTATACCAAAGTAAAGACTTTTCTCCCTGTGAAATAATACAGTCTTCTTGGGCTCCATATAAAGAAGGCTTTCTGTCATTTCTATGATTCTCTTTAGGAACCTTTCAATTTTTTTTTTTTACATTTTCTTCAGGAATGACCTAAATAGGAATAGGACACTGAACTATACAATTCCAGTCATGGTCTGTCTGCTGTGGTGTGTGGTGGCATCAGATACACCTATATTGGCAGCAGCCACATACTAATGCTTCTGTCTTTCAGAATTTGCACATAAATTAGCTAAAAATGCAACTGTTGAGGCACAAGGTGGTTTTTGCTCACCCAAAAAATGTTATTGGTGGGATAGCTGACTCTGAGCCCTGTTATGTCCCAGCTCTTCTCTCCGCTTGGTAGTGTGGAAGTTCACCACACACGGATAACCAATGTTCTCAATCTTACTTGCTGCAGCTGTGTCCATTAGAGAGGGCAGCAGCATGGCCACTCTGGGCATCAGGGTCCTGGGAGCAGCTGGGAGCAGGCAGGGCAGGGCATTCCAGACAGGGGCAGCCCACCATCCCCAGCCAGAGTCCAGGGCAGACTGGGGAGCACTGGGGACAGGAATACGGCCAGACTGAGACGTTACCCTGTGGATGGGGACCAGGAGCAAGCCGAGTGAGGGGACCCAGGGTCAGACAGCCCTGGGATGGTCAAGCTCAGGTGGGAAGCAAATGCTAGAGACTTGGCTCAAAGCAGCTCCTATGGAAAGGGAGGTCAGCCCTTGCTGTGGTTCCCTGGAGTGCTGCCTGGCAGTCTCTTCCCACAGCCACCAAAGGGAGCCTGCACCCTGCAGCCAGACTTCTGGGAGCAGGGGTGCTCTTGAGGCCCTGTCAGCATACCAGCTTGCACCATAATAGTGGGAGCTGAGGTTCAAACACTGACTTTTGCTTTGTTTAATCTATTAATTTATTTTACTGTGTCATTCCTGAGCCCATCATCATGTGCATGGATGAAGACTGAATAGTTAAGTACTTTCCTATTGTTAGGTCAGCATATATGCGGCTGTAATGTGAAGGACTCTGGAAGTGTTTATGCCCAGGGGTGGAGAACATGCCTGAGAGGAATAAAGCATAACTGCTTGTGGGTGCTGTTTTCAAGACAGATGAACAATTTGGTGAATCTGGTTATTATATTGGTCAGCAATGAAACTAAAAACCCAGGGTACATCATGTCCTTAGAGCTGTGGATTTTCAGCAAGAAAATGTACAGGGAGACTACAGTCGCCACATGCACTCATGCCAAGTTCCTAATTGATTGTGGGCGCTATTTTTAGACCCCAGGGAGATAACCGGGAGCTAGTAACTGCCATGTTAGCAGGCTACTGGGAATGCCTCAGTACCATGAGCCTGGGGTGGAGGAGAGCATTAGGCAATTCAGGAAGCATTTGGAAAAGCTGTTAGTAAGGACTTCTCCCTCTCCTAATCACCTCGTTGATATGCACGATGCTAATCAAGATAATAGCTGTCCCTGCTTGTCTCTTTTCTTTTCCAGGCTGATGAAATGCAGTGCTCTCTTCCTGCTAAAGGAGACAAGTGGCAGGTGATCACAAAGGGTGTGGAGCAGTTCTGCAGAAAGTCAACAGGCAAGTGGATGTGCCTTATAATACGGCTTAAGTTAAACAAGGAAACTACACGAGACTAGCTCCCTTGTTTAGCTTTTGGTACACAAAATCTGTGAAGTTCACTTTTAGCATGTGAGTGTACTGCCATTTTGGGTGTGGATGGGGAATACAGTCCTAATTTGGGACTAGGTGATCATGATATAGAAGTGATTGTAAGGCTGCACCCTGGTGCTTATCTCTACTCTCTATTTTTCATCTATCTATTGTTATGGTTATCACTTACAATAAAAGGGCATTGATTTACAAAACACTGAACTTTATTAACAAGGCATTGTTGTAAGATGATGAAGTCAATTGAGAGCTTCACAGAAGGAGGAGGAGGCGACTGGATGGAGTGTGATGTATGTATTTGCTGGTGGCAATGACTTGCATGACTTTGGCTCTTATAGCTATGGGCTTTTATTTCCTGCCGTTGCCAGCGTATTCCGTACTGTAGTTTACAGTAGTTCTGTCTTGTGTTTCCTTGTCCATATTGCATCCAGCTGCATGTCTTTCTGTATTTCATTGCCATTCCAGCAGGATGGCCATACTAGACTGGAGAAGAAATCCAGTTACCATTCTCCTTGTGGCAGCAGTAGATACCTTACCACTTCTGTTGGTGTTTTGTTGGCCTGTGGACATAAGCTTACAAAATATATGCTCACCACTCTTTTTTTTTTTCTCCTATGGTTCAAACATTGATCAGAAATTTTTCAGAGGGGTAGTGAGAGATTGCAGAAATTTGCTTCTTGAGGTCATGGGTGAACTGAAAAAACAAAGAACAGATAATTGTTCCTAGTCCTTTTATTTCCTCACTTAAAAACATATGTTTAAACCTTTATTAGAGTCTGGAAGCAAACACTCCATTTAAGGCCTTGGGTGCTGAGTATTTTTTCTTTACTGTGCAAGATCAGCATATTGTAAAACTCCTGGGAATACTGATCTAAAGGGATAGGGAAGGGTAAGCAGAAGTATTTAGTGAAAGATGTTAAACTATTCCAGACAGAATCCTTGAGGGAATATCTTTCAAGAGAAATCCCTAAGTGGCAAGACACAAGCTGGGAAAATATTAAGCCAATATTTTTTACAGCCTTCTGAGAAGGGCTGGTGGAATAATAACAGGAATGTTTTCCTTTCTTGCCACATTCAGTTTCCTCCTGTGTGCTGTGCTGGCAAAATGTTAAGCATCCTGAGAAATACAGCCTTTAAATACGTGAGTGCTAACAGGTTTCCATTGCTATAAACCACAGGACTGAGTGCGGCTACCTCCAGCGAGTTGTTACAGGCTTCTGCCAAGCGGCTTCTGTAGCTCCCTTCCCTCTCCCTCTCCAGTGGTGGTTCATCACCGTGTGTCTGTATTGGGGGATCAGAGCAGACCCCCAGCGGCTGTGAAGCTCCTTAGAGCACTGTAACATTACGCTGTAGGTGATGCCGCTACTGCCCATGCTATAAATAAATACTGCCTTTGCACGTACTGCTATCGTGTGTTAAGACAGACAGAGCATGACCTGAAACATGCATGGCACAATCCACTACTCAAGTCTGTGTCTGAACAAAAAAGGTGGGTTTGGTGCACACACAAGACCGGTTTACTTATCTGTGACTGAGTTTGTAGCAGAAAAAAAAAAATCCCATTCTACTTAAAACCTACCTATGTTATCTGGGAAATAAGGTAATTGAATTTCTGTAAGCTATTTTAGATGTCTTTTCCCTTAGTTGCTTACATATGTGCATCACATTTCACACCACATGTAACATAATCAATGGGTGGTTTGTATGCATCTATCATATAATTTATTCCTCTACTTTTCTGTATAATGGCATTACAGAAAATTAGTTTTGTCATAAAAATGCTATGTAATACACTTAATACAATTTAAATATTTTTCATTAATGGATTGAATCACATGCTTAAAAAAGATCAACCAATTATCGTGTGCTGTATCACTGAAGTGAAAATGCTGCCCTCTCCAAGCACTGCCTTTTGCTCTTGCATTCAGCTTTTGGCAATAATTAGGAGCCTTTGCGTGTTATGTGAGGGTGGAGGAGACTACTCGTTGGAAATTACTGAACTGTTACAAAAGAGGATTTTAGTGAGTTTGAGGAAGTTTTTGATATATTTTCAAGAAAATCTTTGGGGTTTGGGGGGTTGATTGGTTGTTTGTTTTGGGTAGTGGAGAATCAGAARAAAAATCTTGCCAGAGAGGAAATGGAAGATAATTTTAAAGCATGTGAATGAGCTGGAAGAAAGATAGGATTCCCACATTTTCACTCATACATGTTTTCATCAGCTGGGAAGGTAGGGGAAGAGATGCTTCCTCAAAATTTAAGTGCAGTAAATATTACTTTGAATTCAAGATTATCCTTCAGGAATTTGACAGAGATTAGTATGAGTATCAAATGTTTAGTTGAGTTTTGTTTCTTGTGGAGTAACAAAAGTTCAGGCATCTGAGTGAGATTCTGGGCTCTGTCTCTATGTTAGGGTTGGACATGGATCAGTGCTGGGCTTTCAGACAATTTATTGTACTTTGCCTTTCTGTCCAAGACAATCCATGACTTCCTCTCTGCACTTTATTGACCTTGTACTTCATGTTCATTGACATAGAAGTGGGAATGTAGCATCTGATAACGTAAAAAGCCTTTTAATATCATTGTGTCTTTCAATTACAGATAGCAGCATTCAAAAAATTTACCAGACACTTGACTGTGGAATGTGAGAAGATCTACACTCAGACGGCTGTATCAGTGTAAGTCACCACTTCCACTGCTCTGATGTGGCCATTGGGAGGGGTTTGCACTACTAGAAAAGAGTGTGCCAAAGTCTCAGCAGGATGTGTCAGTGCCAGGTAAATGCACACACATTTCTACTAGAGCAAAACAAATTCTCATGGCATAATTTCCATGCTTACATGAACAATTCTGTCATGATTGCATCACTTTCTCAGCCATGACYCTGCAAAGCAAACTTATTTTCCCTGACCTTGAAGGCCTTTTGATAATCACTGTGGATCCCAGAGCAGAAAATAGTATACAATTTAGCTATTATACATCTAAATATACATGCGCGCAGAGACCCAGATCTTATCTGTGTTCTTTGTTTCTTAGTGCACAGTTCATTTGCACTAAGATGTGTGTTGTTGATACTAGACAGATTAACGGGACGATCCACTTTTCTCTATAAAATCAGCCTATCCTTATCCGTGATGCTGTACCTACTCCTGGTCACATATTTAATAATACACATACACTCAGACAACTTGCTGATGAAATAGCAGCTTACTTTAAAGATTATCTTTAAAATGTTGATTTATCTTTTCTGTATTTCATGGAAAAGATATAGGAATTTATAACAGAAATGTCAAGAAAAAAGATGAACATGAATCAATCCACTCTGTGATCAATACAGTATAACCTATTGATACCCTGGCCTCTAGAAAAGCAATAAATCTGCCAGAAGAAATCTCTTTTTTCCCCAAGACTTGACTGAGGTTACATACAAGATTTCAATGGACTTTTCATCGGGCAGTTTGTTCTTACTTATAAAGGCAGAGTAGCTCCTGGGCTATAACATGACCTTAAGAATACTCTCCTGGGACCCCAGGATAGACTCATGCCTAGACCAAGCCTAAGCAAATAGTGTAATCAACCTCTCAAATTACAATGTGGCACAGATCTCTTCAGGTGATTCCTCACCCCAAGCCAGAGGGCATCATCAGTAATTCCTAGTTAAGTAAGGGTGCAGTCATTTGCCAAAAATCTTTATTTGCAAAACATAAACACCTTTTCCTTCCTTAGGGAAGAGAGAAAAGGAACAATTTTAACGGTGGGATTTTTTCTTCAGATAAATAATATCTGATCATTCAGAGCACAGCAACGCAGATAAGGGCCCAGATGAAGCTTCCATTCACGACGACACAATGGGGAGACGAGTTTAGTCATGGGTGTTCTCTGTTTATCTCTTTCTTCCATACATCCAGAAAAAAATAGATATTTTTGTCTGAAAATTGTTAAAGAATGAATCATGTAGAGACTCATTTAGAATAGACATAAAGCCTTGAACGCATGCCTGGCTGCTCCAGTCTCCGGATACGGCAACTACCTGTATCTGCTCAAATTATCTTTATCTAGGTAAATCCCCACTGCAGATATTAGCTGCTCCTGTCTGGTTTGAGCACCCACATTCCCAAAGGTGGTGTTGCTCTGTGATGTCCAGGCTTGACCTCCTTGAGGTTGCTATTGAACCTCCACTAGGTTTTTGGCAGTAAATAGCTACTTACCCTCTGACTTGGAAATCCCCAGAAAGGCAATGAAAGAACAGCGAAAGGAGATTGATCTGTTTGTTAAGTAAGAATGACATTTTGAACTGAGTCTAATTACTGCAATGTCTGTGCAGGAAAGGCAGCTCAAAAGATACCTCATGTAAAAAAACAAATGTTGGTGACAAAAATGTCCCTATTCAAAGGAGATTATGGTCATGATGTCTAAGGGTTTTATTTGAACATACCAGCATCCTGACATGCTAACGTTTCATAGTCAAACAGACAGTAGAAAAAAAACATTAACATCAACCTCTATAGAAGAATTACGAAATACATGAATTTAAGTCAATTTATCCATTCTGACAATGAATTAGGAGTAACTGGATCCTTGCTTTAAGTTGTAGGAACATTGGCTTGTCTACAAAATCAATGCTTTAAATATATATGAATGAAATAATTAGTCATCTCCTTTGGTTATGATATTTTTCACTCCTTTTGCTTTTATAACTAATTGGGCAAGACAGGCATTCCACAAGGCCTTTCTCCATTAAACCCCCTTATCTATCAGTTAAATCACCATCTTGTGTCTGTAACAAATTCCTTTTAAGTTTTCCCATAGGACACAAAAATAATTTCAACACTTATTAAAAAAGATAAGGACAGTATTTTTCCACAATACTTATAATTCCTTTAAGAGTCTTCTTTGTTTTATGCACTACATGAAGACTTAAATTTTCTTTTCTATATTGCCTTTACAAAGTTTTGCTGGGGAAATATACTACTGGCTAGTTGGAAGCAGCAAAGTATGTTTGAAAAGGAAGGTTTTAATTACAAGTACTGTTTTTTTGCTGAGTTGCATGTGGTTTGTGGAAAGTGATGTCATTTGGCCAGCAAAGAGAGTTGGAACCCCATGTCAGAGGTGGAAAAGCCTTGTGCACACTGCTCAAACACCAGGACGAGGACTTTCAGGTTTAAGAGAAATGGCATAGCATTTGGCCAGCTTCAGCTGAAAGCTGTGCAAGTGTGATCGATGATTACTGTGATGTCTGCTGTTAACTCTTAACTTTTGTGAATCACCTAATAACATTGATTTTTGTTGCTATTATGTGGCTGGGTAGCTTGCTATCAGTGCTTGAGGCAGAAAAAAATTACAGTAAGAAAAAAATTGCTTATCAGAGAATCAAATGGGTGAACAAGATGTAGCCACCCACAAGATCCTCAGAAGTGCATAAGTCAAGATTTTAATTCAATTTTATTTACAAAAAAGAAAAAGTAATATTTTAAATAGATCAAAGCCTATGTCCTGCCATGAGGGTGTTTAGAACCGTGTACAGGACAAACTGATTGCAATTTTGTTATAAGGCTGGCACTACGACTATTTACATGTATAAATTATCAATTTTTTAACTCTATATGAAAGTGTATTTTACATTTTATGCAGCCAAAGTAAAACTTAGGCAGTACTTGCTCAGAGTAACATCTGGCAAACGTCCTACAAAATAGATGAGTTTTATTAGAAAAATTAATTTAAGAGAGGAAAACAAATCTGTTGTGTAAGTTTTATTAGCAAGCCATTCAGAAGAGAATTTAGGGAATAGTATTTTTGTGGTTCTGCATTAGGAGGAAAAATTGCTTTAATTAGATATGATAAGTGATCAATTTTGCATGCTATGATTAGGAGGACAGCTCTAGCAATTATATATAGGGTAAGATATCCAAGTCCTTGAACATCTGTTCATAATCATCAGACTTACAATATAGAAAAAGCTTACATTCGTATTAATTTTGCATGATAGAAACCCGAATCCACAATATTTTATTGTGATTGTTATGTAAAAATGCTGACTCTATTTTTACTAAAATGATAATGCCTTGTATTTTATGGGATTTATTATCTTTTTGATGCAAAAAAAGTCTATATATTAGTATAATGCACCAATACTTGTAGGATAGGAATAAAAGGGCAGAAATACACTGTTTTAATTATCTTAAGTAGTCTAGAAACATTTTAACTCCTCATTCAGGCACTTTAAAAAAAAATCTTGTTTTCTGTTTGTTTGTTTAACTTGTACCATATCTTAATCTAAAGACAAAATGGAGGACCATAATTCTTGAGAGATAAGGCATGAGAGTTAAAATGTATACTCACTAAGCTGCTTTAAAATTTTCAACTACTAGGTAAGGACTTCCTAAATAAAAAGGCATGGAGATGAAATAAGATAAAGCAAAATTACCACTCCATCATGTGAGAGACTATTTTTGTAGTCATATTGATCAGAAACAGGTAAGAAGAACCAGAATCCTGATTTTCTTTCCTTATAGGGTCTCTTGCTGTCTCTTAAAAAAATAAAAAACCCCCAAAACATACACACACACATGCACACACACAAAAAACATTCAAAGAGAAAAGTCAACAACAACCCAAACCAGACAACCCTGCTCTTACTGGCATTTCAGTAACTGCTGAAAGTCAACTGTAATTTTTTTTGCCAGCTAGAAATTTCTCAGAAATTAAAAAAAAAAATTTGCCTGTACTGACAATTGCACAGTGGAGACTTTAATTATAAATCCAGATAATAAACTACTGCTCATTCATTAACTAATAGAACAGGAAAAGTGGAAAGTCTGATCCCTAAAATTGTTCAGCCTCAAATATTCTCTTGTTTTGATTTTTGTTTACATCACATACTTATTTCTTGTTTTCCTTGGAAGCTGTGGCAGAACTAGAAATGTGAAAAACTCAAAAACTGTAAACCAGCAGGGAAGATATTTTAAACACTTTATTTCTGGCCTTCTTCTTCATCAGTATTAATGATCAGTTTATGTCTTTGAGAAAGAAAAGACATAGAAAAGGTTTTGAGATCTGGTCCTATCAGTAGAAATCTCTTTAATATTGAGAACTTTGATTTCTTGTCTGTCAAAATTTATGTTTCTGACTGTTGTATTTCTCTGGCTTGAAATCCTTGGCAATGCAGTTAACTCGGCTATGGCTCCAGTCTTCTGAGCGAGGGTTCATGGATTATTGTTTTCCTGGACAGATTCTTTATTTTATTACAATGCACTACTTAGGGCAGACTTGTTTCTCTGTCATTAGGATTTACTGTTTAATTCCAGAAACACTGAGATACACTTGGGAGGAAGCAATATGGTTTCTGGGGAGGAATATCTACTTACAAAGGAAGTAACTTTTAATGTAATCATAATGGTATTTTTCTCTTTAATTTCAAACGTAAGTACTTGCATTGGATATAGTTCTTAGCTGATCACTCCAAATCAAAAACGTAAGACAAATCTCTCTAAAACATGGAAATATATGTATAGATATCCGTACACTCAGATTCCTACAAAGATGTTAACAATCTAAAATTCATTGAAACTTTGTTTTACAAAAATATTATACTATCAAAATTTATTGCTTTCCCTTTTTTGTGCTATTTACTTACCACACTGAACTTCCCTGTTTACATATGAAAGTCTCAATAGTTGCCTTTTTTCCTCGTAGCCATACATAATTCCTAGTTCTTGATAGTATGATACTTGATAGCCATAAAATTAACTGCCTAGTGCTATATTGTCAGACTGTGAATTAATTGCATTTACTATGCAACTTTGCTCTACTTGAATTCTACTCACTTGCTAACTCCCTGTGGGATAGTTTGGGTCACCCCACAACTCCTCAAGCAGCTGACAGCATGCCACAAACATCGATTCTTCTACAAGAGATGCACCACAGGCCAGTAAAAGCTGCACAAGTTTAAGGTTTGGCATTCCTCAGGAGCTACTGGAACAAGATAGGAGCACTTAATCCTATCAGGAAGCTGGAAATCTCACTTCCCAAAGAGCCATTTTTACACCTACGATGCCTTAGGAAAACTTTGATAAAACACTCAGTTGTGGCTGATAGCTAGCTGAGCTCCCTTAGCCATAACATTTATAGTGTTGTTTTTTCCCACGAGTAGGATTTGGAAGATACTGGTGCATTACACACTCAGCCCATTACAAACAAGGCAATCTTTAGCAGATGTTTAGACTAGCCAAAGCCTACCCAGAAGTTTTATCACACATTAACTAACCCTGAAACCTTGTGCAAGCCAGGTGACTGTGGCAGTGAAGGAAAGACACCAGTGAGGGCTGAGCTATCATACATCATATAATGCCTTGGGTTGGAAGTGACCTTAAATAACATCTAATTCCAAACACCCTGTCGTGGGCAGAGATGCCACCCACTAGAGCAGTTTGCTCGGAACCCCATCCAACCCAGCCTTGAATACTTCCAGGGATGGGGCACCAACAGCTTCTCTGGGCAACCTGTTCCAGTGCCTCACCACCCTCACAGTAAAGAATTTCTTCCTAACATTCAATCTAAATTTCTTCTCTTTTAGTTAAATCATTCCCCCTTGTTCTATCACTATCTGCCCATATAAAAAGTTCCTCTTGCTCTATTTTAAAAGCCCCCGTTAAGTACTTGAAAGCCACAATGAGGTCTCCCCAGAGCCTTCTCTTCTCCCAGCTCGCTCAGCCTGTCCTCATAAGAGAGGTGCTCCAGCTCTCTGATCATCTCTGTGCCCCTCCTCTGGGCCTGCTCTAAGAGGTCCACATACTTCTTGTGCTGAAGACTCCAGACCTGGATGCAGCACTCCTCGTGGGGTCTCATGAGGGCAGAGCTGAGGGGCAGAATCACCTCCCTCAACCTGCTGGCCATTCCTCTTTAGATGCAGCCCAGGATATGGTTGGCCTTCAGGGCTATGAATGTACACTGTTGGCTCATATCCAGCTTTTTATCCACAAAAACCCCCAAGTCCTTCTCTGCAAGGCTGCTCTCAATGAATTCTTCTCCCAGTCTGTACTCATGTCTGGGATTGCCCTGACCCAGGTGCAGCACCTTGCATATGGACTTGTTAATCTCATGAGGTTCTCATGGGCCAACTTCTCAAGTTTGCCCAGGTTCCCCTGGATGGCATTCCTTCCTTCTGTTGTGTAAACMGCACCGCTTTGTGTCATCTGCAAAYGTGCTGAGGGTGCACTCCATCTCACTGTCTATGTCATCAGTAAAGACATTAAAGAGCACTGGTGGTTGCAAGACAGAGCCCTGAGGGACATCACTCATCACTGACCTCCACCTGGAGATACAGCCATTGACTACATCTCTCTGGCTTCATCCATCCATCCATCCATCCATCCATCCGTCCATCCTTCCAATGCCTTATCCACCAAATTGTCCACCTTTCATATCCGTATATCTCCAATTTAAATATAAGGATGTTGTTGTGTTGCAGGCCTTACAGAAGCCTAGGTAGATTACATTGGTTGGTCTTCCCATGCCGACTGTTACAGTCATTCAACCACAGAAGGCCACCATATTAGTCAGGCATGATTTGCCCTTAATGAAGCTGTCTTGGATCATCTCCTTGTCTTGCATGCACCTTAACACTGCTGCCATGAAGATCTACTCTGTGATCTTACCAGGCACAGAGGTGAAGCTCAGCAGTCTGTAATTCCCCGGGTCTTCCTTTCTCCCTGTTTTAAAAATAGAAGCAATGTTTCCCTTTTTCCAGGGACAGGGATCTTCATGATTTGAGAGTCATGACTTTTCAAAATATGGGGAGTAATTTAACAACAACATCAACCAGTTCCCTCAGGACTCCAGGATGCATCTCAACAGGCTCCTTAGACTTGTGCCTATTCAGTGTCATCAGGGGGGCTTGAACCTGCTCTTCACTTACGGTGGGAGGGACTTTGCTCCCCAGCCCCCACCTAGAGGCTCAGAGACTGAGCGGTATGGGAAGCATGGCTGCCAGTGAAGATTATGGCAAAGAACTAGTTACCTCAGCTAGATAGCTGGTGTTCTTTCTTGTTTATCAAATCGTTCACTCCTGCCCCAAAGGGTCGGTCCCAATGGTTCTCATCCTTCCAGCACATCCCACTGGACCTCACCTAAGATAATTTAACTCTCCAAACTGGCAGACAATGATTCTATTGTTTTGCTCAGTATTGCTTTTCTGCCATCTTAGCAAAGGAGATCAGCAGTGAAGGGGTCCAAGTGTGCCGAAGCAAGTGCAAAGAGAGGTGTGGGGAAAAGGTGCTGAACGAGTTGCTAAATCTGCTCAAGCCATGACATGTACCTTTGCCCTCATGCCTGCTTTCAGTATGACATAATATTAAGGGTGCTGACAAAGGAGCTCTATCAAGTCTCATGGCTGCAGTCAGAGGAGACACCACACCAAAACATGGCTGCTCTGCCAGGAGCTGCTACCTGCACAGCAGGCAAACGAATGGTACAGCTGCTGATGTCTCAGCTGTTTCTGTGTAAAACTAAGCCCCCAGTGAAGGTGGGTGTAAGGCTCTGGACTTTGCACTTTGAAGGGACCGAGGCAGAAACTCATGTTCTCTTCTGCCAGCCCTGTAGAGGAGAGGTTGAAACCTACAGCAGAGGGCTGGGAAGGGTAGGTGGGGTTAGTGACCTCTCAAGAAGTCACAGCAAGGTGTGCTAGCACTGGTGTGTCATCCCTGTACAAACACTACCTGCCCCTTGGCCAGAGGTGTTGTATAACCATACCAACATCATCAGAAAAGTACCTTCTGTAGGCAGGACTTCAATTATTGTCTTACTAGATCATGAGACATCAGCTCTATAAATCAAGTTGTGAGGTATTAAAAATACTATTTAAAAATTTCTAGCTGATATAAAGAATATTCTCCCCTTCTTTTTCTCTTGCTGGGGCCTTTGCAGTTCATCCGTTGGTACTGAAGTAGTCTGGCTTTCCAACAGGAAAAATCTGAAAACAAGACCCAAAATGTTTAAAACTCTCTGCTCTAGAACAGTGTGAAGCAGTTCATGTGTAAATTCTGTTGTCAAAATAAATGCATTAGTGTGTAACAAGTATCCAGGCTTGACTGACACGAATTATCCTAATCCTCTAAAACAAATCTCCTTAAAATCATTCTGCCAGCATGCTAATGTCCTGTTTTAGTCTACTGAACTTTAATATATGCCATAGTGGCAGGGAAAGCAACAGATACACAGGATTCACAAGTTTTGAAAATGAGATGAAATGGAAAATAAGAAAACACAGAATTAATTTTAGAATGGAAAATAAAATTTTCTACATTGTAAAGATAAACAGAACTTTACATGGCAGAGGGATTKCTCATATATAATTGAATGATGTAGGATTTTTAATTAAAAAGTGGTGACGCCTTTCATGCCTGTGATACACAACACTGTAAACAAATTTTATGCAAGTCCAAAAGTGCAGGTGACATTGTGAATTGCCTGATTTCACACCTTCATGCCTTTGTTTGTGGCCTGTGCAACACTTACATTGTACGTGCTATGCGATAGCTTTGTTCGGGGAGCAGTGGAATGGTCACAAGAAGTGCTATGGAAGGTTCAATGTCTGGTCCTGTTCCAGCTCTTTTATTCTTCTGAGTGGTTCTTGTAACCATAGTATACACTGAGGACTGTTTTGCCCTTTTATTGGCAAGTTCATGGCTTAGCTTGGGAATTACTACAATTGCAGCCCAGCATCTCTTGACTCAGCTTTGGTACCCCTAAGGGGAATGAGAGACCTCGCAGAGTGTCTGTGGGCTAGGCAGGAATTTGTGCTTTCTTGGTGATGATCAACGTGCATGATAGAGGCTGTGATTGCTTAGTTACAAACTCGTTCCAGTATAATGATGTGAAGACTCTTGCTGGGTGCAGTCTGTATGCATGGAGAGTTTCTAACTAAGCAACCACAATCTCTATCACACACCTTCATCATCATCATCATGCTTCCCATGAAGTGGGATGAAATAAGCGATGAAATAAGATAGCACCAGTAAATAAAAATAAATAAAATCATTACTCTTGGGTTTGTTTCTCCTGATGTTTTATCTTCACGTGGAACAGTAATGCATCTGCCTGCCACTGCAAATGCTAGTGTGACAAGCACATCATGCTCCAAGGGACAAAGCACACTGTCCACCAGAAAACCTGATTTGCCAACCAAGGGCAGTGTGTGCCCTCCTGAGGAAGACATGATCTATCAATGCTTGAGGAATAAAAGTATTTACAACTCTGTGAACACACCACTCTGCAAGTGGGGCTGTGGACTCAGGTTTCTAGGACAAATCTCTAACTCTCCAAGTTGATGTTTTCTGATGCAGATCTGTCTCACTCATCATTTCAAACTCTCAAAAGGAGAGAAATAAAACTGTAATGACCAAGTTCAGCTACTGCCAGGAGACATCCCTCTCAGCCCTTTTCTTGTCAAAGTGGCATCATTACACTTGATAGAAAGGCTAGAAGCCCAGGGTCTACAAATACTTGATTCTGGCACATGTGTGTAAACAAAAAAAGAGGAAAAATCCAAGAAAAATCCAAGGATCTTGGCTCATAGTGGCTTTTACATAACAAAAATGTGTGAACAGTACAATAATGCATCAATAATAC
The DNA here is from genome assembly GCA_018881555.1 of Amblyornis subalaris. Lineage (NCBI taxonomy): Eukaryota > Metazoa > Chordata > Aves > Passeriformes > Ptilonorhynchidae > Amblyornis > Amblyornis subalaris. The sequence continues at coordinate 9,127,729 of JACAXG010000019.1, forward strand.
TTCCTATTTGTTGCCTAACATTTCTTGGGCTGCCCTCGGCCAAGACACTGGCTCCTTATGCCTGAGAGCCCACGAGGAGGTGAGGCTGCTCCGAGGCTGAGCGTGGGTGACTCATGCTGAGGTGGGACGGCTCGAGGTGAGCAGCAGGCAAGGCGCGGTGGAAGAAGGCGAAGGAGGCAGAGGGCTGTGGGAGGGGTCTCCCCTCTGGTCTCTGCTTATTGAGGGTGAAGGATAAACGCACCCAGGAGGGAGAGTAGCGGAGAAGAACTCCGAGGTTTTTTGGGATGTGCACAGGTTTTTAAGGAAGGCGAGAAATAGGAGGGATTTAGGGACACAACCAATAGGGAAACGGGTCCGGGGAGGGTACAGAGGTATAGGGTCCAATAAAATTTGCTGAGGCGAGGGTACAATGAACATCAACCAACCAAACATCAAACTATGCAGAACCTTCTGGAAGGGAAGGAGGGCCCAAGGCCTGGGTCACGCCCTACTCTCAGAGGGATGGGCGGATCTTACACACTGGTTCCGCCTACCGAGTCCTGCTCCTGAGAGGAGTGTCCCATGTCAGGGGAGGGACCTGTGAAACTGGCGGCAGAGATTTCCAGGGGTGTACCTCCCACACCTCCCCCATTTTTATTTATTGAATTAAGAATTTGAATGTAAATAATGCGTTTTGCAACAAAAAACACAATGGAAAGGAAAACCAAGAAAAGTATGACCAGTCCGATATCATGGATGATTGAAGCCCCCCACTCAGAGAGTCCCATTTCGTGGAAGAGTTGTTTGAGCCAGCCTCCGAAGTCTTGGCCGCTGCTCCAGCGATGTGTGTCAGTCTCTTGATTGTGTCATTGAGGGCTTGCTGAAACCAATCATTGGTTTCATATTTGATGTTCTTGATCAAGCTGCTCATTTTCTTCAAGGTAGCATGAATACTCTCTGATTTTGATGAGAGACTAAAACAGCATATGCCCTCAAAATCCTGGCATCCATGCCCGTGTGCCGGTAGTAAAAAATCAATTGCCGCACGATTTTGCAATGTGGCCTGCCTGGTTATCTTCTCCTCTGAAAGGAGATCACTCRAGGTGCTCGATGTTAACTCCGCTTGCTTGGTCACCCAGCAGTCAAGGTGGCCCAATTCATTGAGTGCTTTTGTGGCCGCCACCCAGGGCAAGAAGATTGAGACCACAATCCATTTAGACTTAGCCCAATGGTAAACTGAAGTGTCACAGTAAGGGTCTGATTGAGCTGCACCTCTTTTTTGAATTTTTCTGTTTCACCAGATTGGAATTTGGGTCATATTGGGTGCCACAAGGGTTAAGCGCCCTAGGGTGCATGGGCCTCCTACCAGGTAAGAAGGAATCCCTGACCATGCGCGATCTCCACAAATCAAAAAGGTACCTCTCGGAAGGGTAAGGGGATTAGGATAATATTCATCTCTTGAGGAGGGGAGAGATACTTTTGCAACATCCCTGCACCACTGGCTAGCAGTCAATTCGAATTTAGTTTGTTTTACATGTTGGTAAACTTCTAGATTGTGGTAGCGAGGGCTAGGTGTAAAATCAAAGTGCACACAACGTGGTGATTTCATTGATCCTAATAGTTCAATTTCTGTAGGTTCATCAGCCAATCGTTCCAATTTTTCGGTCCATTCTCTCCATAAGAGAAAGGGGTTGACAATTGGGAGCTTAACCTTGTAAGTAACTTCATCTTGAACATATTAACTTCCCGATAGAGATCGCGCAAGGTTTGGGGGTAATTGGTGGTTTCCACTGGGATTCCTACCAGGCTTGTGGACAGAGAATTGTCCACTGCAGCCGTCGACAGGCACATCTCCTGTTGTTTGAGGGCATGAGCCAGGGTCACTCGCACATTTTTCTTGGGCTGGGAGACAATCCATGGAGCAGCAGGCATCATCATTCATCAGGCAGCTCATGAGCAGTGGGGCATACAATGTGGGAGAGGTCTTTCTCAACTAAAACAGACAAAAATATGTTAACATTCAATACAGACGCAGTTGGTGTGAGGGTGGTGGGAATAGGTGTTGGGTGAGCATTCTAGGGTAGTGGCGGTTTGGGTTATGAGGATTAGGTCGAGTCGATCTACAATCTTTCGAGAAATGGCCCTTTTTTCCGCATTTAAAGCAAGTGACTTCTCTCATATCCACAGCACTTATGAGTGTGTCTTGTGCTGATTTATGGGAGGTTGCCTTGACATTCATTAGTCTCCAGCAAGCCTTGGCCATTTGGTCGATTGTAGGGGGAGGGTCATGGGGAAGGGATAGGATGATCTCCTTACAGGTGTCATTTGCCCTGGTTCTAGCCATCTCTTCTAAAATGCTTTCTCTGATGTTTGAGTCGGCTACTTGTTTTTCAATTGCACTTCTTAGTTTGTCCATGAAAGACACAAAAGATTCATAAGGGCCTTGATAGATATTGGAATAGAAAACCATGGAGGTGGATAGTGGAGGCATACCAAGGAGCACTCATTCTGCAACTCCTGCTATCGCAATCAGAGCATCAGAAGAGATGTTCTGGGCTTGAGTTTGGGGTTTACTATAATCCCCTTCCCCTACCAACAAATCGAAGGGGAGCCCTTGACCTTTCGATGTACCAGGGAGCACCGGGATTAGTTCCCTTGCCTTTTCCAATTCCGCTCCCACACTTGGTATTCTGTGGGAGAGAGGAGGCAAGACGCGATCGTTTTAATGTCATGGGGAACTAGAATATTACTAGCGAAGGTCACATGCAGCAGATTTTTGAAATATTCACTTTCCCGGGTAAACTCTTTTTGAGTTCTGCAAAGCTCCTTAAGGTTGTTATAGTTGAAAGGTTCCCAGCTAGGGTTCAAGCCTGTGCAACTAAATAGGACAGGAGCGGCAAAGGGGTGCTCGAGGGGTTCCGGGTCCTGGCCCAAGGTGACATCCCTTCCAGTTTCACTTCTGGTTTTAGCAGAAAGGGAAGCATGGGAACCGGAAGCAGCACCCTCTGGGGAGGGGTCAGGGGCGGAAGGGGAAGGGTTTGGGAAAGAGGAGTTGTTCGGGAAGAGGAAGAGATTTCTGGGGTTGTTGAACAGGGATCCACCCACAGTTCCCATAACCACCCAGTGGGAGGGGTTAGGATAGTAAGTGGGAGAGAAAGAGTTGACATCAGGGAGAGGGAGGGATAGATTTTGCAAGGCGGGAGAAAGGGGACTGTGGGAGGGAAACCATGCGGTCGGAGCCATTTTTGGTGTGAAGTTGGCTGTCGCCAACATTTTGAGAGACTCGGGGAGCACGAAGGGAGTTAACTTTTGAGGCAACAACTGGGGAAGGAGGACTGAGGGAGACTCTTTTAGGCGTGCTCAGAGAGGATTGCGCGGGTCCTTTCCGAGCGGGGGAGGAAGAGGCACAGAGAGTGTCAGGGAGCTGATGGCAACCCTGAGCCCTTGGGCTTTCTACAGTTCCTCTGCTCCTTCTTAAGGGTTTTGGGGAATGAGGAAGACGGGGAACGGGTAAAGGGGATGGAGTAACTGGGGTTTTAACTTTTGATTTTCTCTTTTGCTTTTCTGCAACGCTGCGGGCCAAGGTCAGGAGTGCAAAAAAGTGTTCAACTGACTGGTCTCCACAGCTCTGTAAAAAAATCATCCTCCTCTCAATTTTTTCCCAAAATGACAAGGATCTAGCTTCTTCCGGGGATGTATGGGGAAGTTCCTTAAAAATCCACCGGGTAAATTTCTCAAGGAGGGATTTAGAGAATTTTACTTTATTTTTTTCAAGGGCACCTTTACCTTGGATATAAAACTCCTGCTGTTCTGCAGACAGTTTGTTACCCATTTTGCAGAACAGTACCCACCCACAGCGGTTGAAAAAGGGAAAACTTAAGAAAAATGGCAGGGAGCAGCAAAATTTTTTCTTTTTCTTACCTTCTGTGGCTCGTCTGTGGCTGTTCCCTCAACTTAGGCTTTGGTGCTGGGTCCTCCTTTCTAATTGGGCTGGTTTTTATCGGGTCACGTCGTCGAATTTTCTTCTTCGGTGGCATCCCTCCAGTCCACCCCTGGGAGCACCACCCCTTCAAACAGGGCGTGCTTCACACAGGGAAGCAGCGACACCAAGTCCTCAGTTCAGGCTCTCCAGGAACCCTAGGTCCGTCAGGTCCCTGTTCAGTGCGCCACTTGTTGCCTAGCGTTTCTTGGGCTGCCCTCAGCCAAGACACCGGCTCCTTATGCCTGAGAGCCCACGAGGAGGTGAGGCTGCTCCGAGGCTGAGCGTGGGTGACTCACGCTGAGGTGGGACGGCTCGAGGTGAGCAGCAGGCAAGGCGCGGTGGAAGAAGACGAAGGAGGCAGAGGGCTGTGGGAGGGGGTCTCCCCTCTGGTCTCTGCTTATTGAGGGTGAAGGATAAACGCACCCAGGAGGGAGAGTAGCGGAGAAGAACTCCGAGGTTTTTTGGGATGTGCACAGGTTTTTAAGGAAGGCGAGAAATAGGAGGGATTTAGGGACACAACCAATAGGGAAACGGGTCCGGGGAGGGTACAGAGGTATAGGGTCCAATAAAATTTGCTGAGGCGAGGGTACAATGAACATCAACCAACCAAACATCAAACTATGCAGAACCTTCTGGAAGGGAAGGAGGGCCCAAGGCCTGGGTCACGCCCTACTCTCAGAGGGATGGGCGGATCTTACACACTGGTTCTGCCTACCGAGTCCTGCTCCTGAGAGGAGTGTCCCATGTCAGGGGAGGGACCTGTGAAACTAGCGGCAGAGATTTCCAGGGGTGTACCTCCCACAGCTAATGTATCCAAATTTCATAATGTTGACATTTTGCAATTGAACTAATCTTGCATCTTGCTGATTATGACAACTGCTCTTGGTTTATAATACCTGACTGATTTTTCAGATAAGCATTAAGGCATTAAAAGAATTCAGAATTGTATTTTATTTATTATAACCCCACTTTAATGTGAAGTGGGTACTAAATCAAATAAAGTCCTTTGACAGTCCATATCTCATCACATATGAATTTATCTGATGTAACATTGCTTGGCTCTCGACAGAGCTGTCGGGGAATAACTTTAGAGGATTAAACTTGTGCTTAGTGCTGTGCACTGAGGGGTAGATACTACTGGATTCAAGGAGAACAAACGTGGAATACGTGACCCGCTCCTGCATGTGTCGGGGCCTGGAGTTTGCTGCTCGAGCAGCATCAGCAACACGGACTGCTTGTAATCCCGTCAGGATCCGCGGCGTGAAGGGAAGAAAAGAGCAAGCACAGATTTTGCCTTTTTTGGGGATGAAGTGTGCCAGGTTCCAGCTGAAGCCGTGTCAGTGCCGCGCCGTGCCCTGCCGCTGTGCCGGGCTCTGAGCGGGGCTCCGCGAGGCACGTCCCCCACAGCCAGGCACACACACGCACCTCGCGCCCTGCGGGATGCCGGCAGCAGCTCAGCCCGCGCTGCCATCGCTGGAGCTGCGGAGGGGGTGCGTGTGTGTGCGGGCTCCGCGGGGCTGCGTGGGACACGGGTGGGACACGGGTGGGACACGCGTGGGACGCGGTGCCACGGAGCAGGTGGGACAGCACAGGTCGCCGCCGAGCAGGATGGACGCCCTCGGCACACGAGCGGCTGCGGGGCTGTGTGGCGTGATATCGGGTAGCTTCAGAGACACCGACTTGGGCACGGCCGCCCTGTCCCGCACGGTGTCCCGTCCGGCTTGCCCGCAGGCGGCACCTCTCCGCAACGTGACTTTGCTTTGGTTTTGGTTTCTGTGGAGGCTTCTCTCGTTTGTTTAGCAAATCCCGGGCATGTTGCGTGTGTAAGCGGAGCTGAGCGCTTGTCTACTTTTCGGTTCTCAAGAGGCATTTTACGTGAAAGCATGCTGCTCGGTCGGGACAGACCCAACAGCGACAGCGGGGCCGTACTTCGTGGCCGGCCGGTGCAGGGACAGTGTTACCGGCAAGGGCTCAGGCGGGGGAAAGGCGAGTTTTGGTTTTGGAACGAAGTTTGTGACTGCAGCTGTCTCGGCGTGGCACGAAGCCGCCGACGGTCCAGGAGGTATTTCCTGCTACTAGATCAAGCAAACGGGAAAGCCCTTTGGGATAAATAATCCAGGAAGTGCTATTTTGCTATATAAACCTTTTATAAAGCAGTGCATTCCTCGCCCAGAAAAGCTGTACCTGCCGCCTAATGCAACAGTTCCGTCTAGTGCTGAAACTGCCGCTGCGGTAGGCGGAGGTAAGAGGCGGCCGGAGAGCCCCGGGGGGGCATTTGCAAACTTCACTTGGACTGGTCCAACAGCTCCGGAACGGCGGAGCAGGCCGAGGCGAGGTGCGGTGCCCCCCGCCCCCGCTGCGGGACGGCTCGGCGGGGCCTAGCGGTGGTCGCAGCCGACATGCCAGGGTAGAATCCCTCAATGGCGCTGCCCACGCCCACTCCGGGGGCAGGCGGGGCTGGCGGGCCGCGCCCCCCACGCACGTGTGGAAGCCCTCACCGCCCGTTCCCCCCGCGGGCCGGCCCCGCCCCGCCGCAGGCGATTGGCTGTGCGGGCCGCCGTGGGCGGGGAGTGGGCGGGGCGAGCGCCCCGCGCCGGGCGGCTCCACCCACGTGCGGCGGCGCGAGCACACATCCCGCACGTAGCCGGCGTATTAATCAGCGCGGGGCCATCTGCCGCCGTCCTCTCCGCGGGCAGGGGTGCCCGCATCCTTCCCGCACGCCCCGGGGCGGTCCCGCACGCTGCTGGGGCGCCAGTACTAGTAGCAGCGGCGCAGGGCTTCGGCAGCACCGCCGCTCCCGCAGCGCCGGGCCGGGGTGCGTAGCCGATCCCGCCGCGGCGAAAGTTTTGCCGAGCCGAGCCTCGCCTGGCCCCGCGCCGCGGCGGAGCCCCTGCCCGGCTCGGCCTGGAGCGCACGGCGGCCCGGCGGGCATCGCCTCCCGACGCGGGCGCCGACAGGGCAGCGGCGCGCCCGTTCCCGTCGCGCCATGCCGCTGGGGCACATCATGAGGCTGGACCTGGAGAGGATCGCCCTGGAGTACGTCGTGCCCTGCTTGCACGACATCGGCTTTTGCTACCTGGACAACTTCTTGGGAGAGGTGGTGGGGGACTGCGTGCTGGAGCGGGTGAAGCGGATGCACCGCGACGGGGAACTGGCCGACGGGCAGCTGGCCGGCCCCAGCCGCGGTGTCGCCAAGCGGCACCTCCGCGGAGACCAGATCAAGTGGATCGGGGGCACGGAGGAGGGCTGCGAGGCCATCAACTTTCTCCTCACGCTGATAGACCGGCTGGTGATGTACTGCGGGAGCCGGCTCGGCAAGTACTACGTGAAAGAGCGATCCAAGGTAAGGGTCCCCGTCTCTCCTGTCTGCCCACCGGCTTCCCCCCCTGCCTCGCAGCTGCCGGTGGGACCTGCCGGAAACTTTCCACGGGCACTCGCGCGTGTTGCGTCCGCGCTGTCCGCAGGTGCCTGTGACTCGGGCAGCCCCGCTGGGCTGTCCCGCAGCACCGCCCCGGGTGGAGGCGCCGTGAGCTGCCCGAGGGACGCCCGCGACGGCCGCCAGCCGCTCTCCAGCCCTTGGCGGCGGCGGCCGGGTGCGGGGTCCCGCTGAGAGCGGGGCTGCCCGCTGCGGATCCCTCGCCCCGCCGGTGCCAGCAGCGCTCCGGGGCGGCTCCCTTTGCTGGGTTTTCGCCGGGCTCTTCGGCTGCCGGACCCCGGCCAGTCCCTTGCCTTTTCCCCTGTGTGACACCGGCGATCACTTCGCAGCCGTGCCGGGGGCTGCAGGCGGCTCCTCGCTTCTCGCGGTGGGGCTGGAGCCGGCTGCACCCCGCCGCTGCCGGCCGCTCACCCGAGGTGCGGAGAGGGTGGGCCAGCGCGGGGCGTACCCCGCCAAAAACGTCTAACCTTGATTATGTTGCGGCGGGAGGAAGCTCTCCATCCCCTCCCTGTGAACGTACCCGGCTCTGATCCGATTATTTGGTTATTTGCGCGGATGTAGTAGTATTCTAAATAGTTTCGAGGTTCCAACTCATGCCGGTGTCCTACAGCTGGAGAGGTTATCGTTACTGCAATGGGCATGTGGCACAAAATACGGGATGCTCAGTTTGAGCACAGCAGACTTTTGTTTTAAAGAGAAAAGTCGGTTTTTTCTGGGCTTTCTCAGAAATGGAAAGGACATTTGTGTTATAAGGCAATTGTATGTATTATTGGTTTCTTTCCCAGTGAAGTTTGTTTGCACTTGCAACGTCTTTAGTTTGGGATAACTTGTCTTTTCTTTCCTTGTCTGTTTTGCTATGGCAAAGTGAACCAGCTTGGAACTAAGTTTACTTCGTTGTCCTGAATGTTGAAAAYGTCCCCATTTTTTTATTTCTGACTTGAATTCTGTAACACGTAGTACATTTTAAAAATGTCCACTGCTTTTAGAGATATGCCAGAAACAAAAACAATGAAACTTTTAAAAGATGACAGTAGGGAGAAGTTAGGCATTTCTTTTGATCCCAACTTGCACTGGACTGCAAGGGGATGTGTGAGTGGTACTGAGATTCTCCCCTGAAAAATTAAGGAAACAATATGGTGATGTTTACCAGTTGCTTGGGAACACACTGAAATCTGTGCATGCACTCCTGCACATTTCCACAAGTGGTGGGAATAATAAAAGGTTGAAACATTGCCCCTATGCTTAGCTCCAGTGAATTACTGATCATCAATTCAGTTAAAGTGTGGGTAGATATGTTTAAAAGTGTGGACAGATTGGATTTCACTTATTCCTGTTGAGAGCCTGATATTAGGAGGTATAAATAACCATCCTGCTTTGGCACACCTTTAAGGTCATCCTCATCCTTTCTCTGGGTGACTTCTGTTTACCTGTTTACTGCTGAAAGTGCATTTCTGGCTAAAAGGGTGTGTATGTGGGGGTGGGTATTGAGAGGGGTTACTTTAAAGTTGGATTGGAGTGAAAGGAGGTTGTCCAGCCTTTTTACAAGGAAAACAAAACAGCTGGATGAATGAAGGTGGTTAGCACTGGCTGGGAAGAAGGGTCTTTTGAGGAGTGACTTTGGGTTGTAGAGATGATTTTAAAACGGAGTTGTGGTGTTTGTGAAGTCATTTTTTGTACAAATGGTAATAACAGGACAGAACTTGTTTTATAAATAGACACCAAGCTACTTGCGATGAAGAGAGATTTCTGGCTCTTGTGCTTTATTGTGGAAGCTGTCAGACTCCAAACAGTGCATGGAAGTGCTACACAACAGTCCAGGGCTGAAAGGGACTCAACATCATTTGTAAAACTAAATGCAGTGAAATTTTCATCAAACATTAATAGTAACCAATCCCCTTGTTATAATAATAAGTACCGTGGATATGTGAGGCCCTGAAATAGCAGCTGACGTCTGTAACTGAGATGTGGGACGACTTCAGCAGGAAGATTATTCCTGTGACTAACAACTGACTACTGCAATGCATGCAGGTTCACACGTCGCCTAAAGACATTTCTCTTCCACCATTAAACTTTCCCATTCTGCTTATCATCTGAAGTTTTATGAATGCATACACACAAATCCCAGATTTAAATTGAGCATATTTTTATTTTATCTGGTGGGTTATACACATAAAGGAATGCCCACAAAACTTTCACAGCTTAACGTTTGTAGGGGCGTGGAGTGTTTATGGGCAACTGGACGAGAACTTCTTTGAGGGATGTGTGCTATTGTAATTTATTGTTTTGGGATATAGATATTAGTTGGAACTAAGAGTTCAGAACAATTTGTTTAAAACGTAAGCCTTTGGCTACATGGTAACTCCATTTGTCATGACAATGTACTTATGTCATATCAGCCCATCATTATTGAAAGGTTTCTACTTTTAAATAAATAGTATGACTTTAGTCTTCAGCCTAAGTGTTGGAAGAGGGGGAGAGGTTTGCCTAATAAATGAATTTATGTCAGATTACTGTCAGTGTAGTGTGAAGTTCTTCATGTCTTTGTAGCTACCCAAACATAAGAAGACATGAACAACTTTTGTCCAGTAAAGGAAATTTTCCTTGTAGCTACATGAGGGAAACAAGTCAGGATTTTGCTGTTAGGATTTTGCTGTTTACAAATTAATTTCAGGAAAGTTAAGATTGCATCAAAGAGAAGAGACAGAAATAAAATTTTACAAGGGTAGTGGACATTCATAGGAGCTCCTGGTTGACATTTGAGGACTGATCATGAAATGTAATGTTTCATCTTTGCAGACCAGTGATACAAATCTATCTTTTGTGTAATTCATATTTTAATATATGAGCTGGTTAAATCAAAACATGGTTAAAGGTTGGCAGATCCAATGCTCTCCTTGTTGGCTTTTGCATTCTCCAGTAAGATAATACAGAGGTTCCCCTTTTCTAGTAGGTAAATGGCTAAGGACATCACTGAGGCATAGTTGACCCAAGTTCAGTCCTCTCCTCAGAGTGAGAAGATTCATGTCCTTGTGCAGAGGGATGCTCTGGCCTGAGGACAGAAGTCACTCTGGTTTTGAGTACTTGTCACTACTCTGCTGGAGCTTTGCTTGGTGGAGAAAAGCTGGGGGGTGTTTGGGGTCAGAAGCAAAGCTGCAGCTTGGTCTGTGAGGCCAGTCACCCAGAGTGCCCTCCAGATCAGGTGATGCTCCAGAGACTGCAGGTGAAAGGGTGATGTGCTGCAGCTTCTGACTCCCCAGGTCCCGAAGTTCCTTCGTGGGGTAAACTGGCTTTTGCAGGGGTGCTCTGTAGAAAACTCCTGTACTAGAAATAATTAAAAGCGATAACTATTTTTTTTTAAAGGCAGGAAAGTATTCTAGAGAAGAAACCATTTTGGAAATTTCTCCTTCAAGACTTGAGAAACATTTTGGTGGTGGGTGAAGTGTCTTTTTTTTTGTTCAGGCTTTGCAGAGTCTGGGGAATTTTGCAAATCCCTGCTGTGAGGAGGCAGGGGACAGAGTATGGCAGGAGCCATACCAGTTGGCTGGCTGGTGTGTGGAAACGTAAAAGCTGTATTTGCAGTGGGGTGTCTGGGTAATTCATCTGCTGCTAAGAGACTGTGTTATTCCCCTTTTGCCTCTGCTGCAGAAGGGCAGCTGTCCCTGTGTTTGGGCAGGGTCTCAGCAAAGCCGTCAGTGCCTGTTGCCGTGGGCCGCCTCAGCTGAATCAGCGCTTGATGTGCTGCCAGCGTCTGCGTTGGTCTCACGGTGAGGGCTGGAAGGTACTTTGAACTGGTGTGGCTGCACTCTGAGTGGACTCTGCACCTCGTTGTGACAGCAGCACGTCCTGCTCTGAGTCACTGATATACTCTTGAGTACCACCAAGGGCTGAAATCCATGTCAGGGCTGCCACTGGGGACCTTGAGCTCATCTTGCACCTGCTGGACACCAGTGAGTCCTGCTGGTTAGAAAATAATCTTAAGAGCCACTCTGTGTTGAAGGAAGCCCATGACTGATGTTTTCAGCTCAGAACACAACTGCTGACATTCAGTGTCAAGTATATGGTCTGATGTTAAAAAAAAGTGTTTTCAATATGAGATTAGTTAATTTAGAAGTCCCTGTGGGATGTGAACCTTCTTGAAAACTTGCTTCCTCCACTCATTGCCACAACACCACCCTGCTCATCCCACCCTGGTGGACCCTCTCTGGTGGTCACAGGAGAAGCAGGTCTTTTGTGGTGACAGTTCATGGCTAGTGAGTGTTTTGCTGAAAACCAGAGTGGGTTCTCCAGCCTATCACATGATGGGGTATTCTTAGGTAGGTTTTGAAACATGGTCTGCCTAACAGGTTGTTACCAAGATTTCTGTTCCTGAGGATTTAAGAAATGGATGAGATGTCACAGGAGTGGTTTTACAAAGTCCGTCAGATCTTGGGTAATGAGGTAAGGTATTTTTGCATTTATATATGAAGAAATAAAAGTGCTATTCTATAACATTCAAATGTTATATCCTTTGCAATGAAAACGCAGTGGAATCCTGAATTTTCAGAGTTGAGGTACAGATTTGAAGAGTAGGATAACAGAAAACTAGCTATAGTAGGCTGAAGAGCAATATTGCCTCTTGAAATGTACTGGTTTATTGTATGTTACAAAGTATTTTTGATACTTGGGTAGCAACATGCCTTGCAATTAGTTTACAATGGGAGGTCTGGATACCACCATCCAAAAGAAATATGCATAATTTCTTTCTTCTAACTAAATGCACGTGTTCTGGCATAATCTATAAATTCAAATCTGTTCTTCTGGCCAGCTGCCTTCGAGTCCAGAGCCACTGGAACTGTAAATACAACAGACAAGTCGTTTTATGATATGAGACTGAAGAATTCAGCTTTGGAACAGATCCTGGTGTGGTTGCTTTGGCTCAGTGTCAGAACTGATGTTTATATCTGTTTGTCAAGCAAGATTAGTTAGCCTGGTTAATTATACACAGGAATGTATAATTTTTACTTGACAATCAGAGGAGTATAAACTTGGGCATATTAACACTTGTTTTTGTTCTTCATCAAATTATTCTCAATGACTTTTGAAACTTTCAAAAGAACTACTCTGAAAGAGGCATTTGGAGAATCTTTTGGATTGGTTCTTCTCTCAGCAGGGACAGGGTATGGGAGAAATGGATCAATATTTTACAGAGAGTGATGCACATATCTGTAAGTGGGCTCAGAAGCATGGGGAGTCTCTAGGGAGTGGTGTTTGAGTTAAAACTCGGGTGCTGAAGTTGCAAGCAGCTTGAATTCAGTACCTGTTATGTATCATCACTCTTAAAAACGTGACTGTAGTGCACTGGTAAACTTATTTCACCGTAGGCAGTGGCAAAAACATGCTGCCTTTAGATTGTGTTACACTAGAGCCTTTGGCAGCCACGTGGCTTCTCTTGGTTCTCCTTTCCCTCTCTTGCCAGAGGAAAAGTCTGTGTCCATCCAGCGACCTTTCTTACACTGTGCCAGGTGCCTGTCTGTGTGCTTTACAGTCGTAGTCCCATTGAAAGGCAGAAGGTGGTTAATCCTGTAAGCGAAGGGAAATGTCAGTGCTCTCAGGCAATGCAAAGAACTGAATGGTCTGTTTATCCTGAGTTTGTACATGTGTTTGTGGCATCAGGGCAATTTTTTTGTTGTTGTCTGTAGTTTTGCAGTCCAGCAGTTCTTCATGAGTCTTACTAGACTCTAGGCATTACACAGTGGTGGCAAAGCAATGAAATTTCCACAATCTCTCATATTGGTAGTGCATTTTCCACAGTAACTTATTCATTGTTGTGCCTGCTCTGCTACCAATCCTAGCTGGTACCATGTCAGCTCTTAATGCCAGGGACTTGCAAAGGTAGCCTTACTGATGTGGCAGCCAATAGCTTGATCACTTGCAAGCCCTAAATAAATATGTGCCTCTCAGTTTGCTTTTGTATGAGGACTCATTGCTCATTGAATGGCAGTATAAGTGTAATACAGTGGCATTAAGGCCTCTGTGTATGGGGAGTGTTTGTCCTTTGGACTCACGGGGGTGTGCTGCATTGCAAGGTGCAGTATCTTTGGGAGAGCCACTGGGGAAATGGCAAGATTCAGAGTTCAGTGCCCTGTGCTGCTGAGCTTGCATTTTGGGAGGGAGGAGAGCTGGTCACAGAATMAATTAGATTGGAAAAGACCTCTGAGATCGAGTCCATGCTATGACTGCACACCACCATATCAACTAGACCATGGCACTAAGAGCCACATCCAGTCACCTCCAGGGATGGTGACTCCACCACCTCCCTGGGCAGCCCATGCTGATATCTAATCACCCTTTCTGTGAAGAATTTCTTCCTAATGTCCAAGAATTTCTTTTAAATGACCCTTGCTATTAATATTTGTATGCCTTTTCCCAAAGTAATTGTTAATGAATAATTCAGTCCATTACATACAGCTCATTGCTAATAGTAGTATATGTTAAAATGGAGATTGATTCTCATAACACTGATGCAGGGCGGGATGTACACAGTAAAAGTGGCTTGTTTCTTTGCATTCAGGATCCCAGCTGTGATAATCCCAGTGTCTTTGATTTCACGGAAAACTCTTCTTTCTTTAACTTCCAAATTTATCTGGATGGTGGCTCAACGTAATACAGACTTCCCCTGCATGTTGCTTCCTGAGAAATTTTCTTGATTTATTACATGGAAGTATCTTCTCCATCCTCCTCTTCTATATTGCACAGATTTTTTTTTTTAATTTTTTTTTTTCCTGAGGTGGTGGTGGGGTTCAACAGTACTACTTCAGCAGGTCCTTTCCATATGCGTGTGGAAGGGATGAGAGAGGGAGAAGATAAAACCACAATGATCCAAGCATGAATGCATTTTTAATTAGATGAATTTTTGATGTTTGCTGAACAGACTTGATACGCTTGGGGGATCAATACTTTTATCAAATGTTTCAAGATGACTCTTACTAAGTCAAAGTACTTTTTTCTTTTTTGTTTCTTTGAGGTATTCACTTTTCCCTTTGCTCCTCTTGCAATTGGATTGACTTTTCCCATTGTGTAATAGGCCAGGGGCAAGTAGTCCTTTGGCACCAGCAGRCCCCATAGCACTCATCCATCTTGTAATGGATGGCTTGAGAGACTGAAAAGGTAAGGAAGGGAAATCTAGGAGTAAGTGTACTGGTTTTAGATCTGTGGAGAAGGAGGATGTGTGCATACCAGCTTGAGGGAATTTAAAGCCCTGGGTTGGATTTATCATGACTGCAATTCTTCTGTCACAAAGCTGAAGACTGAAGCAACATTGTTAGAAAGCTGCCAGCAGCACAAATTTCCCTAAGGTTCTGTGAAAATGTTTTATTGGATTAGGAGAGGAGCTCTTGGGAAGAGGTGTTTTGGAATCTGCTTCTGGTACCTGTGCCTAGAGCAGATGGCTGCTGTGGACAGCTCCAGGGTGAATAATTGATGCAGTGGTATAGAACTTGGTGGGGCTTGACAGAAGATTTTGGCTGGTGCTTAACACTACATAACAGTTTGGTTTAGACCTTTTATTGCTTTGAAAAGAGATGACAGGGAGTTGGTCAGAAAAGCAAGAAGGTCTCTGTTCAGGCAGTGAGGTGGAGTAGGACCATGAAGGAGGCTCATGCCAAGTAAATCATCTATCTCCTACTGTTTAAACTATTCAGCACACCACTCGTGATCATTCCTGTGAGTGATTTGGAGAGAGCTGTAAGCCCTGTTTCCCCTCCATCACTCACACATATGCATCTACTATCTCTCAGTGACAGAAAGGAGCTTTTTCCCTACAGTCATTTTTGTCTTGACATTGTGCTTTGATAAGATTACTAGGTGTATAAACTTGGTGCCAACATGCAAAGCACTTGGTAGGAAGCAGTTGATTAAATAACCTACTTGTTGCTCTGATTTTTTACAAATAAACTAATGCAAGAGATTTTTGCTGAACGTAATGGTTCCATGGATGCTTACTAAATGTTCATGTTTAGCCACCCAGCTAAAAATGAGTAGTGTAAGTTACAGAAGTACAGCATAGCACTCTTATCTGCATTGACTGGAAACAGCACAATTTGTCCAAAGCTTTGCAGTTGGAAATGGCAGGGTAGCTACGTCTTTTGCCAAACATCAGGGAATTGCATCCTACTTTGTAGCAAAAAAAGATAACCATTTTGAGTCTTGTATCTGTCTAGTTCATGTGAATCCTTTGGTCAAAATAAATAGTCTGTTTTCTGTGCTTTCTTTCTGGACCTGAAAATCCAAACAAGATATATGTCTGAATTTTTCCTGTCTGTAAGTCATAATATAATTAATCATTGCTTATGTGTTCTTGCACTGTAATTTTTTATACAAATTGATAGGACAAATATTTTAAAGTTTTGTCTCCAGTTCAGCAGTTAATTTAACTATCTTCTTTTTAAAGGCTCTTTCAAATCAATGGGACCTGAAGCACATCTTCTGGTGCTTGGCTTAGACTATGGTAGATTATGTTTAGAAACCCTAAGGAAAAGTTGCATTTCTTGTGCCATCCCAAGTCTTTGTATAAATTTTTTTTTTTTTACATTTGAAGTGCAACTCATCTTTTATGTGGTTTCTTGAGAGGCAGCAAGGAGCCTTACTTGATGAAATAAACAGTAGTTACAATTTTTATCTGACCTTTGCAACTGATTGGCTTGTGGCAAACCTGTCTTAATACCATTAACAGTAGCACTTATTCCAGTAATGCATACAGAGAGATAGGCAGTGCATGGTGAGGAGTGCCACAGTGGATGGGAAAAGCTTAGAATGTGAGAACAGTGGGCTTTGTGGTGGTGGGTGTCAGCCTGGGAGCTTCCTGACTGCCTTGAGACTCCAGGGAGTGAAGAAAGCATCTTGTACAGCCCCTCACTGGACCATGTGAGTAGAAAAAGTAGAGCAGAACCAGGAGAATTTAAGAGAGAAGATATTAAAGAAGCGATTGGAGGGGGGAAGTGTCAATTAGTCTTCAACTTCCTTGTTTCTGGGTTAACAGTCCTAGAGTGTTGTGCTTGCAGCTGAAGAGTGTCTGTGTAACTGCACCTTCCCCTTCTGATTTCCAACAGGAAATCTGGTAGAAGTGGTTTGAGAACTGGAAAAAGGAGAAGCTTCACCATAAATGCTGCAACAAGTCCTGCAGTTAAGACATATAAACCATGTCATATAAGTAGATGTGCACAAACAGAACAGAGTCCCCCAGAATGCATTGATAACTCTGATCTTTACAATATTCACCAATGTTTTCACCTCAGTAAATTAACTTGCCCTCTGTCATCTGCTGTCTGGAGCATGTGCATGGTGTTTCTGAAGCAGGCCAACAGGAAGGGTCACTGCCTGGTTAACTGTTTTACAGACTTCCTCTTCACAGAGGAGCAGAGAGAGGATTTGTGAATGCTGGTCCTCATTGCCAAATCTGCTGTAATTCAACATTTCATGGTGGTCAAATGTTGAAGCGTCAAAGTTGCGCATTTTACCAATATGTTTGAGTGCGTAACTTGATGTTTAACTAGTGACCTAAAGGCTCAGTGCCACTCTCACACTTGCATTGATAATTTCTTGGCAAGAGTAAAAATGTAGTTGACGTGGGGTTTTTTGTTTATTTCTTTACACTTTGATGTCTGCAACTGAAACAAATACAATTTTATTTCTTTGTTAGTTTACTTTTTGTCTTTTGCTGGCACTTGGTTAAAAGCCTTTTTCACTGCTTACCGTCTGTAGAAGCTACTGCTACTAGTTATGAGCTATATTAGTACAGTGTTTTGGCTGCAGTTAGAAAAGGCACTAGTTGTGCCAATGGTGAACATAGTTATGGGCAGACATAGTACCTACTTGACCCTGACACCTAAATGGGCATATGTAACCCTATAGCTCTGCCTTCCCCTCAAGTATCTGTTCTGCCTTGCCCCTCTGCATTTCCCGCCACAGAGATGCATTTGTGCCCCACACCTCTAGCAAAGCCAGCTGCAGAACCCCCACCAAGTGGTTTCTGATCCCTACTCTTACCACAGCCTGTCACATCTATGCAGTTGCTATCTCTCATCTCCATCGCTGGGAAAAGACAGGGATGAGGGCTGCTTCCTCTGGCTGCCCAAGCAGCTGGCATCCTGGGAGAGCAGCCACTGCCCAGCCTCCAGCTTGGCTCAGCCTTGGCTGCCCCTGTAGTGGCTCTGAGTACATGCTGCTCTTGTCACATTGGCTGCCAGAGGAAAGATTATGGAGAGGAAGAGGAAAAAGGAGGGAAATGAGCCAGAAAGAGCACTCCAGACTTTCTGCATCCTCAGGAAATATCCTGAACTCACACCAGAGAGACTACCACCCTTGCTCAACAGTTGCAGTGCTTCCTGCAAAAACTATCTTAGATGCCAAAGAATATTATTTTTTTAAGACTCGGTCCTGAACTGGCTCTGGAGAAATCTCCCAAGGGCTGCTGCTTCAGTGAGTTGTGGTGGTGGGAATGACTGGGTAAGGCTCCAGAGCAACAAAGCAGAGCAGCAGGCACAAGCAGGCTGGAACCTGTCAGGCATGGCTGTGTCCCTGCACAGGAAACCTGTCAGGCATGGCTGTGTCCCTGGCAGGGCCACTGTCCCAGCAGGAGGGCCGAGGCCTGTGTCAGTGGCCACAAGGCAGCCAACCTTTAGGGTTGGTCTCTTCTGTCAGGTGGTGGCAGCATAAATCCATGGGTGACACTTGACCAGTGGAAAAAGAGAAGTGGGAATTCAGAAGCCCATGTTCAAATCCAGAATCTGATGTTGTCCCACAGCTGGGTTAAGGAGCACACTTCCTTGTTTAAGAGTTGAGAGTTTTTGTGAATATCTTTAAGACATGCAGATGTAACACTGGCACTCAGTTTGTTGTGTGTGCACGTCTGTCTATGGATGCTTGCTGTCTACATGCACCTTACTGGTGCAAGTACCAACTGTGTAGATGGTGGAGAGGGAAGGCACTAAAACACTTAGGGAGATTTATTTGTTTTCTTTTTTTGCCAATACATTTTACTGCCTAACCTTAGAACAAGTGTGCAGCTATATTATTACAAAATTGCCTTGCATCTGAGTATCTTGTTTCTCTTTCTGCACAGAAAGATGGTGTATCATTGCATACACATCTATCCGCTGTAACTGAGAGATTACACTGTTTTAACGTGCATGTGTAGACAGAGCAGTACAACTTTATGTGCAGGCAAAGCCTTAGAGGTAAAGACTACACGTTATTGAACCATAGTAGAAATTATTTCTGATAGTAATTTGTAATTTTAATGAGTTATATCCATAAATATTCATTCACACAAAATTGTATGCAGGAATACTGTTAGCTAGGCAAAGTCCTCTGTAAAGGTATGGGTGAGCAAAAGATGTGTAGGGAGTGAGTGAAATGGCTTCCTTCCAAAATTAACATAGGAGATAACTGGTCTCATCAATTAGCATTAATTTGGTGCTACTGCTGTGATAACAAGCACTTGAGAACGTTGATCTCTCTGTTTATGCAGAGCAGTAATGTCTTAGCAGCCTCAGAAGCCCAGACGACTCTGACAGGGAGGACCCTTGAGGCATATTTAGGGTACCTGCCAAGTGTGACGGCGCTTCTCTCAACCCTGCATTCCTCTCTGGCAGTGGAGGGCGTTTTTCACTGAGCCAAACGGGACAAAGGAAAACATCTCCCCGGTGTGGTGCCGCCTCTGGTGCGGTGGGATCGTGTGAGGTCACAAGAGGTGTGCTGGGTGGTGCCCCCAAGGAAGGACTGTGCTTTGCAGCTTGTGCCTCCTGTCCCCTTGGCGCACCTGCTTCAAGGTAGTGGCTCATCACCTCTGCCTGCCAGGATGCCCAGGGCTGTCCCTGGTGAGGTCATGGGAAGTGTTTGAGGTGCTGCATACCGAATGTGAGCTGATAAAAGTCTTGTGGGCAGCATTGCTCATTTGCCCTGGGCCCACTGGCTAAAAATAAATGGGTGATAGTAAGAAAAGGATGTTGGCCAGCTCAGGCAACTCTAACACCAGCAAAAGTTTGCTTATGTTGTGGCTGTCTTTCCTGACCTTCGTTAGCGCAACCACAAGAGCATCAAAATATGCAATTCTTTAAATGTTGCAAAAAAAAAAAAGTGCTGTAATCCTCTGGGTGACTAGTAGCAGAACTGAAAAGGTCTGAAGTGCTGATGAAGAATGAAAGGCTGGAGTATTTCAGGAACTATGAGATTCTTTCTACCCCACAGATGAGAATGTTCCTCAGAGGATGTCTGTGCTGGTTACCATGCTTTATTCCCCTCTGAGAAACTGAACATACAGGGACGGTCCTTACAGATTTCCTTAATGAGCTTGCACTTACTTATGAATTTGCCTTTCTGCGGGGGTGGCGCTTGTCACAGCGTCCCCCAGGGCTCATTACAGGGGATGCTTTCTCCATCTGCATCAATTGCTTGGGATGCTTTCTCATTAGTGCAGCTTGGCCAGGTTTGGCTCTTGGGGGAGAGGAGAGGAATGAAAGAGTTTTCTGGGTGATGAAAGAGGGSTTCAGCAAAAGGCAAAAATAATCCTAAAATTTAATTAGACAGTATTTTTTTTTTAAGTGTGGGAGATAAGCCTGTGTGCCTGTGCGTGCAGCAGGAGGGGGAGAGAGCCCAGTAAGAATCAGAGCCGAGAAGTGCCTGGAGTGCCTGTGTGCTCGCTGCATGTGTGGGTTTCCCCTCTTCCCTCCGCAGCCTCTCTCTGAAGTGCACTCTGGAGTAAAGTTTGCATTTGATCGGGGATCGCCTCACGCTCCGCACGTAGCACTGTCGTTAAGCCATCATCTCGCTGGCCCCGAGCCAGGGCTCCGAGGCGCAGGGGCGGGCGGTCTCTCTAAACTGAACAGCCTTTATTGATACATCGATGCACTGCGCATGTTTACAGCTGCTAATTGGAGACTTAATCTGAATATCCTTGACTGAACTAATTCACTGGCAATAGCCTTTTAAATTTCAGGTCCTGCCGTGATGGTATGCCTGCTCTTCACAGCACGCTAATCGCTTCTGGAGCCGGGGTATTGTCACTGTGTGCGTGCAAGGCACAACGACCCAGTAACATCACAGACCAAAACAGACCAAACATAGTTTTAGGTCAGAGGAGGATGTAAAATAAAGATCTTACCTGATTTTGCATTTGCAGAAGATGAGAGAAATACTTGGAGTACTGGAGAAAAGTGTTAATTGACATGCACACAGACGTATGCAGATTAATTAAGCATACAAGAAAGGAGGTTAATTCTTTTAATTACTACAACAGGCAAAGATGCTCAATGCAAGGACAGTTGTGATCCTATAGCTATTTCAGATTTGTTTCCTTAACTTTCAGCGTTCTTTTTTCTCCTTGCTGTGCCCAGAGGCTGAAAACAGAGAATTTGGGTGGTGGTCCAAAAGCAGTGTTAGGTTACTTGTCTTTTTAAAGAATGTGAGCAGTCTAGACAGTACACAGTGGTAGATGAATGCCTGGGACTCTTTTGTCCAGGAAGCCACAAGTCAGATTTCTGTCCTTGGAAGCCTGGAGATCTTCTTCCATGGTCAGGTCCTTTCACAGTTATCTGAACTGCCTCTTGACTTCAGGATCCCATAGGATCTCGGGAAGTATCCAGCAATGGGGACAGCTCAACAGAACTCACTGCTGTCTCCAAAGGCGCTGGTCCACAAATGCTCTCTATTCTCTTGACAGTTGCAAACGGCCACTGCCTACACAAGGCATGGCTGTTCCCTGCCTTCCCATTTCACAGTGGCACTGCTCTGGCAGCCAGCTTGAACTTGAAGGGCATCCAGATTTATTTCTAAGTGTGTGTTCTGTTAAGAAAAATTAGAAAAAAGCAGTCACAGGCTGAAGCAGTCCTTCACATTAATAGGCTGTGAAAAACTAAATTTTGTTGCCAATCATTAGGAAAGCTTCCTAAACCCCATCACAGATTCATTTAACAGGGAGCTCATTTTTAAAGCAGCATCAATCTGTGATGTGGCTTCCTTACAGGCACATTCCGTAAGATTTGAAAGCTTATTAGAGGCTCCTCGAGCTACGACTAGATAACATGCCAGTCATCAACAGCTGTGTGGCATGGAGATAATCCATGAACAAAGCTTTCATGGGTAGTTCTTTGTTTCTGCCCTTAGTTCTTAGAAGAAATTTAACAAGCAGGAACAGTTTTTTGTCTTATGGTAATTAGAATATTATTGGGTAATAATATTCTTTTGGTTGGTAAGCAAAAATAAACCAGTGTCTTGGCATCTTTGTCCTGCAGATGAGAGAATAGTCTTTCCAACAATTCCCAGTCTCAGGCTGTTATACAAAAAAATTACCAAAAAAAGTGCTTTTTTTGTACCTGCAAACAAYAAGCAAGCTACAATGCATGCAAAAGACAAAATAAAAAGGGAGAGATGAGGTTTCAGCTCTTGGAAGATCCGAATCTGATGATCAAGGTTGCATGTAAGCAATGAGAGGCAAGTACTAGACCACCTAGCTAAGATGCTATCCATGGAAACAGGACTTTTTTTTATACAGTTACAAGTAACTGTTTGATTGAAGACTGATATCCAAGTTATGGTGAGCAAATGAGGAACTGGTTTCTCATGCAATATTGTCACTGAAGCCCATTTCATGTGTTGCATGACTGAAGCAAGCAGGGTTTCACTCCTGCTTGGAACTGGTGATTCCCTTTCCAACAGGCACTAGGCTAATATCTCTGATTTGTTGGTGTTTTAACATAATTTTCTTCTCTCTGTTCCTTCCCATCTCCACAGAGTATTAAGTTAGACCAATTTTCCTAGTTCATGCTTCAGTATAGCAGTTGAGTATTTTAACTTTCATAAATTCAAACAAACTAATATTTAATAATGTTCATGAATATTTTATACTTAGCCATTATAAGCTGTGTGACAGAAAACACTTGGGTGCAACTGGGTGCAAGAAGAAATTACTTAAGAAGCACCCCATTGTGTCTGTGTGTCAGACAAGGCTCAACTGAGAATCTCGTCTTTGATCATGAAATGTCAGACTACTCATGTTCTTTTAATGTGGAGCATGCTGGGTGCCTTTCCCTTTCTGKATGTACAGACTGTGCACATCTATGAACTACAATCAGGCTGAGCACAATATGCATTCAGAACTAGGACAATCGAGTGAACCCTGGTAGTCCTCATTTCATAGAGTACTGGTCAAAAGTGATTTTTGTTGCCCTCAGGTTCAGGACTGAGAACCACATATTGGACTGAAATTTGGGAAGTGTACTGCCAAATGAAAATATATGTGAAAGCTGCAGTGGCTACAGCACTGTTAATTTTTATTAATACCTTGGTTTTCTAGACAACCATCACAGTGATATTGTAGATCAGCATTGCTTTTGTGCCTATAGAGCACCTTTCTTTTAACAGATTTTACAAGTAATTTCTGAATTTAACTGTTTGATGTTCAAGCTGTACACAGAGATGATCTACATCAGGATCAAAAGTAGCTGCTGTTCAGCAATATACAGTATAAATGTATAGAAACATTCTGTACTGTATACAGTACAGAAAATGGAAAAGCATAGTGTGGAGACTTTAGCTTAATCTGCAAGGATGGTTAGTGTTGGCAGGGTAGAGTTACACAGGTCAGGATTTTCTATGCTGGTTGCAAAGGTCATACTAATTTGGAGAGGAAAATACAGGATTAGTATGGAGTTTTACAATACCACCTATACAGTCTACACTAGGAGTGCACTGGGGCCCTGGCTTAGTACTAGTGGGCACTTAGAGGTTCTACTGACCTGGTGTCACCACTGCTTGCCATTAAGCAGTGTTTGTTTCTACTTACAAGCATCTTCTATCTGAGATATTTTTCTGAAATGTTTTGTTCCAAGTATCAGGCTGCTCTAGCACTGCTTATTTTTTGAAATGTAGTAGAATTATGTCTTGCAGCATGATCCTGGCCATCAGCTAAGAGAATTTGTTTTTCTCATTGCTAGAAGCACTGGGAGGCAGGGAAAAATCCTCTCAATGGAACAGTTGTTTTTTGGGTTTTTTTATCTGCCTTCAAATTTTGGTAGTGTCTTGCAGTTTGACTTGCAGATTTCTCTGGCTGACTTGAGTGTAATACTTAGACTGAATGATAGATAACTTGTTTTTGCAAGCTTCTGTGCAATGTAGAATTTACTGATGATTTCTGGGTCCTTACTAAAGTTGGTAATTGCTGCTTGTTTAACTTCTGGTTGATTTGCACCCTCTTGGGAAAGCTAACATTCCTGAAAATGACAGTGCAGAAGCTTTAGTCTTGATGATTTGCTTTTCATTTTCCAGGTTTTGTAGGGTTTAATTTAAGACAATTGACTAGACTACCAGAGCATTGGTCTTCATATGGTGGTATGTATGTGGGACTCCAAAGGCATGCATCTGGATATCAGTTTTTAACTGTTCAGCTGTTGTGTAAAACAAATTCTTATATTTTAACTTAGAAATGGAGAGTATTGTAGAATTTTTCTGAGTGCTTACACTGGGAAGTTAAGCCAACCAAAAGTCATTGTAATGGATTGTATTGGAAAAAAAAAAAAAGTTAGGTACATTCCTGCTCATTACTGTCTGCTATAGTTAATTAGTTTAGGTTTGGAGTTGGTTAACAAAGGGAGGAGTTGCTTCCAAAAATGGAGTATGGACACAATAGCCAAAAGTATAAGAATTTTTTACTAACACTCCACGTGCACACCTGGTAAATGGTTTGATTATTGTGATTGAGCCTCTGGCTTTTGTAGCTAGACTGCACTAAACTGACAAATACCAGTGTTCACGAATTACCTAAATTAAGTCTGGGTCATGCATCTCATCTCCTGTTTCTTGTTTGCTTTAAATGAATTCAAAAGTACTGCTAACAGCTGGAATCTCTGCTGAGGCCAGCTTGGTCTGCTCTGGAGCTACTCCAGCCAGTGCTCTGATAAAGCTTGATATCATTTCAACAGTCTCTAGGAGGACCAGAATGATTTCCCTTCATTGTTTCATTCTAATATTCAGTGTGCCAGGAAAAAGGATATTTCACTTCTGCTTTTCTCCTTTTGCTGCTGCTACTAGGAAACTTTTTTTCTCTTTGCTTTTTTGAAAGTTAAGCTATAGTGTGGCCAATAGTTTAGGATTCTGTGGGAATTGTTCCACTTAATCTCCATGGACTGAGTGTTGCAGTTGCAAAAGGTGCACACTCTAAATAAATAATGCATCAATGTTGGAGACAAAGCACATGTTCTGCTAAGAGAACATATTACGTGGGGGAGGCCAGGGAAAACTGGCCTTCTACCCAGATTCCATAGTAAATAAAGCACCTAAATCCCTTTAAGGATCTGGCCTGCAGTCTATTGTTCAGCAGCTTTTTGATTGTGGCATTAAAAAATAGTAGTAATATTGGATTGATTTTTAGGCAGTTCAGTAATCTTGGAGTAATGTCTACTCTCCAAAGAGAGACTTAAGGCCTCCATAACTTTGTGTTGTACATAGACTTAAAAATGAGGTATTATTGGTCAACAAAGTTGTACTGCTGTCGTGCATCACCCCTCTGGTATGGTTGGCAGAGCTCTGCCCAGCTGGGCCTCACCGGTGGCGTGGCTGCACCTGCTCTTGGCAGCAGCTGTGCCGGTGGCAGAGGTGAGCACCCAGCTTCCCAGCACAGCCCTCCTCCCTGCCCATCTGTTGGAATCACTGCCCCCTCTCCTTTGCACTCTTAGCTCCCAGGATGTGTTGGGTTTGCAGGGCAAGGTTTTGGTAGCTGGGGGGTACCAGGGTGGCTTTTGTGAGAAGCTGCCAGAAGCTTCCCCCATGTCTGACAGAGTCCATGCCAGCCAGGTACAAGACGGACCCACTGCTGGCCAAGTAGAGAATTTGGGTGTGAAATTGAGCCTGGGAAGAAGGGAGGGGTATCTTATGGTTTGGTTTTATTTCTCGTTGTCCTACTCTGATTTGATTGGCAATAAATTAAACTAGTTTCCCCAGGTCCAGTCTGTTCTGCCTGTGAGAGTAACTGCTGAGTGATCTTTCCCTGTCCTTATCGACCCGTGAACCTTTCGTTATATTTTCTCTCCCCTGCTCAGTTGAGGAGAGGAGTGATGGAGTGGCTTTGGTGGGCACTAGGGTCGTGTTTCCCAGTGTATGAGGATCCTGTTTTGCAAAAGGTTACTATTTTAATTGTTAGACCTAATTCAGCTTGCTGCGCATGGGATGGGTGAAGGGAGCACCTGCAGGAGGTGCTGTGCTAGCTGCTGGGATGGGGGAATGCATGAGGTGGGCTATCCTCACCAGTGAGGGCACAGCTCCCTCAGATACAGCTGACTTGTGGTTTCCACCAGACTTATGCCCCTAACAAACTTGTTTTGAGCACTAGGCTGTAGGCTGGCTTTTACTGCTGTTATCAGGCTAATAGTGAAATGTTGTGCAGCTGTGGAGCCATTTGTAACAGCAGAATGACAACAGAGCAGACAGGATCTACAGCAAGACATCTACCTACCTGCCAGGTGTTGATGGAAGAGGACTTATTGCTTGGAATTAAAGGTACTTGCTTTTGTTTAGCATAATGTCCTGCCCCTGCAGGCCACCACTCTCCAGGCATCTGTGGCCTGAGGTGTGGAGAAGTGGACCCTGGTGACTTACTGCTGCCTGCAGGTACTGTTCTGATGCTTGTTAGGAGGAGCAAAGTTAATTCATACATGGCTGATTCCTGTGGATAGATTTTGTTCTTGGTAGCAGAGGGTTCAAGGGATCCACTGTGCTGGCTGACAGTAGCTTCTGTGCTGGTGTTTGTTGGCACAGTAAAATTACCTTGGTGATTAAAGCAGCATGTGCTATACTGTAACTGGTCATGTGTCCCATGAGAACAGCATGACTTTGGCGTGTGCTTGGAAGAAGAAAACAAGACTTCTGGGGTTCCCAGATAAAAATTTCAATTGCTCTTAGTAAACCTATATCAACTACATTATGAACTGTGCATGGCGGATCATTGGGGGAGGTCATGCAAATGGTGCACAATCGTATCCTCATTTTGTGGGACAGGCATGTACACTACTGTTGTATCCAAAGTTAGGATATTATGGTCTGAATGGATAGAAAACTAGATGGGTAAAAAACTGATTGGACGGTTGACTTGGAGGGTCAATCAGACATCTTATACCTGGAGGCTGGTACGGAATGGAGCACCACAGGGATCTATAACGGGACCTGTCCTGTTAACCACCTTTGTTCCTGTTAACCTGAAGCAGATGGCAGAGTACACTCTCTTTAAGTGTGCAGAAGACCCCAAACTGAGGGGGACCCATAGATACCCTTGAGGGCAAGGCTGCCACCTAAAGGAACCCAGAGGGACTGGGGGAACAGGCCAACAGGAGCCTTATGAAATTAAACACGGGCGAATGCAAGTCCTGCCCCTGGGAAGGAAGAGCCCCTTGCAGCAGTACAGACTAGGGGCTGCCAGCAGCGCTGCTTCCCAAGGGAACCTGGGAACCCTCAGGTGGTCCTGGTGGTGAGCGAGCTGAACATGAACATACAGTGTGCTTCCTGCACAACATATTTATGGGGGGACAGCACATAGATTGAAGGGAGTGATTGTCGCTCTCTTCTCATCTCTGCGGAAACTGCATATGAACACTATCTGCAATTTTCCAACTGAATTTAGTCCATCATTTCCCATCACTCTTGCTGCTAATACTGGCAAGCAATCTGGAGATGTCAGAGAAGTGGGAACAAGACTTCTATTGCAACGGCTTTAGTGGTGATCGGTATCACTACCAAGAAGCCCCGGCAGTGAAGAAGTGGCTCTGAGATGAAGATCTAGTATCCTACCAGCAGTCTAACTTGCTTTTGCCTACATTCTGTGTAGACTGCTAATGATGTTAACTAACTTTAATATGTTTTTGCTGTAAAAAACCTTTTAAAACTTGTTGATTGTCATGTGGTTTGGAGTAATTCATGTTAGGCTTATCTCATCATTCAAGGTGAAATTTAAACCATGAATTAAGCGATTGTATCAGCAAGTCTGATGATGATCAAAGAGAGAAGTATGCTCTGAAAGCTGTTTGGTTAGTTCTGTGGCTCAGTCCGTGACAGCAAACATGCACTGCCCTGTGCAAACAGCACAAAGGAGTTGCAGCTTTTGGCAGACTTTGCTCTATGGACTTTTACCCACACCTCCTGGGGACCCTCACTTTGTGTTGGACAAAGGGGTGTATATAACAACGACTGGAAGATATGAATAGAGAAGGATGTTGGTAGTAAACCATGACATACTGGGATTGCTTTCTACTTTCATTATGACTGGAAAATCAGTTTTGCAATGATAGCTTATCTTTAGAAACCAAGCAAACTTCAGCTGAAACTGCCGCAAAGTCACGTAGCTTGTAAATGACAAAAAGCTTGTAACATACATACTAGTGCTTTAGTTTAATTCATTTTTTTTCTTCTATTTTAATGTATATATTGTAAATTATGAAGAATATTTCTTTTCCAGTTTGGAATTTCACATTGGCTGACCTGTCCTGTGAAAGAAGTTTGTACAAAGATACCTTCTGGTGTTGTCTGCTCTAGGTTTTGGATTGATCATCTGAAAGATACTGAGCCAAACTGGTGGTGGGAGGATGTTTAGCAATTTAAAACTGAAGGGAGGCATCTTGTGGTATTAATTATTTTACAATCTTTGTCTTTCAGGCTATGGTTGCTTGCTATCCTGGAAATGGAACTGGGTATGTTCGTCATGTGGACAATCCAAATGGTGACGGACGTTGCATCACCTGTATTTATTATCTGAATAAGAACTGGGACTCCAAGGTGAGTAAGCCATAGGGTTGATGCAGAACATGAAGGAAAAACTACTTCGGAAACAGAGCTTTGGAGCTGTCCATTGTTTTTGTGAACTCTGATGAACTTCTGAACAGCTGGTCTATTCTTCATATCCTTTTTTTTTCTGGGTGTTTTTGGCAGTACTTTGGAAGTAAGAATCTGAACTGTTTTCTTATTATCCTCTGTTCCATCCTACACGCATACTGTTTTGTTGCTATAAAATCAAGGTTCTAAGCACTGGGCTGCATGCTCTTAACACTTTGTTTAGAGGAAACAGCAGAAAAAGAAAAACAATCCACTACAGAATAAGTGGATTCTGGGAGCAGAGTAAAATGACAGCCCAAATTTTTGAATTTGTCATTCCTGATACTTCAGGCTAACCTGCAGAAGATATTCAGACAGTTCCCTTTGTGATTTTCTTCTTTATGAAGCAATGGGGCTTAGTAAGAGGAACAAACATGTGGTTTGATTCCACCAGTGAGTCTCTTGACAGGACAGAGCTCTTATTTCTGCCTATATTACTACGAGGCAGTTGCATCAGCCTTGAATGTAGCATACCTTTAAATTAGAAACAGAAGAAGGATTTGTAAAATTGCAGGACGTCTCTTTACAATTCTGTTGTCATAATGCAGCACAAACCATTCACATGGGTTATCTATTGAAAATTGTCCAATGGTTTTTGCTTCTCTAACCTCTTTTTAGGCCAATATGGTCTTTAAGTACATGTAAATACTATGAACTCCCATAAGTGAGTTTAGATATAGAGACAATGCCATTGAAAAATGTGCTGTTGCAGAAAACCATATCCCTTTACAGAAAGTATGACAGTGAAATATCTCAATGTAATAAAATGAAGGAGGAGACGTGGGAGGAAATGCAAATATCAAATTTATTTTGTGCCTTGCACACTTATTCAAAGAGTGAGGAAGCACCCAAGTGAGCACTAAGAAAAGCTAACTGAAGTCCAGGACACTGATGGAGTTTATTATGTAGGTGTGACGGTGATTTTATGCAAGTGTATGCTGGAGGAGGTGTAACATAACAGTATAATCATACTGGGCTTTGAAAGCAACCATGTGACCTTAAACCTGACTTAATAGTTTCTCACTGAGGTCTGCACGCGGCATGGAG
Organism: Amblyornis subalaris; assembly: GCA_018881555.1. NCBI lineage: Eukaryota > Metazoa > Chordata > Aves > Passeriformes > Ptilonorhynchidae > Amblyornis > Amblyornis subalaris. Next base: position 9,157,059 of record JACAXG010000019.1, read on the forward strand.
GTACCATGTCAGGTCAGTGCTTCTTCCCTGCACTCTGTGGTGCAGCATAAAAGTCTCCAAAGAGACCTCTAACAGTGGCAGGGAGGAGGCAGGGTTCATTTTCATCTTTTGAAGTTTCTAGAGTGTGTGCAGATCACCAGACCTTTTCCCTGAAAATCATGGCACATGGAAAGACAGAAATTATATGGTAGAGAAACCAGGCTGTGTTATAAGAAGGGAAAATGGTGGCTGAGACCTATCATGCATTTGAGAAGTTTTACAAATCTAACAGTAGAATAGACTTCATTCTTCCCAGGGTGTAAAAGTTAATTCCTAAATAATAAGATGCAGGTTCTGAAATACCATGAGCAGTATCTAGCAATTGCTGGGAAGAGAGCCTGACCTCAGACTGGTCAGGTGGAGCAGCTCTGTGGTATTCACTGGTTCTAGAGATGTGACTGGGAGCTCAGATGTTTCCCACTGTTTGCTGCAGGGCTGGTGTTATCTTTATCTTGGTTCATTTACTTTAGACAGAAGCTTATGCTGAAACATTATAAACTGTTTGGGAAAATCAAAGAGATACAGTAAGGTTTTCCAGTGTTGTCACATAGCTGTCATGTTTATCATTAGATGTTTATTCCCCAGTTGTTAGGTGTTGAGGAGGGAGAAATAAGTAATTTTTCACATGAATGTGTCACTGTTTATATGAGTAAAAAGCAATCTTTCATGCTCTTTCAGCTGCATGGTGGAATTCTTCGAATATTCCCAGAAGGAAAGTCCTATGTAGCAGATGTTGAGCCAATTTTTGACCGATTACTTTTTTTTTGGTCAGATCGAAGGAACCCACATGAAGTCCAGCCTTCTTATGCAACCAGGTAAGTAGCATATTTGGTATTGATATTTGGCTAGGAAAAAAACCCAGAGCATCTCTTCTACCCATATTTGTGTCCAAAATTATGGCCATCATGTTTAAATCCATGTGCATAAAAAATAGATTTTGAGTGAATTTTCTGGTTTTGGGTCACTGGGAATTCTCTCATTAAATAAGGAAGAGCAAGCTTGAATGATACATTTCCTTGTGTGATGGAAAAAAAGGCCTTTAACCATTGACAGGAGAAATCTTCCAAGCCAGGCATAGCTATTTAGCTGGGAGGTGCTGGGTCATTCTTTTGCCCTTGTAACACTGTAGGGATTGTTGGGACTACCATCTGTCAGCAGGCTGTGAAAAGCTGATGTGGCGCAGGGCAGCCCCCAAGCTGCCTACAGGCGTCCCAGAACAGAAAAACATGCAAAGGTCTGGAAGCTACTTTTGCCCTCTGTTACCAGGGGCTGTGCTCTCTTTTATGCCTCCAAGCAGAAATTCTCACCTATATTTTTATTTGAGTTGTTAAAATACACACTAAAATGCTAACTGTTTGCCTATAAAGATGTCATTTTCATCCTATTTTTTCAGTATACTAATCTAGTTTTGTTTTTTGCTTTCTCCATGAGCACAAAACTCCAGTGCTCTATTTTAATATCAAAAGTGGAAACAACTGTGAGGTTTCTTTCTTTTATAGATATGCCATGACCGTGTGGTATTTTGATGCCGAAGAAAGAGCAGAAGCCAAAAAGAAGTTCAGGAACTTAACTGGTATGATTTTTTTATAAATGTTCACCAGAAACAATTTAATGCATTTTGATATTTCTAAAGTCAGAGACAGACCAGGAATGATTCTGTAGCTAGAAGGGTATGTAATACATTTTTAGAAAACTTTTTCACCTCTAATCACTAGTCAGTTATTTTATGCAAAGTGAAGAAGTAGTGACAGAAGATTCAAGCTTGGCCCTAGAATCCCTGATTAATGAAATGGGGAAAATGGGAGAGACAGTTTCTGATTTGAGGCCCAAATGACTGAGATTTTTTCCAGCTGTGGGTGGCTACTCCAGTCACAGGGAGTCAGCTCTTCTGTTTTTTGGGAAGTATATTTTGCCTCCTCCAAACCTTGTTTAGCACAAAGTCATGAGACTTTCACAAACAGTTTAATAATTGTGTTCTGTAAATGTTCTGGATGAATAGGGTCTGCCTTCTGTATTAAGAAAGGGCAGAAGCCCACAAAGAGGTGACCCCAGCTTTCTAATGGCAGCCACACTGCCCGCTACTGTAGTAATGGCATATGAGTCATGGTCTGAGTCACCCAGATGTGTTCCAACAGCCCACCTGGGACCATGATCAAAGGTTTGCTGTTCGGAGCAGTTTAAGATCTGGTCTTCAAGGGCTGCCCCAGGCGGTTCCTCAAAATACAGTATGGAGAGCACTTGCCTTTTTTAAAATGTGTGCAGGTGGCTAAAGTTGTAATTAGTCAACTGAATTTCAGAACAGACTTGTCATCTCTGTAGCTTATATGCAAAGCAAATACTGGCTTCACCCTTAAAGAGGATCATGAACAAGAGGCCAAGGAGTGGTAGGGGAAAGTAGCGCTGATCTGAGAGTTTACTGGGCTACGTAAGTATTTTGTGAGTCAGCTTCAATTTCAACATGACAAATGTACAAGATCTTTGTGTGACTGTCCTTATTAACATGCTGTTGTATCATATAGCAGTTCAGTCCACATAGTGGATTCATGCCATGATTCTGAAATGGAAAGTGTTGTCCATTGAAAACCAACCAACTTTTTTCTGTTTCTGAGTTTTCAGATGAATACAGTCAGAACTGTATTCTGGTTTAACCACTTCTTGCTTTTTCTTCTTTTTGGTGTAGATGCAAGGAAGAGAGAAGCACCTCTTAATGAAGACTAATCAACTGTTCATGAACTCTTTGTGAGGAAATAAGATCCCAAAGATGACTTCCATTTCCAGCAAACAAGGGCAAATCATTGTTATGCACGAGAATGCACTGGTTGTGTCTAGCATGTGCATCTTATGCTGATGGTACTTAAGGCAGCCTCCTGTCGTTCTGCATCTGGCAGAAGGAAGATTTGTTTTCTCTTTGCCTTTTGCTGGAAAAAGTAACCAGGGTTTAAAAAAAAGAAAAAGAGTATCGCTAAGCCTAGTGGTAGTGGCTCAGCCAACTGGCTTTTGATCACTCTTGTAACTAAGATAATGGTCATTTGAACTAGTGGTAAAAACCTGAGTCTTATTTGCACTTTATGGGGAAAAAAAATTCTAGTTCAATGGGAAGAAGCTTTGAAAGTTTAAAATCAGTGGCAGACTGCTAATAGGCACAGAGAGATATTGGACATGTGGAATTAAATTGGATATTTGTAGAGTGTCATTTTACGGTCTGTCCCAAATGGACCTGTTGATGTACTGTTCATCATTTTGTTGCGCAGAACATTGGTTCAACTCTTGAATAACTTGACTTTCCAGATTTTTGTCTACACAGTCATTGCATTTTCTGGATTTTGTTTGCTTTTCAAGAGGCAATTTCTAGCTGTGTGGTTGTGCTGCCCTTTCTGTCCCAAGACTGAGGGGAAAATAGTTATGTATCTGTTCACAACTTTATAAAACCATTTTTTTTCTGTTTTGAGCAGGATGGGTTGTATGTTTTCTGTTTTCACAGTTTGGTAAAGCAGCTGTTTACTCCCAAACATCTGGTAAACTTAGAAGGCTTATGGCACAATACATTGGCACTAAAGGCCAATGATATGTAGAGTGTTTGCTTTGCGACTTCTTCATCTGCTATGTTCCATATGGCACAGATATGAATCTGAAAGGAAAAGATATGCCTGGCASTCTGACAAATATATGATAAATAATAGGTAACTTAGACTTGATTTTTATTTTTTAGTGAACACACTTGTTTAATTTTGCATGCATATGTAATTTGAATGAAACTGCAATTCYGTTTCAATTGATCTGTTATGCCAGGTAACTACTACTGCTGTGCCCAAGCTGTGAGATCAGAGTTATTCAATGGCAAAGCACACATTTTTTTCTCCATTATTTTTTTAAACTTATTAAGCTCAATGAGTAACTGGTGACCTATCTCCAATCTGTCTAAGCTTCTAAAACCAGCACTTACTATGCGGTTCAGAATAGCTCTTAATGAAGCTGAGAGCTGGCAGTGGATGTATTTATCACTCACACTAATTGTTCTCAACGTAATACACTCGCATTCATTTTTATCTCATGTTGTCAGTGTGTATGTCTGACCCTATTAAATGTTCCAAATTAGATGCCCTCTTCAGGGTCCCATATTTTCCTGTGCCACCTCCCCGTGGTGGTGGTCTGTCTGAACTGCTGGCCCCTGCACTGCTTCCCCACGCTGTGCTGGGCTGTCGTGCTGTGATGAGGCTGCACTTGAGCTAGGGAGTGGAAAAGTAGCATGCAATGGCAACTATTAAATGTCAGCGACAGAAGGGTATCAGCTGCATAGGCCAGAAAAGAAATAACTTTCATGACATAAAAAATGATAATAGAAATGGAGTATTTTTCAAAGCAGTTTTATCTCTTAAAGAAAAAAAAGCTGAGAATCCTCCAGCCTGTCCATGAATGCTGAATGTAAATACAATAGTGCTAAGAAACTCCTTATTCTCTCTGGCTTCTCCCAGAGATCCTGCTATGGTCTTATAGGCCTGACCACTGTGCACCTTAAGAGAGGACTATGAGGGAACATGTGTGACAATATTCTTACAGCTCAAGACTAGAAAAAGACAAAGAATCTGATAGATGTCCTTTAATGTTAGGAAAAACATTATTCCACTAGAGTAGCTTCTAAGTAACACACCAGAGCCTTGAAGGAAACTTAGTGATAACTTGAAATTCTCATTCTGAAATGTTCATGTGGGAGGAGAAAGAGTTTGGGCTCTTCCTTGAGAGTGAGAGGTAACCTTTTGAAATGTGAGAGTTATTGAAAAAGGGGGCCCACAGGATTATTATTTTAAAAAAGTGGTGGAATAGAACCTGTTGTATGACTATGCAAAGTTGATAATGGCATGTAAATTTGAAACTTCTGCATGATTTTAAAAGGAGGAAAACCAGCTAAAACAGAGCAGAGCAAATATTGTTTTGCCTCTAGAAACTGTAACCTTAAAAATGAACTAGAAAGAGTTGTTAATACACATCTTACTGGAGCCTGGAACAGTGGAGAAACAATGTGGTGGGAGGGGAAAGGCCTTGTGTAAAGGCTGAAAAAGGAAGGTACTTCAGTTACCACTGTTGCTACCACCAGGTTTCTGCAGTGATGAGCAACACGTGTGGTGGATGGAGCATGGAGCAGTACAGTTGCATTTATTGTAAATAAAGTACATTTTTTCATTTTTAGCCAATATCTTCCTCATCTGTACAGAAGACAGGGCAATTATTCTGTGGCAGAGAGCATTGTCTTTATTAACACAAGTAATCAAGTGCAAAAAAATTTGAGGGCATGGGATCTTGAAACCAATTCCTCAGTCCTCTTTCAGATCTCTACCCTGTTTCCAGTGGGATGATCTCCTTGAAGATGCTGTAGTTTAATTGGAGGTAGGCTATGTGGGGTGTTGGTCATGTAGGAATACACAGGTCTGATGTTTTCTATATAGATTTCTCTTGCCTGTCTCTGGAATTGTTGCAAACTACTCTGCAAGTGTGAGGGAAGCAGGCTGCTGCAGTGGGGAGGGCATTTCAAAGAGGCTCTTTTCCTTGTGTTTTGTCTTCATAGCAAACTGTTTGAACCATATGGCTAAACAGCATGTGTCAGCCAGTTATGAAAAAGAGTGCTTTCTCTAAGGCATTTAACTTTTAATCCTCCAAAAGTTCTGGTTTGGTTTTGTTTTTTTTTTTTTTACCTTTGGGTAATATGCCTTCATCATTCATATCTGCGAAGATGTTTCATGCCACATGTACACGTCATGCAAGTTTTTGATGGCTCTTTAAGAAACATGGTTGCCTTTTCAAATGCAGTTGCATGGGAAAAATGTACAGAGCCACTAAACCACAGTTTTCAACAGGTGGTTTTTGTTGTGGAGGGAGGAATAAGGCCAGGAGACAGTGCTGAAAATCAGGAGACTATTTTTATTCTTAAACCTGTGACCACTGGCCTTTTGAGCAAAGTAGCCTCTAATAAATCTTTTTCGCTAGATTACTTCTAGTTCTATGAGGAATGACTTCTATAAAATGGTGTCTAAAAAGATCCACTCTTTTTTTTCCTTATATTTTTAAAGAGTTTTAGTCCCTTCTGATTGCGTTTTTTAAAATGTTGGAATATATTATATGTATTTCTTGTTGTTGCAAAATAGCTGGCTCTAACACCACTTGCATCTAGAAGAAAATGTGTCTATTTGCAGGCAAATAATTAGTTCTACTTTGACTGCGATGTACTCCCAGCATATATCTGAGAGTGAGTTACGACTATATCTTGTCTTGTCAGGTTGTATGCTGGTCAACAATGCTGGCACTTTGCATTGGATTAGTGTAGAAACACCTAGTACTATTTTACCACACATCACATTTGGTGTTCCTGTTACTATAAAAAAAAATGTAGCAGGAGTCAATAAACACTGGGTCATGTTAAACATTGTCCTGTGCAAATCTCTTCAGTCTTGTGTCTTACTGTGGCCAGGGGTGCGATGGGTGGGTGCAGTGCCACGTAGCTGCATGTAGGGTGATGGCACTGCAGAGGTAACACTGAATTCTGTATCCACAGCTGTCTTCTGCTGTTGGAGAGACCTTTTTTGTTGCCCTCAGCTTGGCATATTTCCTTGGTCACTTCCTACTATTTTGAAGTTATTTACCTTGCTAGTGACCCTCTTCTTGAAATGTCTGTTTGTTTTCACGCTCCTGTTGAACCAGATAACATTCTCACGATTCAATTGTTGTCTGATAAGTTTTATTTTTAACAGTGTTCACATCCTCCCCCAGCTACTTATCCAGTCTGAATCCCACAGTTTTCTTCTGTGGCTGTGTGGGAGATTTCTCCTCACTCCCACTAACAGTGCAGTTGAATGAAAGCCAGGGCATTTTCACTCATTTGGTAGAGCTGTGAACTTTTTGATTGCTTTGCAATGTTATGAATAGTGAGAATTTCCCTTTTCCTATTTAAAACGTGGTATCTATCATGGAGGGCTTGGATTTGACTTTTTTTTGTTGTTTTTGTTAGAGGGAAGAGGTGTCTAAATAATTTGCCATTTATTTAAGCATTTCTTTAGACTGAGGAGTTCTTGGAGCATATGGAGAAGACCTAAGGAAGGCAGAGGGGTTTCTCTTCTGAGCATGCTCCTCACAGGGTGAAGGTTTGTAGGGACAGCTTGAGAAGAAGCTGGCTGTTGGCCATCCAGCTGCCAAGGACTTTGACCTCTGACTAAACTTTCTCTAAGCAAATATGTTTGCAGTAATTGTTATCTTACAGCTATTTAGGGGTTTCTTTCCTCCCCCACCTACCCAAAGGGATATGGCTAAATATATTTGCACTGACAATTCTCATGACTCTTGAGAATGCATCTGAAATCAGAGGTTGCACTGAAAATTGCATAGTAGCATGACAGTGGAAGAGAGGTTAGTAAAAATTGATTCCCCTTTCCCACATAATGTTGTCTCTATGGAATACTTCCACTTCAGAGAGCTGGTAAAACTCCCATCCTCTTCCACAAAGCATAGATAGAGTTTTTTATCTGTCTTGTGGAAAGCAGGGATAATTTCATCTGCATGTGTGCTTATTTTAAACGAAGCTGGAGATGCTGAATAAACTACACTTGGTCAACTGCAGTCAACAGCAGTTTTTATGTGGTGGTGAACACAGTCAGTGTCAGCATGCCCAGAGCTCCTTTGCTGGGCACCCACAGTCTTTCTGCTAGAGGAGGCAGTTTGTGATCCCTGATCTTAGCCAACACCCCGGACGCTGATTTGACAGAAGGGGAGTCAAGACTGTAACTGGCTCTTAAAAGCCTGCTATGTGTGGGGCTGCTGAGAAACATGGAAAGAAAGACCCTGTAATCCAAACTAGTAGAGCTCTGAAGATCACTTGTGGTTACATGAGTTCACAGCTCCCATCAGGAGGCTGGGCAGAGGGAGCAGAGCAGAGAAGCTGCCTTTGAAGCCCGGCCCAAGTTATCCCCAAGAAGAGCAGCCAGCTGCGAGCACATGCCGTGGGAGCCCATGCAGAGGCTGGTTGCTCCTGCTCTTCAGGATGGGTTGTCCCTTCCCTGGCAGAGGACGTCGAGATGTTAAAGCTGATGAGAGACAATGCTTACTGTCATTGTCTCCTCTTGCTGAACCAAGAGGTTGATTAGCTTCCTAAAAGGGACTTGGCAGTCCCTGCAGCACTCAGAGGTTGTCTGTCAAGGACATGGTGCTGATCTACCTTGTGCCTGGGAAAGATCTGGTCAGAACGTAACCCTGGGGGCTTGGTGTGGCATGCAGTGCCAGCAGATTGCTTTTAATTTGCTAAACACTGTACTTCATGGCAGCTTTGACACTTGTCCCACCTTTATAGTGGTTCCGTGGATGACCTGTATTCATCACTGTGATACATGGTAACACACCGCCCCATGCTCCAAGCAAGGGAGAAAATGCCTGCTGTTAAGAGGTACCAGGAACTTCTCTTATAAGAAGAAAAAAAATCAAGGAAGAATGAAGAAAGATATCTGAACAGACATTTAATAGTCAAAGGAAGAGTCTTAACAGACTTAAGCTCGGCTGTCTTCAGAGAGTTTTCAAAAGCGTACTGCAAACACTTCTGTTTCAAAGCTTATGCTCCTTTATCTATGAGAAGCTAAACACTGGCTAATTCTTTAATTAGTTCCCAAGAAGATATTTTTCTCTGTAGCAAAAGCTTGCTACAGGATAATTATGTCTTTAGTTTAAAAACAAGTGTCAATACAGAAAATTGTTTTGATTTCTTTGTTTTTGAATGTGTTATTTTGCCTTCTATTTAGCTTCCACTCTCTTCGTTCTCACCTGCAATATCTTTCCTTGATTTGGGAAAGGGTGATTATTTTTTTCTCCCTGCGTTGCAATCCTAATGCATGGACATGACAGAGCCAAGCCAGTGCTGTTGTCTGTGGTGCAATTGTACATGTTCAGTGCAGGGGCCCCTCACAGGGCCAAGGCGATGGAGGTATCTCAGCCGCCATCAGTTAAGCAGCTCAGCTTATTAAACTGTAATAACCATGTAGASTGAGTGCCCAAGTGCTACCCTGCATGTCAAAGACCTACAATTGGAGCTTCCCAACCTCCTGCCTATAACCATAGTCATCTACATTTATTTTAGCAGGGTTTCCCAAAGCATCAACAGCTCTCCTGCTAGATGGTCAAGAGCTGCCTCAGTCTTGACAGTGCTGAGCGGGCATGAATCTTCTAGTCCCATGTGGACTCTGTGACTTAACCCCAGCCAGCAACCGAGTACCACACAGCTGCTCACTCACTCTCCCACTATCTGGATTGTGGAGAAAATCAGAAGGATAAAAGCTGGAAAATTCATGGGTTGGGATAAACATGGTTTAATAGGGAAAGCAAAAGCTGTGCATGTAAACAAAGCAAAAAGTTAAGTCACTGCTTCCCACGGGCAGGCAGGTATTCAGCCATCTCCAGGACAGCAGGGCCCCATCAAGCATAACGGTGACTTGGGAAGACAAGCATCATCACTCCAAATGTCCCCCTCTTCCTCTTTTTCCCCCCCTATTTATACACTGAGCATGATATCATATAGTCTGGAATATCCCTTTGGTCAGTTGGGGTCACCTGTCCTGGCTGCGTCCCTTCCCAACCTCCCATGCACCCCCAACCCCCTTGCCAGGGTGRCAGTACAGAAAGCAGAAAAGGTGTAGACTCTGTATGAGCATTGCTCAGCAGTAACAAAAACATCTCTATGTTATCAACACTGTGTTCAACACAAATCCAAAACACAGCCACTGTGAAGAAAATTAACTCTATCCCAGCAAAAACCAGCACTGAGACCAAAGCAGGAAGGAGAGGAGCTGCCCCCTCTACCCTTCTCTGGTCGCTCTCTGTCAGTGCATGGATGCAGGATGCCAAAGGTCAGAAACCAGGCTTCCCCAAGGAGAGTCAGACTGGCTTCATTCATCCCACAGGAGAAGATCCTCAGTATTAGGCTACACAGCATGTCCATGGGGTGAGGGAGGAGTGTGACCTTTCTGGTGAACCCACTGAAGTTGTTACATTTCTGAGGGAATAAATATCTTTTCATTGATTCAAGAGGAAATTTATGTGAACTCGGATATTGTGGCTTCTGTCTTCAAGAAAGATGTGGAAAAAAATGTTCCCCTGTCAGTCCACTGGAAAAAAAATTAGTATGATCAGAGACCTACAAAATATAACCTGTGAGAACAAGCTAAAAAACCTGGTACTGTTCCTTCCAAGGACAAGGAGAGTAGGAAGACAAGTGAAGGAGGAAGTAAAAGCATTATAATGCAGGAAATGTTACTGCAAAGAATAAGGAAGTAGTTTGTTCTCTATACCTGTGATGCGTAACAGAAATAATGGGATAAAATTGCAGCAAGGAAGCTACGAGTCAGCTATTGGGAAAAGCTTTCTTCTGGCAGGGACACTGAACCACTGGAGTGACTGAAGATGTTGTGGAGATGCCCCGACCAAAGATTTGGTTGGAGAAATGTCTGCCAGGAATGCCAGTAAGTAAAGTGATTTTTTTTTTCTTGGAGCAGTGAGTAAGGACCAACCAGCATAAATGACATGTCCTGTGTCATGGCAAGGTAAGCATTATTTTGGAGCCTGCGTGGTCGAGGCATCCCGTGAATAGAAGAGGTTTGAGGCTGTCTTATTCCGGTGGAAGTTTATGGAGACCACTACCATGCATTGTTGCAGAACTAGGCCGGGGATGCCCTTCCCATGGAGTGAAGTTCATCCACAAGCAGTTGTTCTCCCCTGCCCTCTTATTTCTGTCCTGATACACATGCAGGTGCCATGGGCACGCACCGCACAGCAGGTCAGGCTTGGTGAGCATGCACCCCTGGGAGGACCCTGCTGCCTGGTACTGCTCTGTGCTGAGCAGCACCTCTTGTCTTCCTGGGCAGCAAAGAGCTGAACCCATGTTTTTCACAGCAGCGAGGCATCAGTATCTCCTTTTGAACCCACTCCCTGTTGGATAGTTCATGCAGGTTACACTTATCCTCTTATTTGTTGTCCAAACCTAAAGCTGTGGATTCCTCTCAGCCTCTTTTTCCTATCTCAAATTTGGGAATTGCAATTCTGAGTGCAATGCCCCTTTGGATCTAGACTCAAGGATAGTAGGAAGCAACTTTCCTTCCTGTCCAGGACAGCCGTGAAGCTGGTTGGGTTCTCTGTTTTCTAGGAAATGTGTAGTTATAGATCATCTTCAATCATTCACTACTAATGGAAATAATACTGGGAGGAAAAAAAGGGTATGATGAAGTTAGCCTTTGGGGGCATATAATTTTAAAGGGAGGAACCTCACCTCTTTCCCCAAGTTCATGTTCTGATTAAAAAGAATGTGCATCTGAGAATTAGCATCTGCTACATCCATTGAACATTTTCTCCCCTTTGCAACCTGTGTTGCTTTCTGAGTATATTTTAAGTAATTCTCAGTTGAGTCATTAATTCTTTCAACACATCCAAATGAACTCAAGTTAACTAATGTGGTTATAAATCCAACCACTTTGAATATCAGTACTTGAGGTTAGATGTGTTTATTAATATTAAACTCTGTGAGTAGTTCCTGTAAATTTTCTTTCACTTTTAAAACTGGCAGTTCATCAAAATTATATATAAGGTTGGAACCTATACTATTCTTGCTGCTATAAACATGTTGATATCATAAGGCAAACATTTTCCCTTTATTGTTAGTGTATTTCCTTTGCTTAGTCTCTGCGAATGTGCCCAGGGAACACATGAAAATTGTTGGAGTCTCAGCTTCCTTTCATTCCCCTTGTCAGCAAATCATGACCATAAGATGTAGACAAGGCCATTTTGGAGGACATGGGGGCATCCGCAGTCTCTGTAGGTGCCATGTCTTCCCCAAGCTGGCTTGGTGCTTTGAGGAGATGGATCCCTCTGCCATCCCCACTGGACAGAGCACCCATGCCAGCATCCTGACCAGCATCACCCTGTGCAGCAGCACAAAAGAGACTTCCCCCCTGCCCTCTTAATGTCTCAATTTGCTGTGTCCACTGCTGATCTCAAGGTTTCTGTGCTATTATATTTGCTCTGTCTCCTGAGAGTTGAGGGATAGATAAAAGCATGCTACCCCAGCTCTGAAGATGGCCTATCTCATCACCCAGACCTGCACTTCTGCAGCAGCAACCCCATGATGGGTTTCTATAAGGCCTCCCTGGGGCAGGCTAAGGCTCTGCAGTGCCTTTGAGACCCATGCAGGGCTGCAGACGTAGGGTCAGCTTGTGTCCTGCCATTCTCAGGAAATACAAACTGGAGAGTACTGCCCAGGCCTGGAAAATGCAGCATCTGCTACAGCATCCTAGGCATTGCACACCTTAGGCCTTGCTGCCTCAGGAAGAGGCTCACAAAGTGCTTTTCATGGTGGCCCTGAAATCAGCTGAGTTGGTCAGAGCATGATGCTAATAACACCAAGGTTGTGGGTTCAATCCCTGTATGGGCCATTCACTAAGGAGTTGGACTTGATGATCCTTGTGGGTCCCTTCCAACTCAGAATATTCTGTGGTCTGTGAGAAAAGCATGAGTGGGATGGAGATGGCTCTGCTGGACCCTTGGCAGAGTGCAACACCGGGACTGCAGGGTGCCCTGCGCCCATAAATGCCTTGTTCTGGGTTATTCTCTGGGAGTTTGCAATAGCAATTGACTTTAGGCTTTTCCACATGCTATGGATAAAGCAYTATCTAAAGTTCTTTAGGCAAATTTCTTCCTCCCCAGCTTCTCTTCAGCTGAATCCAAGCCTTGCTTCTTTGTCTTTTCTCCTCCCTTGAAGGCATAGCTCCAAGCACCACCTCTGCCAGATCCTGGTACCATCTGGAAGCACAGCACTATACTCTCCAGCTCAAGCAGCTGTTGAACACCAAAGGAATGCTTAAAAATTAATCCAAAGCTCATATTTCTCATCAAAAGTGCTAAATTGTTGATGCACAGCCCAGAAAGTCTATGTGGGTTGGGTAAATACTCCCCATTATTTAATAAATGACTTTACAAAGAGCTAAATGCAGCTACAGAATAGGGAAACTGAGCAGTCATTAACAGGCATGAGGGGGAACCCCCTTCCTGCACGGATCTTCTGAGGGAGGAGCACAAAGCAAACCCAGGGGCACCAGCCTCTTTCCTCAGCAGGGCAGAGGGTTTTAAATTAATCCCAGTTTAAAAAAGTGCAGGCACCAAGTGGAGAAAATAGCRCGTATGTCTTGGAGAACTTTGGAGCAGTTGAGAAGACAGCCCAGGTCTGTCTTCCCAAGGGAATTTAGTGTTTGCTTACCATTAGGGCCAAATTATCCCAGACTTAAGTACACACAAGTCTAGCAAAATATGTTAATTGATATTTCACTTGCTAAACACTCTCCCAGTTTGCAGTGGGAGTAGTAGTACCCATGTGTTCAAAGAGGCTTTTTGGCTCAATCCCTGCCATGTGTGTTTGCCCATAGTTGCACTTTACACTGTCTCATTTTCTGCCCTTAAAACAATCCAAGCAAAAAGGCAAGCCATGGTTTTAGGCAGAAACTAGCAAAATGCAGCAAAACCCAGGGGAGACTGGAGCTGTGGAGGGGACTGGAGAGTTGCCCAAAGCAGTATCTTCCAGCTTGTCAGCCTGTTCCCGTTTGAGTTAGACACCATCCCAGTGGCCCAGGGCACTATGAGGGGACTGGCCACACAGTACACCATGAACGTGGCCTTTGCCACACAGGAGGGCATGGACCCCGTGCACAATGAGATCGCCTGCATTGCGATCATCTTCATGATGGATGGATGACCACATGACCACGTCACTGTGGCGGCCACCCAGGCCTAGAATGCTGGTGTCAAGATATATGCTGTGGACATCCATCAGGCAGACATGAATTCACTGTGGGCCATGACCTCACAGCTGCTGGAGGAGCATGTCTTCCTGTTGGAGTGCTTTGGGCTCATCCAGCAGTTCAGGAAACAGTTCCAGGACAAGCTCTGTAGTGGGTGAGAGCTGCCACTGTGGGGTGGCAAGGGTAGCCCTGGTGCCTGCTTCTCACCTGGGCTAGAAGACTACCTTCAGAGGGGTGTTTAGGGTGACTGCCCTTGCTAGGAGTAGCATAAGCAGGGAAGCAACCTCCCCAGTGGGGAGGTGTTGGGATGGGTGGCCTTTCCTCTTGCTCACCTTTCCCGGTGTGGGACAAGGAATGTTTTGAAAGCATTGCAAGCATGTGTTTTTCTTCACCCACGCCTGGTAGCTCTGGCCCAAGCCAGGATGTTGTGGCAGCAGTGATGGGAATGTTAAAGAGCAGGAAATGTGGAGCTGCTTTACCTGGGTGTGATAGGGCTGGGTGACCCATCCCAAAGTCATATATATATTTCACAGAGCCATATAGATATATATTTTAACGTGGCTCTAGCAGGGTCTCCTCCTACGCAGACATGTGCACGGCATCCACTGCAGGTGTGTTTGTGTTTAACAGATCCCTGGCCATGTGGTGCTGCTCAGGAGTGTCTGGCTGTGAGCCAGGAGGCTGTTTTGCACCATGGCAGTGCTGACACAGGTGGGGACCTGTCTGTCCTGCACCATGCTGGCGGGCTTTGCTGGAGACCTGGCATTGCAGCAGTCTGGTGAGACCTTACTCACCTGTTTCAGCATCTGTTGAAGGGCAGAAGGCAGCTGCCAGCCTCTTCCAGATAGTGTTTCCTTGCCAGGGACTGCACTGGTGCCGTGGTAAGTCTCAGCTTGCTGGGTCGGTGGAGTCCAGGGCTGACCAGATATTGCTTCCCAGGGCCCTAATATGCTCCTGTGCCTGATGCTTTTGCCTCCAACGCTCTGCCTGTTTCCTGCCTGCCTGCCCTGCTGTCCAGTTCCCATTGGCTCTGCAGGCTCCTGGCTGCACAGACACTCAGACCTGGCTCCTGCAGCACATTTTGTCTGAACTCAAGCTTATGCTTACTCAGCCCAAGCTATCAACAGTATCAATTAATACGCAGTGTTGATTTAGCACTTGAGTAGATTAGAAAGCTGAGGCGGTCCAGAAACCTTCCCCACACAGTGCCAATTTCTGCACTGGAAATCAACAGATGAGTGTTGGGGCTGGAAAGGCTGGGGCTGTGTGGGTTGTCCTGGTGGCTACAATTGCAGTGACYGGGCATGTGCCAGAGCCAGGGTCCCCATGTGTCTGACTGTTCTAATGCCTGTTCTGTGTTGCTGGGGTGGACATGTGTGTGGAGCAGGAGTATGGCTGCCAGCACAGCTGCATGAGCATTCCTGGCTCCTTCTACCGCAAATGCAACCTGGGCTACAGACTCGATGTGGGTGGAAAAACCTATTCTTGTAAAAACCCTTTTAAAACCCTAAATCTCGTAGGGGGCTTGTAGTTATGAGTCTCATGCAGGGAAGCTAAAATGCAGCAGAGGACCTGGGGAGGCCAACAGCAGCCTGGGTGCCCTATTCACTTGGCTGCTGCTTCCCGGTTTTGGTAATGATTGCAGACATTCAGCATTCCTAAATCCTGACCAGTCACCTGGTCATTACAGTGCCTTGTGAATTGTCCCTGTTCTGGCTAAGGCTACCATGGTCTGGGCTGGTGAGCACTCCTGCAGGCTATTGCAGAACATGAGCCTCACCTACCATTGTCTGTGGACTGCTTTGCTACCCAGAACCTGCCCGTGGCAGTGAACAGAGACCCAGGAGCATCCCCATTCTCAGTACTACTCCATGGCTGCTGGGGGACTTTGGGCTGCTTTTTCCAAAACTATCCTGCCTGGCCCTTGAGAGCCTTAGGGTGACTTGTTAGCATAGAGACAGGTGGCAGAACAGGACACCACAAACTGCAGGTATATGGGCCCAATGCCAGTGAGTTTGCACATCCTGTAATTTATAAGTTATTGACATTAATGGCATTGCTTGTCAGGTTTAGCGGGGTGTCCAGAGTTGAGCAATGGGGGACACTGAGCAACATTTGCTGGGAGAATGAGTCTTGCAGATCAAACTTAAACTGCAAGAGCAAGCCATGGCATGGTTGTTGCTTGTGCACCATGCAAGACTACAGCTTGGATGCCCTTCAGTTGTTCACATGCAGTCTTCAAACACATGTGCAATGGAGAAACCTGCACAGTGGTAGCCATCTAACTTACCTTTCCTGAGTACCTGGTGCCCTGCAAGCAGCTGGTCAACACTTTCTGTCATGATTCTGGTTGCACATTGAAAGAAATTATCTTCTACCATAATTTAAGATGAGATTGCTGTACAAGGCTTCTCAGTGAAGTCTGAGGAATGTGAAATTTTCCTTTTAGAAATGTCTCAGGACATAAAACAACATCGTCTGGAAAATAATTAAGTATGAGTCCTGGACAGAAAGTCATACAAAAGCCATTCAAACATTTTATTTTTATTCTTTGCAGTAATTAATTGCACATACCAGGGCCTACACTTGTCCTTTTAAGTATCAGAAGAAAGATTATGAAAAAATTCAATAAATCAAACATGGAAGTGTTGCCACCAAGTGGTACAAGCTGTATTAGGCAATGGCTCATGACTTATAGATCACAGTGATGTATCTGAGATGCCCTGATGTTTTGTAAAAAGACTTCTTTTTGCTTTGTTTAGCTATCTTTTTCTTTTTTTTGTGTGATTTATTTTACTTCCTGTGATGTTAAATGATCATGCTTGCACCCATCTCCATGGAGTCACAGAGTGTATGACATGCCTCTTTCAGCTTCTTCTGGAGCTGCAGGCAGTGGAGAAGCAAATATGAAGGGCCTTCTGGATGTACGGGACCATTCAGGCAGTCGAYGATGCAGTCCCCAGTCATGTTGGGATGTGGCATATCCCTCCCTCCTCAGCCTTACATGTGAGTGGAGAGAGTGGCCCCACTGTGGAATATGTCCCCCAGGCCCTGAAGACTGGCAAAGGAACATCTCAGCCCTCCCCTGACACTTCTAGTGCAATCCATGCTAAGGGACTTGGGCACTTTTGAAATAATCTGCAGATTTATATGGTTTTTAAATGATGCTTTTGTGTGTGCTAAGGTGTTTTGATTTTCAGCCAATGTGCTAAGTATGCTGTAATTTAGCCACATGTTTTTCATCACTGTGCAGGAGCTAAATAATGCCCTTTGCTTCCCTCTTGTTTAGAAAGCCTAGATTGTTAAAAAAAAAAAAAGAAATTTTTTGTGGAAACAAGACTGGCGTGCTTCTTTGCTATTTATGTTGTGAGGCACACATTATTCTTGAGAGGTGTGTCTCCCATGGCGACAGGGCTCCCCAGAGCCGCTTGGGGCACAAGGCCGCAGAAGGCAGTATGGGGAGGGATGTAGAGACTTGTGCACACACACAGACAGATCGCATCTCTGGACAAGCATATTTCAATCCGAGCACGTGCCAGGTCTCACACCTTTCTGCCTCCTGTGCAGTGTGGCCTCTGGCATCAGCAAACCCACCAACTGAATGGTCAGTGGATGCTGCTGGTGGGTGGAAAGATGAGGGTGGTGCAGGAGTCTGAAGAACTGAAAGTCGTGGTGACCCCTTGTACAGTGAGTGCAGTGCTGGATTGGCTGCTCGGATAAATTAAACATCTGGAATAGGAGCCCAACAGGAAAAATTTAGGTAAAAAAGATACATTTTCAAAGCTGACATCTTTTCTCAGCTTTTTTCTCAACAACCTCTCCCTTTCTCTCTGTCTTGTGTTTCTTAGAGTGCAAATCTGAAGTACTTCTCATTTTTTTCTTGGATTTTTTTTTAACATTGTCAATGTTGCCACCATTATCTTCAGAGCAAGCAAATGATATCAAAAGGCAGAATCAGTCACCAACATCCTTTTATCCCAGGTTTAGTCTCCTTTAACTACAAATCACAGTAGAGGAGTTAATGCAGCTGATCTCCTGAAAGAAACCACTAGAAGGGAATTGGTAAGTGTGTGTTAGTGAAACCTGACAGGAGGAAAGGTCTCCAAAAATCTTGCTGCATAATTTCCAAAGCTCTTACAAGTGTGAGTGTGAATACATTTCAATTTTATTTTTTGACATTATAAAGAGAAGTAAAATAAATGCAAAGGGTAATGTTAACCTGAATAACATCTACCATTGTTACCCAGAGGGAAAAGATTAAAATTAAGATATCGTATCTATATAAAATATGTCTTATCAGGAGCAGGGGGATTTGCCTATAATGGCTTATATTTTAGTCTGTTATACAGAGTAAGTTTAACTTGACCATTTATGAATAACTAATTATTTTCAAATATGTTGTCTCCTCTTTAGACATCACATTTGCATATAATTCTTCCACTTCTTATTTTTATTACTACTCCTTTAATACATAATTAATAGAGATAAATTGAGCAGACAATTTAATATAATAAATTGACTAGCAGATGAAGTAATTATTTTGGAAAATGTTATAGCAGAATTAGATTTTCTTTATTTTCCTGTGAGGTTTTGTAGATGGAAGAGGCCAAATCTTTAGACAGAGTTTGTACATGGTTATACCTGTTGTACATCTGTGTACCTGTTGCACCTATATTTGTAAACACAATATATACTTTTTTTCCCCTCTATTAAATTCTTTCTCTTACTGAAAAGATGGAAACCTAAATAGAAACTGTCATAAAACCATGTAAAAAGGAAACCCAAAGGGGTCACTGGACAACTATGACTTCAACTATAATTCTGTTCATTGATACAGAGTAGTTTTAGGCAAAGTATTTCACAACTATTTAGGACCATCTTATTTCTATTGAAATTTTGTGAAGTCCAGGAAGCTTTCTAGTTGTTTCTACTTTTTCTTATGGTCTAGATGCAGTGCCTGTACTGAAGTTGTTAAATCGCTAGTGCATACTGCTCTGTATCTTGTTGAAAAAAGTAGGAACAAAACAAAACCAAAAAGCTCAAGTATATTTGGTTGAGCAGAGTGTGCTTATTTTGATGATCAAAATGGTAAGCCAACTATTATAAAGCTATAGTGGAATGAGAACAAATTTGGAGGCAATTGACCCAAATTAAATGACCATAAGCAATAGGAAGCTCACTAGAAACAAAGACGTCCTACTTTTTTTCAAGGCAGTAGGTGACAGATGTGGCATGCAACATGCCAAGGGCCAGGATGGTCATCTTTGGGCGCATCCCAGTCCTGCTGATCCTGTGTGCATCTGGAAGCAGATTCAACCAATCCATCAGGGACAAGGGGGTGAATGATCGGATTTGGCACTACTGGCTTGCATGGTGACTGAATTAGGTCAACAGTCTTCCAGGCTAAGTTTTCCAGGTATCTGGAGGTCAGAGAATCAGAATCATTCAGGTTGGAAAAGACCTCTGAGGTTGTTGAGTGCATGCAGCATCACTCTGCCACTAAACCATGTCTGTGGTTTGCTTGTTTTACAGAACTGCAAATGAAGATTAAACATTGATAATAACCTCTGCAGAGCAGCAAAGAGAAACGGTTTCTGGCCCTGAATGTTTCACTTAATTTATTTGTTTTGCAGCTGTTTTTGAAAGAAGAAGGAAAATTATCATGGGGCATTAAAGCTGAAATACCTAAACTTTCCTTCTTTTTGATGTGTAAGAAGAGTCTTAAGCATTAAAGTAATTGAACTATGTGGTTAATCTACTTTCAGCCCTGAACTTTAAATTAGGTAAAAATATATTAAAGGATTATAAAATAATTGTTGTATTAGAACTACAGGGCATGAACATCAGGACAAAAGACCTTTCCAGACACTACTCCTGCCCACCCAGGGAACATGTGCATTAGACAACCCTCTTTCCACACATCTGATTTCACCACTGTGGCACCTTGTCCTGCCATGTCCCCAGAGTAACACACAGCAGGAAAGGATGCTGTCACACAGAGCTTCTGCTAGTTTTCAAAGCTATCTCAAGCACTTGTGCTTGGAGGATGTAACAAAGATGGTGAAGGGCCTTCAGGGGAAACTGTATGAGGAACGGTTGAGGTCACTTGGTATGTTCAGCTTGGAGAAGAGGAGACTGAGGGGAGACCTCAAGAGGCTACAACTTCCTCTTGAGGGGAGGAGGAGGGGCAGGTACTGATCTCTTCTCTGTGGTGACCAGTGACAGGACCCAAGGGAATGGCCTGAAGTTGTGTCAGGGGAGGTTGAGGTTGGATATTAGGAAAAGGTTCTTTACCCAGAGGGTGGCCGGGCACTGGAACAGGCTCCCCAGGAAGTGGTCACAGCACCAGCCTGACAGAGTTTSAGAAGCATTTGGACAATACTCTCGGGCACATGGTGTGACTCTTGGGGATGGTCCTGTGCAGGGCCAGGAGTAGGACCCAGTGATCCTTGTGGGTCCCTTCCAAATCAGCATATTCTGTGCTTCTGTGCTTCTGTGACATCCTTACATTCCTGAGATTTTTTTCTTTTTTCTTTTTTTTTTTTTTTTTTAAATTCCCCCATATTAATTTCTTTAGGAAATGGCCTATTTTGAAGTCTCCTACCCAGAATTTTCTTTTTCTTACTTTCTCTACTATGTCTCTGTGTTGTAATCTAAGAAACATCTTTGGGGTTTGCTACTAATTAACTGTGTTAATGGTGTCATAGTGCTGCTTCTCTAGAAATAGCTGCTGGCATGAACTGACCTTGTAATTTTCCAGATGCAATGTTTCCTCACTTTGTGTGGAAAAACACCAGGAAAAGAAAACAGCACCTGCAAAGAACAAATATAACTGCAGTTTACTGTAGCTTTTCAGTATGGAGTCATGAAAACCTTCCTAGACCACACATAAGGCTCTACTGGAAACTGAGGCCTTTCCACTCACAGTGTGTCATTGCTGCCATAGCTGTCTTTCGCCCTCTCTGTCCGCCTCCCTGCTAGCCCATGTCCATGTGATGCAGGGTTGTTAGGCACCTAGAAAAGCTGTGGCTCTGGTTTAAGCATTTTTAGCTGGTCATCCATCACAGAAAGAGGGGACCTTGTAATGGACTGCAGGTGTACCTACCGCAATGGGGTTAGGCTTTGAAACACTTGTGCTGAAGAAGTCCAGTTGATTTCAGTGGGGTTGTGCCTGGGAATAACTGCTTTGCAAGGAATAGAGGCATTTTGTCTTCCTCCAGGACAATATGGGTTAAGTTTTACCCTGAACAAAAAGAACAGTCTGGGTGCAGACCCACTTAGGTGCGACTGGGGAGCAGGAGATGATTGTGCCAGGGCATGACCAGGTGACACTTTTTCCTCCTTTCCCTATCCCCAAGGAACCTCACAATTGCACAGAATCTCACTAGTTTCAAGCAGGTGCTGTGGCCAAGGAGGTGGTGGAAGGACAGCGATCGTGTAATGAAGATGTTGTTTCTCCCCACTCTCTGCCCACCCTTCAGGGCACTGGGGCCCAGGCCCCTAGCACCTCGTATGGTTCATGTATACAACTTTTCATGTAATCTCTGGGAGCCATAGATGGTTGTACCCAGGACAAGGTACTCGCCTGCGCAGAGGGACATGACATATGTGCCAGCCTAACAAGGGATGCAATGGGAGACCAGGTCTRTGCAGCATGTGGTGAGGCAAAGGCTACTGTATAGACATAAATTAGATGTAGATAAAATGATTAATTGTAGATTAAATGCAGACAAATCAGTATGTATATAAATCAGGAGAAATATTTCCTCTGTTTAAAGAACAAATGAGGTGCAAAGGTGCTGGACTGGGCAGTGGAATGGGGGCCATTGATGTTGCCTACATATATGACTCTCCGTGTTTTTCCTCAGAGATAATTTTGACATTACAAAGACTATAAATAGAACATCCAGAGCAGAGAAGTACAGGAAGGAAGAGTAAACCTCTAATAAATTATATCTTAAAAGGGTCTGAGTAGAGGGAAGAAAAATTTACCTTCAATGACAGGAAAGTTTAAAAGAAGCTTGTACTGAATATTATAAATTCACATGAGAGAAAGATCTTTACTTCTCTCAGTGTGGGAAAACACAAAGGTTTCAGTACTTTATGCTTAAGTAGGGAAAAGGTCAAGACCACTTTTGCCATATTGTGGTTAAAAAATCATGCTGTTAAAATTGTATTAAATGGGACTCCTGAATTCTTGCAGCCACAGATTTAAGAGCAATTGCTTCTCATTTAGGTTGCCCAAAGCTTTGTCTACCAAGAACCTGGCATTGCACTAAGCAAAAAGTATTGTTTAACTTCTAACAAAATACAGCAATCTAATCCCTGTTGCTCTCCAGTGGCTTTGCACGTAGTCTGTGAGAGAAAGCTGCTTGCCTGTTGGTTTTGCTGGTGGACTGTGGAGAAAGGGACCTGAATTTGAATGGAAGGTGCCATAGCAAAAGTGTGTTTTCCAGCCTCCAGCCCAGTGCTGCAAAACTCTCCTGCTTTCCTTTTTGGTAAACATGAAGAAAAAAAGACATGCAATATAAATTTGCATGAACACAGAGTGAAGGATCATGCAGTTTTTACAGACAAATTTGAAGATGAATTAGTCTTTGAGATACTGTCTGTTTAAGGATTATATTGTTAATAACCTAAATTTGACACACATTTTTCCCCCTTCAATCACTACCTGCAAAGCTTCTCTGAAAATTATCTCTTATGAAGCGGTGTCATTAACGGTTTCCTGTGAGGTTTCTTTGGAAGTGGTGGAAAGGTAAATAAAAATTAATTAATACAGCATTTTGGGTTTGTAGGGAAAATATGCAAATATCTTACTGACAAAGCCTTAGTAGTATTAAAGGCTTTCAGATCTTGTCCTCAGAGGCTCTGCTTGTGGAATCAGAAGCCTTTAGGCAACCTTTAACTTACTTTACACGTAATACACACACACTCTCTCTCTCTCTCTCTCTCTCTCTTTCTCCCTCTCCTTCTCATTCTCTCTCTCCCCCTTCCCCTCTCCCTCTAATGTCCTCTTGGACCAATTCCCTCTGGTGCAGTTTCCAGCTTCACAGTTCATGAATTTTATTTGCAATCAATAAATAAACCCATTATCAAGTTTTGTATTCTCATAATATATCGTCATTTCTCATAAACCATTTCACTGTATGGGTCAGCTTCACTGAGCATGTGCCACTCACCTTTATAGCTCAGCAGAGGGCTGTCAGGTATATGCATGGGATGTGTTTGAAGATCTAATCAGGTTTCAGTTCTAATGAATAATTATGAATAAGACTGTGCAACAATTTGTCATTATTATCATTATTATTAATACTATCATACTGTTTTGAGTTAGTGATCAGCACTTTGGTACTCGTTGAGCCCTGTTCTTACAGTATGGAGCAGAAGATTGCCTTGCAGGTCCCCGGGCCCACCCATATCATCAAAGAAAATATTATTTCTGACATATAACATAACAGCATTTATCAACTGTTTGAGACAACTAAAGAAAAGCTTCTTGCATGCCCCTTACAAGGTTGTCAAGCTCCCACTGTAGCAAATTATAAAGTGAGTAATTTTAAGAACCAGTGGCCCACCATGATAAACCCCTCCTGATAGCTCATGCAGATTTCTTTTGCATTAGTTTGGGCATGGCATGAAAAGCCAAGCCATCCTCGTGGTGATCAGGCCCTCGGACAGTTAGTGATCTGTGCCTTGAATTTTATCTGTCAGCCCAGACAGGGTATTAAATGCTGGTGTCATATGCAGTTATCAAATGATAGTATTACAAGATCAACTGACAAATAATATTCTAAAATGAAGACTCCAAATTGCCTACTTTGCTAACCTCTGACAGTGTGTAATCTTGTACACAAATGAAAAAATGAGCCTATCAGTGGCCAAAAAAGGGTAGAGGCAAGCAGAGAGGGTCAAGGAAGTTGGAAGCAAACATTCCCAGCTAAGTGCACTTTCATAAGCACAGGAAAATCCAACAGCACTTTCAACTTATCCTTATAACACTACCATCACTACTATGGGATAGTAGAAGTGAGACTATTACTAAAGTGCACCACCATTGCTACTGATGCTAATACAACTGCTGACAGCAGCAGTATCATTACTCAGTAGTGCTACTAAGTAGTACCACAACACACTTTTAGGTAATTAGAAGTGATTGTTTTGTTAGATCCATTGATTTATCACTGTCTTGAATGTGTTGTTCTTCTGGACCTGACCAAAATAGATGGGGAGAAGATATTTTGAGCCAACACAAGAATCTCTCAAAGGAGGCACTTTGGATTTCCCACTTTTTAGGGGGACACGTGGGCCACAGGGAGACATCTTTCCCTCTACAGCAGTGACTCAGTTACAGAGAGTCTCTGTAAGAAAGGAAGGTTGTGTTCATGGTCAAAGCAAAGGTCTAGGATCTTGTAGTGGTTTAATTCAGTTTCAAAAAACCTCCTCTTGTCTGCATTGGAACATGATTTTAATGCATGACTAAGTGACAAAGTCTGTGTTTTGTTGCAGCATCATGGAGCCAAAGTGAAGCATGTTTGAGGCGATGCACACCTCAGCACTGTGCCTTTAAAGCAATGGAAGACCTTTGGAGCTTTGTATTCTTTTTCATAAACTTGCTACTAAGCAAATGTTGAAGGTAATATTTGTGATATTTGGCAAAATTGTTTTCAGGGTGTGATTTCTGGTCACATGAATTTTCATATTGTAAGCAACTTGATTTTAACTTTAATGGCCCCAAGTGTCTTTAGAAATTTTGTGCTGTGCTCACACCCACCCAAATCAGTATATCCCGGACACTGCCAGCCAGGAATGATGTATAGGAGGGACAGCATGCAGAGTGTGATGGTTGGCTGCAACGCAAGACTGTGGTGGAGTTCCATGTCCCGTGCTGCCCTGTTGTGTCTGCCACTCAGTGCCCAAGCTGCCTGGCTGGTATGAGACCCTGCTTGTCCTGGGGAGCCAGATCAGTTTTGGTGTATGGGGATGTTCCAGCTATGATGTAAAGAAGCAGAGAAGGCAAATGTCCTGCAGATACTTAACGACGAAATTAAAGGATATCTCCTATCTCAAATGTCAGCTCCCACCCGCTGCTCTCATGGATGCTTTCTCTGAAGTTCCTGCTGATTCCTGTGAATACAACTCATCTGCTGCAGGGCAGCACGGAGCCAACATAATAGCAAAGAATACTTTTGATGCTTCACAAAACTTCACTATTTCCTCACAAAAATATGCCAGAAATCATAGGCAGAACCTTACAGTCATGACAAATGATTTTGCCGCTGTTTTTGTTTCACATTTTTGGTTCACTTTTTGTTGTTCCTAATTTGTCTAAGATTTAACTCTACAAATTGTACACATGTAGAGCAGACTTCTTACTAGTGTCAGCAAGGTCACTGTTTCAATGGGGTCTTACCATCAGAAGGGAGGGTTACCATCATCTGACCTGTCACCCATGACCAGATTTGTTTAGAAAAGTATTGTTACAATTTGTGCTTGAAGGGTGTATTATATAACTTGCTGTCTGACAGAACATTCTAAGGTATATACTTATTCAGTAGCTGATTCTTTAAAGATGTTAGGTAATTTGGATTGTATGTATAACTTTACACGATGCACTTGATATTAAACCATGTTTCTTGGCCTGTGGGACTCCATGTAACTGTGAGGTATCTCATGCCAATGATGAGACTACATGTTTTACCTGCAGATGCTAGGAATGTGAGAACTTTAGCAACAAGAGAACTCTAGCAACTAGATTTGCTTTTTCTTTTTTCTCTTCTGCTTTAGTATTTGCCTAAGAAATACGTGATATTTGTACTTTCTCTTCAGGACTCTTTCATCATAAAGCACATGAG
Organism: Amblyornis subalaris; assembly: GCA_018881555.1. NCBI lineage: Eukaryota > Metazoa > Chordata > Aves > Passeriformes > Ptilonorhynchidae > Amblyornis > Amblyornis subalaris. The sequence goes on from JACAXG010000019.1 coordinate 9,182,758, forward strand.
CAATCTTCTCTTCCAAACAAGGAAAGCATGATCCAACTATTTCTTTATACCCTTATAACCCTTAAGTTATGCTTTTCTGTATTGACCTACTGTTTCTGCAAGTTATTTTTCTGAGCATGTCTGTACTGGCTGTTACAGGGTCAAGGCCTTGAACACAAGCCAAAATGTTGGGGGGGGCCTCTTTCCTTTGTTTCAGTGGATGTTTGCCAGAATATCTAAGTCCTGCAGCAGCACTGACTGTGCTGAACTCTCCCAAAACAACATCTCTCCCACTATACACAGACTACCACATTTCTGATTTGAAGACACAAGGGCACCATATGTGTATATATATGATATAAGCAATAAGCCTCCACAGGGTGTAGATTAGAAGACTCACTTTGTGCACCTTGGGTGTCCTACAAGGCAGAAGGCCAAAGGTTAGTTTCCTAAGAGATTGACTTCCTCTGGATCTCAGTGTGCTTGATGCGTATGTTGTTAAACAAGCGCAAGACAGACTGTTGGGATTGATTTGCCTTCTCCTCCCAAACTAAAGAGACCAGTATTATGCTTACAGCATTGAGGGAGGTATTTTCAATCACTGACATAGAAAAGCTTGCAAAACATACTTAATTTATACCTAACCTGCTGCCAGGATTCACTGCTGAGAGCCTCTTTCCTCATCCTGCTTGTTCAGGCTGCCAACTTCATACCCCATTAAGCAAGCAAGGGGACAAGGTGCGACTCACCCAGCCGTACCCTGTAGTCCCTGAGCCCACCACTCGCTGAGGATAAAGTTGCTTTTCTGGCATTAGTCAGTAGTGACGTGTACTCAGAGTAGATACATGTTTCAAGGGAAGCAAGATCCCGCGTCTTAATGGGATATTGGGAAAATTGTTGCAGTTGACATAGCATTCATGCTGCCAGCACCTTGGCCAATGGGGGAGATTCTCTTGGCATCCTTTGGCTACATTTGTACAGGGAGCAAATACCCATGCTGCCTTTTGACATACACCTTAGGCAATGCAGATACAGCTCTCTCAGAAGCTACGGGACAACACTCTGTTGAAAATTAGGGTTTTGCAACGTCTTTGTGATTTTGACTTAATCATAGACGAATAAAAGCAGAACCCAGTTCTCATCCTCAGTGATTACATTCACTTCTGCGATACAAACACACTAGGCAAACGCAGATAAAAGCTTTTGTTTTCTCCAGAGGAGTTCTGGTTGAGACTCCAGGGAGGGATCTGGCCACTAATAAGTTATTGGCAAACCATCAGACCTGATACTGCTAACTTCAGTGTATCAGCGATTCCCATCTCTCATCTCCACATGAAGCAACCCTAGGTTGCATTTATGTAGCAGGCCCTCTTTGAGTCTGTGTCCTGATTTAATATCAATCTAATATAGATTGGTTAGAGGTAGTCAGCATGGATTTACAAAAAGGAGGTCATGCTTAACAATCTTGCTTCATTTCTCTGAGGAAGTGACAATGAAAGTGGACAGCAATGAAGAAGGAGACATAATTTACTTGGACTTGAAAAGGCACTCAATACAGTGCCAYATAACAGATTAATTTATAAGGTTAGCAAGTATGGGACTGATAGTAAAATACTCAATTGGATATAAAATTGGCTTGGTAACAAGGCCCAGGGAATGGCAGTAATGGTTATAGATCATGCTGGGGAAGTGCTATGCACCCTGGGGTGTGTGTTTGAAGACATTCTACAGATAATAAGGATGGGCAAAGCCAAAGACAAAGGTGGTGGAAAAAAGAGGAAAAATGATGCCAAGAAGAAAATATGAAGGCAAAAGCTTCATGAGAAGCAAATGATCATGCCAAAATGCAATTAGAAATTTCAGGTAATGTCCAGTGAAGAAAATTTTCTAGGAACTGAAGAGGCCAAGTCAGGCGTTTCAGCTGCAGGTCTTGTAGCAAGGCAAAAGTATACAGAGCAGCAAAGACATTTCCTTTAAAATGGGAGAGAGGGCAAAAATTAGAGCTTTTTCAAAGTGCCAATGAGCAATAAGTGGGAGGCATGTTCTCAGAAACTGATCTTATCCTGAAAAGTCCAAGACCACTTGGTCCTTGCTATGAGGATGAATCATAGCATTTAGGTTGTGTTTTCCGCTCAAAGAAATCTTTGGAGAATCCTAGTTCTTTCCATTTGCTATAATCTAAGGAGACTGGACTTCCTGAGCTAAAATAATTTTTTGTCACTACCCTGCAAGATGCTATCTTACATGCTGTAATAAAGCAGACAACTGGCTAGAAGAAAGAGATGAAGTACAGGAGAGACAACAGAGGATGCTAAGAGACCTCAGAAATCCACAGTACTGAACAGAAATTGGAAACTGGTTTCAGTGAATACTCACCTCCATATGGTGTAAACTTTCCCGTCTCTTGGGTGATATTAAAAGAGGGTCTGGGAAAGCTTTACTGGTGCTACTGGTGCTGCCATCACTTAGTACTGCTGTCAGTTCAAGAAAATACAAGCTTTGATGTCCAGCAGAGTTTCCACCATTGATTTCATATTGAAGACCCAGGCTGCCAGGCTCACTCCCACAGAGCATGGTAGGAAGGCAGTCTGTACAGTCCTATTTGAGCCTTTGCCTCACTCCCCTCCTGTTTTAAAGGTAGGAATCTCTGAAAGGATCAGAYCATGCAGCTTGGGAAAACTGGGAAAGATTTTTCAATTAAACAAAAAAGAGCTGCTCTCTTAGTGTGTGACTGGTGTGGGACAGGATTAGAAAGGAAATGGTGCAGTGTAACAATTAGCCTGACTGATTGGTCTGTGGTTCATCCTATAGGCTCTGCTTTGTTATTTGATTATAAGTATTGGCTCAAAACTTTGGTCTTGAAGCCATTAAAGTCATTAGTCGAGCTCTCATTGATTTGAGCAGGACCAAGACTTGACCCTTTGTGGCTGTTCAGAGGACAGAGATAAACTTTTAAATCAATCAAGAGTGTAGACTCATTCTGCTGGGGTCATATGGTTAATACATCCTGTTCCTGTTATTTCCGCTATAAATCTGAATGCTTTTAAAGCAAGAGGAAAACCTGATTCCTTTCCTTTTGCCAGAAAATATTATGTTCCCTTTTATTACAAACAAGAAAAACAAGGGGTACTTTTTCTCAGGAAAACTCGTAATGGGAAAGGTAATATTAATATTGCCATGTATCTAAAGTCAAGGAAATGTAATTTGAGACAAAGTACTGGGCAATAYAATCTCCTATCTGCAACGTATGCAAACTTTTTCCCACTGACTTCCCATAAGCCTTTATTGGTCCTGATGATCATTTTGTCCAAGCATTAAGTAGTCATTGTACTGTTGGTGTCTACTAGAAGATCCCTTATTTTCCACATTGCATCTAGTCTACACAGCTCCTACAAGCTGGGAAAAACCTTCCTACAAATGTAATCAAACTCACAATTATTGATTTCATTTGCTTGGCTTCGGACCCGAGTCACTAAGCTCTCTGTATTTACTTCTAGAGTACGATACTTCTAGAAATGTGAAATATATTGTATGAAATACTTCTGAACTACTCTGAGTTTCTGTTTTGCTGAAAGACCCACCTCATGGTGATTATGGAAATAAAAGCTGTTCTCCACTCTCTCTTGCTGACTTTAGGATTCTGAACAAAACTGTAAGGGAGAACACCCAACCTGATTCAGGTCAATTAAAAGAAGAGTTCTGCATCCTTGGCTTATCTCAAGTCCTATTGCTTTCAAAAAGATCTTTTTTTGTCCTGTTAGGGCCATGAAGATGATCAGAAGTCTGGAGCACCTTTCCAGTGAAGACAGGCTGAGAGAGTTGGTGTTGTTCAACATGGAGAAGAGGAGGCTTCAGGGAAACATTATAGCACCCTCCAGTACCAAAAAAGGACAAAGAGGGAATTTTTATATGAACAGGTAGTGACAGAACAAGGGACAATGCTTTTAAACCAAAAGAGRGCAGGTTTAGATTAGGTATTAGGAAGAAATTCTTTACTCAGAGAGTGGCGAAGCACTGGAACAGGTTGCCCAAAGAAGTTGTGGATGCCCCATCGCTGGAAATGTCCAAGGCCAGATTGCATGGGGCCCTGAGCAACCTGATCTAGTGGGTGGCATCCCTGCCCATGGCAGAGAGGTTGGAACTAGATGATCTTCAAGGTTCCTTCCAACTCAAACCACTCTATGATTCTATGATTTCCTGAAAAAACTGTAGATGTGATTTGAAATGTTTTAAAACACCTTCCCATTCTCACTTATGAAAAGATGAAGGAATAGGTGAAAGAGAGGAGGAAAGGACCTTTATTATGCATATATACATAGGTACCACCCTGCCCAGTCTGAAAGCCCAGCAGGCTTTCAGAGGTAGCAGATCTGAATGTCTGTGTGCACGCATGTGCATGTTTTATAAATGGTTTGATCTTACCTGAGCATCTGTGACTCTGGTGACATCCCATTTGTTAACATTTCTGTAGGCTCTTCAGTAAATTCACTGGATAGATGACAGTTCATTAAATTAGTTGACAATGCACATCCAGTCTTTCCACCCTCCTCCCCCAGCCCTAAAATGAAAATAAAGAAATTACAATGGTAAGAAGGGAAAATACTATGCAAATAGCTCTGAGAGCACTGACACATTTAAACTAATGCAGTTCCTAGAATCATAACAATAAATGTGCTGTCAGGGGCATCACAGTTACTCCAGTGACATGACCACCTTTCAAGAGCACCAGTGCATGCTGTCAGAGCTGATTATTTAAGTACTCCTGAAATATTTTTCTTTCACTGTAACTTCTCAGAGTCATGAGGCTTCGAAAGAGCCCTTTTCCTCTTGTAAGCCTTCAGGTAGCTTTTAAATACCTGCATATATCACCTTGCAAAACAAGCAGGTCAGGAACAAAATTTCTAGAGATGGCAGTTACTGAGATCAGTTGTTTTAGGAAATGTTCTTTGATGAAATAACTTAACAAAGTTTGCCCAACTTCCTGCATGGCAAACAGTTTTTCCTCAAATATTACAAAGATAGCAGCTAGGCCTGCCCCAAAGAAGAATTTTCAAAGGGCTCAACCCTTTCAAGCAGTTGTTTTTGTTTATTAAAGTTGCTGCAGATAATAATTTAAAAAATCTGTTCCCCAGAGATAGAGGAGTGCAACAATATCACTATGAAAACCCTCCATGAAATGGTCTTTCCATAATTTTCTTTAATACACAAACTTCCTCATTCAGCTGTGAACCTTAAGTCTATTAAGTTTGACCATCAACTCCATGCTCTGATGCAATGGTTGACAGTATGGTTGAGATGTAAAAAGCCCTTATAACAGCTCAGAAATGCCCCTCTCAAGCCCCTTCTTGGAATTAGTGGCTTTCGTTAATACCAGTTAACACTTATTTGAAACAGGCATATTATTCTTCCATTAAGCTTTATTCTGGTCATTCTTTCAATCTGCATTTTAATTCTGTTTTCCTCTCAGTTGGCATCGGCACCCTTAGCTACCTCATAAACAAGAGGCATTGCCAACCGGAACACGCAAGCAGAGCTGAAAGCAGCACCACTAACCTCTGCTCCTATCTACCCCCTGCAACTTGGAGTTGTATCAAACTCAATGCTTGGAGCCTGGGAAGTGGGAATTCTGAACTGCTTAGAAACTCAAAGAGCCAGACTTCAGCCTATTAAGGTACTGGGCTGGCTCACTGAGCTATAACTGTGCATACTTTTTTTTAATCAGCCCAGCAAGCCAGATTCACATGCTCTTACTTCAGCTGTGTATCTTTCACTGTAGAGAGTTATGCTGCAAACTGAACAGACAGTTTAACTCAGGATTAATAAGGCAACCAGAATCTGACCCAGAATGACTAGCCCAGTAGTATTATTTTCTAAGTGTACATAATGAAGAGAAAAGATTAGGCACTCAAAGCTGCTTAGAGATTTTGGCTATAGGCAGCACTGTCTTGATTTTACATGCCCCAAATTTACATTCTTAGAGACTGCGTACTCAACAATAACAAAATAAAATATGGAATTTGGAAATATTTGTCACGGGGGTTGAGGGGGAGGCACTGTAAAGAAAGGCAGAGAATGAACGAGAACTGTGATGGGTGAGAAGGCTCTTGCTCCCCTCCCATCCAATCCCCCAGCCCCTCCTCTGCACATGCAGCAGCTGCCACAGAGTCATCACACAGTGATGGGTACCTGGGGTGGTATCTCCTGTACCTCAGCTTCTCCCTGCAGAGACCAAAACCACTTGCCCTGGCCTTTTTTTCAGAATTTATGCAGGTTGTTCCCTTTTTAAGGCCAGCCACTGTGTGTGGATATCTGTGTAATCAAAACTGTATTTGACTTTTTTCCCCCCTTTCATTTGTGGGACCAAGGCTTTTTGCCTTGTCGGTTCTGCACCGGTAAATGTTTTTCTCCTCAGTTGGTAAGGCAGAATGTCTAGCAGCATGACACCAACAACTTACAGGTTGCCACTCTGGGGAAAGAAAGTACACATTTAAAAGAATCAGCAGCCTAGGTAGGATATAATGTGACTGAAGAGTTTCACTGTAACATTGTAGAGTACAAAAATGAAAATATAAAGTACATTTTAAATGATTAATGTACAAAAGCTGACCTCTTCCAGTGTGCATTAATCAAGAAAAAATGCACACTTTCTATAGTGGTTAATGTTGCAGGTCCATTATTCAGCTTTGATAATGTGCATAAAAATGCTCAATATGACAATGAGTTGGGGTAGCTGAGAATTTAGAATGGTGGCAAGTTTGTTGTAGTATTTGGATTAGCATTCTTAACCTGCATCTTGACAGCTTCTTTTCCTCATTTCACAAGTGTTAATAAAATCTAGCTTTATCCTCTTTGATTTTCATTTTTTTTTCTTGTATTTTAGTTGGTTTTTTTGTTTGTTTGTTTTTTTTACGAAACAATTAAAAAATACCTGCTCAAACAAATACTACTAGCATTCATTAGTCAGGATGGTTATATGTAAAAGAAATGATGCCAGATAGTAACAAATCCAAGAGAAGTTTATTATGAAAATGGCACCTGCGGGATGAAAAAAAATTAAGTTACATAAAGACAACCATGTATGACATGTATGAGAATCTACAAAAGTATAAAAAGAACCCTGTTGTAAATGAAGTATGTACATTTCTGATTTGCAGCATTATCAATGATCAATGAAAAAAATGTTTCAAATAAGCCAGGCACTCAAGAAGTTAGATTCGGTTAGCTTAACACAAAATAAATGTACCATAGCTRTCACTTTTTAACATTTTAATTTTTTTATATTGTAGAGTTGGTAACACTGCTAAGATTTATACGAACAGAATCCCTTTCCCCATTATTCAGCTACTTGGCACCAGTCTCCTCATAAAAGATTTCATATATTTGTACAAGAAATAGTTAAAAACACAGACACAGTCTTCACAGGTAATGAAGTTTTTTTTTCATTTTGTAATTTTAAACACTATGGATTTAGACAGCAGCTGTGATTATCTGTTAGTTTAAATCACCAGAAATCATTTTGACACAACACAGAAACATTTATAAAAAAAACCCAAAACAACAACAGCTGTCTAGCTGTTCTTTGTAGCTGATAGGTGCAGTCCTTTGATTGTTCCATAGCTAGAGCAGAGCTTCCAAAATTAAACTTTGAATTTCCCAATCAGCTTTCTCGCCTTTTTCAGACCTACTTAAATCCTTCCTATGGAACATTTAAAAGCTCATTAATTAAATTTCTGGCATCCAATTCCTTTTTTGCTATCACTTCTCTGTGGCTTGGACCTACTTCTCAAATTCAAAGCTACTGCAGAAATTGACTCAATGCAGCGAGTGATCAAAAATTCGAAGGACAGCTGAGTTAATACATTAGCATTGCACACATAAGCGAATATATATGACAATTCTAAGCTCAGTTTCCTTTTTAAACAATGCCAGTCGACCTTTTAAAGAATCTCCTATCTCACTGGTAGTTGCTCTACATATTGCTCCGCCAGCCTACCTAGGAGAAAACCAAAGAAATGCACCCTCTGCTTACAGTTCGAGCACAAGGACTCTGGGAATGTTAACAACTGAGGCTATATGGCGTCAATTTGCTTAATATATCTGAGCATTACTCTGTAGTGCATTGTGGGGTACACTGGAAGAGTAAGTCATACCCAGAATTCCTCTGTGGGAAAAATGGCTCCATTAACCTTGAGCTAGTTAAGAGTCTTTTATCTCTGAGAGTGAAGAAGAGAGAACGAGAGAGCAAGAGAAAGAGAGAGGGGAAAAGTGTGGAGGAGGAGGGGAGAAAGGAGTGGGGAGAGAGAGGTTTGAGAATACACAACAGCAAAGCAACAGCAGAAATTAAAAGGTATACAGACAGTGGAAGCAGCATAAGGTGACATTACAGAGGAAGGCCACCACACAAAAACCACTAACCCCCAAGAATCACTGGTTCACTAGGACTGCAGGAATGGGACTTTACCACTCCAGACTAGAGATAAAGCACAGAGAAGACAAAGGACAAAACAACTACATTAGCTTAGTATATACTGCATATAGTAACACACATTGAAACTGCAATGGGACTGACAGCCAAGGACACTTACACATTGTACACATTACAGTTCTCACATCTGTTATTAGATGCCTTAACAAACAGCTGCCAAAGATGGAGTGGAAGAAGAATTTATATTTGACAGTCATTTGGAGTGTTTGACACTACACTGTGATTTCTGGCAACAAAGACAAAATAGGAGATTTCTTTTCTTTTACTTAATGTGCAGTTTTCAGTTGTAGTTATCTATTTCAAGCTTATTAACCCATCCTTTAGTTTTAAAACATATTGGTTTCAACATTAGAAATAATGAAAAAAAACCAACGAAAAAATACCCAAATCAAAGAACAAAAAGAAATTTACAACCTTCCCTCTATAATATTAAATGAAAAACAAAACAAAACATGTTAAATAGTTCTTCTGGTTTTTGTTTTTTTTTTTTTTTTTTTTTTTACTCTGAAGTGTTATTTGATGTTGTAAAATTAGCCTCAGTTACACTGAGAAAAAAATAAAGCAAAACAATATGCACCTAAGAAACTGCTCCTCGCGTCAATTAAATTGAGTTTTTTGTTTTTAAGCACTTTTTGAAAAAGGCTTCCTGACCCATTTAAATTTGATGTGAGGCTATGTTTGTTAGTTTGGAGGTAACAAATTTTAAGTCCTGCAGCAAATGTTAATGAGGGCTTTTGTCTTAACTAACCAAGGAGACTGCAGCACCCCACTATAAACCAGTACGGAACACATTCTTTCCAAAAAACCCAGCCCACAAGCTGCATATTGTATGAAGACATTACAGATTAATAAATGATAGCACCATGGTTTTAGAAATTAAGTTAAAGTTTCAGTAATTAACATTTAGTCCAACTTTTTAACATTCTAGTCACAGGCCAGAAATTAACTTTTTAAGAACCCAAATTATTTTATGTGCAAGTAAGAAAATCTTAACCATAAAAAGAGAATTAAACTCTGCATAAAATTCTAAAATACTATCCCCTATTTTAAAGGAATTAGGAACAAAACCCCCTTTTCATTTGACTTAGTCAAACAGGGCACATTGTTTATGCTTGTCTCTTTTAATCTTGATCATATCAAGATCATTTTGAAGTAAAACCAATGGTTGTCACTTTAAAATCTCTTTACCACAACACTGAGTATTCTATGGCAGAGGCATACACATATTAAAGGCATCTTAATAAAGATGCAAAGGAAAAACACACATCTTAGAAGAAGACAAAATGGCAGGCAACTGGTACTTCGACTCTCTGAAGGCAAAAATAAAAAAATATCTTTACATTAAAGAATAAGTCAAGTTAAAGAGAAAGGGAATGAAATGGGGACCATCATATTGAGATAATAAGCTGACCTGCTCAAATTCAAAGTGCTAGAATTAAAGGTCTAAATTAAAACATAGTCTATGCCTCAGAGTATAACACTGAACACAGTATGTGGTCATATTTCAATCCTCTTTCCGTTCCAGAGTCTGTGTAGTGTGAATGCCATTGCTGTACACAGGAAATGGAAGAGTGGAAAAAAGTCCTTCGGCAGTTGTGAACACATTCCCTGCAGGCATTTGGGTCAGACTGGCCCCGCTCACAGCACTTCCAAACGGTCCCGACATATTGAGTCGGTGAACATGGTGGTAGAGCATTTCCATCGGTGTTTTAGGATCCAGCCCGAAGCTGGGGCTGTTAACATCAACAAAGTTAACAGCATGGGTGTTGGGGAGGAGGTTGCCCTGCATGGCTAAAGTAACTTCAGCTGGAGCATACCGAATAGTGCCAGTGGTGTAGACCCTCTGAGCAGCAGTGCTGGTCGCAGCAAGGGTTCCCGTTACCCTGTGAACCAAAGGAAGCACCACATTGCCTGCTTGTAACCTCTGAAGGGCTTCCAGATCCCCAGTGTACAACAAAGAGTTGGAAGTTGTGGGACCTCCTGGATGTTTGTCCCTTGGAGATGCTGAAAGTGGGGGTGACAAAGGGTCAGAGGACACTGGAGCCAAGGCTGAGTTGGATGAGGTGCTGAACTGAGTTTTACGGCTGGCAGTATTTTCAGTCCCCGGTGGGGTGAGAACAGAGTCTGGAATGGAGACATGTAAACTACTGCTGGCTTGGGGGGAAGGGAAGTGCTCGGAGCTGGGGGGCTTGGTCATACTGTAGGGTGATTCATTCCTTGAGATTTCCCTGTTAGGTGGGTAATTCCAAATACTGCTATCATTATCAAAATTGATAGGTTCTGAGATTTCTGTTTTAATTTTGAGCACTGAGGCACTGTTTGGTGACGAGAGCAGCTGGGGCTGGTCCACCAAAGCTGAGTCAAGTCCATTTGGACTTGAGGTGCTTGACAGCCTTCTCCGGGTCATGCTGCCTCCCTTTTGCTTTTTTCTCCTCTTCTTCCTCTTCTGATGTTTGCTGGAAGACTGGGCATTTACTTCACCTGCACTGTCTGAGTCCTTGGCACTGTCGGAAGTCAGTGATTCACAGTTCTGCAACCGCAAGTCTGACTCACTCTCAACATAGCGCTCCACCTTGATCTGCATAGAGCCAAGAGTGCCAAAACTGTCCTCAGGGGCCTTTTGATTCTCGAAGTCTGAGTTTTCAAAGCTGTCATCACTGTCCCTGCTGTCCTGGTTGCTGGAGCTGTTCCCATCATCATTACAGTTCATTTCGTTATCTGACTGATTTCCTGACTTTTTCCTGTCGGATTCAGGGTCTTCGCTGTTTTCTGACTGGTTTCCTTTCTCATCTGACTTTGAGTTCTCATTGTCCTCTGGAGCAAAATGAAAGTGAAACAAACCATTAGCAACAGGAATATAATATTATAATCCAAGTCCAGATTTCTACCTACCAATGAGATTTGATTTGCTTTAAACTTTTTTGGCAAAAGGCGTTCTCTTCTGTAGAGCCACATTTTTTTTTCAATGTTGTGTTGGGAGTTTTGATCACCATGAGTGTGTCTGACTCAGGACTGTTAATGCACTAGAAGCCTATGCTATATGGCTGCACCTCGACTGAGGGGATCTTTTCATCTGCTCACCGGACAAGAATCATGTTGACAACTGTGAGCACAACGGCATTGTAGCCGTGCCATCCAAAGAGGAGTCAGTGAACAATCCCAGTATCACCGTTATGTTCTGGTGATTGTTGTTTCAYGTCCATGTTCTCGTACAGTGGGCAGGCGTCCAGGTACAGCACTATTTACTAATGAAGATTCTAGTACTCTCATCTCATTTTCCTCTGACCATTGCCACTTCATAGAGTCTCTGGCTGCAGTGGAATTACTGCTGATTTCCTCCTGTGTGAGAGGAGAACCAGGTCATATGTGTATAAATCTGAATGAATAAACCACTTAAAATGAATGAATAAACCAGTTCATTGCTAAAATAATTTTGCTACGTTGCTAGACTGTCGTGTCATATTCTCCCGAAGGGCAAAAAATAAAAAAAAATACAGAAAAATAATCAGCCAGTGAATTAAATTCTTGATTGATCCAAATCATCTAAAGACCATTGAAAATAGCCCAGCTACAGCACTGAGAAGCTGTCACTCTTCTTGCCTGAATTAATTTGATTATAATTCTAATACGGGTGGCATAAACACTAGCCCACTGGACTCGGAGAGCCAAAGCAGCTTTGAGACTGAATACGCTCCATTATCACACTATGTTTGAAAGGGTCATGAAAGGCTTCAGGAGACCCTGTCTTTTACAGACCAGCCAGAAATCTTTTGTTGGCTAATAAAAGATGTTTTTCACTCCTCAGAGCCAAGTACTACCCTTTTCAATATGCTTGTTTTTGGGGGAGAGGGGAAGGGCCAGTTTTCCTGTAAAGATTGGTTACTTCTGGAGCCATGTCAATACCAAACAATTTCCCAGAGGCACTGAAGGTGGGTTTGACAGGAAAGCTGCCTGAGCATTTGGGACACTGCACTTCACAAGTCACTTAGTGGGACTTTTGCTTGTGTCGGCAGCAGCAGAGAGACCCTTTCTTTTGAAAAATAAAACCCATAGAAGCAAAGCAACCATAAACCCCAAAGTCTCATGCAGCTTTTTGTTCCATCTAGGACTGAATTTCTCCTACAATYTTTTCTTCCTTTTTTGGTAGATGCTTTTTTTTAAGGCCATCGTTTCTAGGTGGTGAAGAGTGGGCTTAGGGTGAGGTGATCTAAAGCCGCACAATATCTGCCCGAGATTATATCAGAGCGTGAACTGAACTTGTTGGTTTCACCCAAAATGCTGTTCCTATTTCAGGTCCTTTGACATTTCTATTTAATTCCTTTGTAATAAACAAGACCCTGTGTCTTCTGTCTTCCAAGACTCCTAGACATCTCCTTCTGAGATGTAGATATCTGTGCACCTTTGGGATGCTGTCTTGCTCTGCATCAGTTTTAGAAGTCATGAATGTACATGTATTTCTCATGTTCTTACATGGAGAAACTTCCAGTGCACATGGGAAATGCAAACTGTTCTCCACACATGTTATTTGGCTATTTAGGAACAAGACAGAATAAAGGAAGCACTGGGAATGGGTGAAGAGATTCCCAATGACAGTGGTCAACAAGCCTGCATGTTGACTTAAACTGTCAAACAAAACTTTCAAAGGAGAACAAATAAAAGCAAAAGATGAAAGAGAACAGCAATATAATATAATATAATATAATATAATATAATATAATATAATATAATATAATATAATATAATATAATATATAATATAATGGCCTGATCCTCTTCTTGCTTTTTCTTGACTTATATCACTGTGATCCATTTTCTCCAGACTTTTTATGGTTCTTATCATAAACATGAGAGAAAAATCATCTATCTAGACATCTATCTACCCATCTATCTATCTATCTTGCTTACTGCAGCCAAGTAACATCTTTACTTCTTGGGCCACAGGAAAATACGCTTCTTTCAAGGCCAGATGGTTTGTAGCTGTGCCTAGGTAACCACTATTAAAACTAACAAGGAATGTGTGAACAATTTGTGCACTGGACCATCTGTAGGACTAATTTACACACTAAGTTTGACTCAGCTTTTAAAAAACAGCTGAAGTCCCAGACTTAAAGAGCTTAGAAACAAGTTCTTGAACCCACACTTTATAATTAAATATAACTTTTAACCCAAGAAAACTCTCAAACTTTTTCAATCTTCACTGCCCCCTAGCGAGACTCTTCAAGAATGTATTTATACAGGAAAAAGGGTCATAAAGATTGACACTAGAGACCTCTCTGCAGAATGTCTGAGTACTTTGGGAAGAGAAGAACTAGAATTTTATTCAACAGTTGCAATCCCAAGTCGTCTGCGCAAGGCACAATACCTGTTCATAAGCATAGCTGGGAAATTAAATATTTAGTTTGATGCTATGTAGGCAAGAATGCATGGAGTGAGTGAAGAGAAACTCTGAGGAAATGGAGATACTGTGGAAATACTAAGGTCATTAAAAGATTTTGCTAGCATTTTTCAATTTAATATTTTTTTTTTGTTTGTTTGGTGTTGCGTGTTTTTTTTTTTTGTTATAATAGAACAATACTTGAGAAGTGAAAGCAACTGGAAAGCTGACCATGTGGCTCTCATGGTATGAACCTCTTGTGGGTGTAAAGGCACACCATCTGTGTTACCTGAGTTGTCCTTYGAGTCCGATTCAGAGTCAGAGGTCTCCGAGGATTCTGAGGTTTTCTCTGGCAGATGAGGAAGTTGTGCAATATCCATTGGAGTGTCCTTGTACTCTGGGTTACTGAAGAGGAGACAGCAAATATAAATGCAATTGGATGATTTGCAGTTTCATGATTTTTCCCTCTTTTCATATCAAAGTTCGGGAGCAAAGAACATTAATACGAAGAATAGCAGAACACAGAAACATATATTTTTGGCTCCTCAGAGCTTCACAGCAGGAATTTTGTGAAGGTTTATTTTAATACCGCTCTCAAATACTTTTATTGACCAGATCCTAAGCCTTGTTTGATTCTAGTGAAGTTTTAGAGCTATCAAAGCATTCTTACTGAAGTGGGACATCACGGCTTGTGTGATATCTAGCAGTAAAGCTACACTGTGTAATCATCCAACAACAAAATATCTTGATTTCGATCCCATTACTGTGCCTGGGAGGACAGAGAGGGTGTTTTAACTTTTCCAATCTGTTTCTCCCCCACTGGCAATGTCTATTAGAGTTATCTCTGTAACAATGTTCTCTATCAACCTTGCCAGAGCCCTTTCAATACCTGTTTTTCTCAACATTCCAGTTTTCCACACTTTAATCAAGCATACCATACACAAAGTTATTAAGAAGGTCCTCAGCTAGGCCTAAAGAAAGTGACCACTGCTCCAAAGAATCTGGCCAAAAATTAGATAAAAATGGTTATATATTTTTAAAACACTGCACACATGCATCCGCATCAGCAAGAAACCGAAAACAACCTCTCCAGCTATATGACAGATGCACATGTGCATGTTAAGATGCATATGTTAGGGATAAAGAACTGTCAACACACCCATTATAATCATATCTTCATCTGCTCATGTGGTGCTCACCTGTGACTTGTTAGCAATGAACATGACTGCAATCTAAAAAAGCTACATTACCAGAGAAATGGRAAAAAACCCTACAACACTATGCTTTTGCTTGGTTTGTATCTTTTAAAATGTGTTCCTTCCCTAAATCCATGCACAGACAGGGGAACAGACATAGCTAAACATAAGTAGTATAGGAATATTAAAAATAACAAAGTCTTTAATAATTTTTGAATAGGTGAGCATTTTCATGCAGTTCAAATTCAAGTCTCGTGGTAGAACAGAAAATCCACAGTCCTGCCTAGAAAAACATGAGGCAGCACTGGGGGTGCATGACACACTATCACAATGACAGTGTGCTCATATTCAGCCTATTAGAGTGTACTGTGAAAATTCAGAGTTCACACAGTTCACATTGAAATGCCATTTTACGATTATCATCTTTATGGTTTTGTCCTGACAAAGTGACTTTATTCTGCTGCATCCCAGGGCAGTCCCCAAATTTGCCCCCTCCAAGCGAAAGATGTTTGAGGGCTTTCACACTGTGAATAACAAGCTGCTAGAACAAGAACAGCATTAATCCTCCCTGTCACTATAATTAGTCTATCCTTTTACAGACAGCTGAATCATACTTTCTAATGCGTGGAAATGTATACAGACCACTACTCCTGCTAAGAGTAGACCTAATTATGCCTTAATCTGTTATTAAAATATTATTTGGACATTTGGATCTTTCGTGGATTCTAGTACTAGGAGAAATCTAAATTAAAAATACAAATTCAGTGAAGATGTTAATCTTTCTCTAACAGACCGGTGAGTGGAATGCAGCAGAAAAATCAGGTTCTGTGAGGARACCTAGGGAAGACTACACAGCTTTTCTTTTCTTGTTAGGTATATTCTGCGTGTAGAGAAAATTATTTTCTGGGATGTTTGTGGACTAGGTTCATCTATTGTCTGGAAATCAGCAACGGGGATGGAGGCAACAGTTCATAATTCTTATGGACCACTTTTACAGCTAGAGGCGAAAATACGAGAACATTTCTGGGCATTTTGAAGCCCTGTTAAGGACTGGGGCAGTGAAGCTGTACTTCCAGTTCAGAATTGTCAGCCTTAAGCTGACCACTTGAAATGCTGCATTCTGCCTCACACTTGGAAAAAAGAGACAAAAAAGTAGCAGGATAAGGATATATTCAGAAAAGTCTGTGCTCAATCGTACCAGGCCAGAAACATGCAAGTCCCAGTGAAAACTCCACTGCTGTGGAAGGTTTTCCACAGTACCCCTTCAATGCTCTCCTGCTAGGGGTTGCTTCTTTCTCTTCCCCAACAGGGGAATCAAAAGCATTCCAACATGCAAGTTTAGGCAGGAACAGCCTCTTCAGGGCTTGCTGGACTTGGCATAAGAAGTCACAATCTAACCCCTAGACATCACTTTGAACTCTCATGGCATCAAAGGGAATGTAACAAACCATGACAAGCAACTTAAAAGGAGAACAGGCCAGAAAATGACAATTGCATTTCATGACAATCTCAAGGTTTCAAATTTTATTTGTTTGTTTGTTCTGCTTTGGGACTAAACAATCTTATTGAACATTTTCACAAAACAGAATGTGTTGAAAGGTATTTTCAGATGAGAAAGGTCAGGTTTATAATTCACTGTCTCTCAATGACTGTTGGTTTTCCCTTGAGCTCTGAAACGAGTCCTTTAAAAATACTTTGGTGCAACAGAATTTCTCAGGGAACAGCCTTTCATTCAAGCCATTACTACTATTTCTGTTTAAAATATTTCTAATAGTTTAAAATAGTACTTAATAATACTTTTAATCCCATTTCGCATTTTTCAGTGTGAATATTATCTGATGCTTACAGGAACAACACAGTAGTTCGAGACTTTTTGTCCTGAGAAAGTTGCTCTCTCTGGAGTGAGCTGACAAATGCCTTTCAGAGAAATTTTTGGCATGGCAGCAGTTTGCTTCCCTGCATTTTTAATATCCAAATAAAACAGTGCCAAACACTTCACACCAGATTTTGTAACACAACTATTGAAAGTTGGTGTGGATAATATTTATCTTTGAGCTCAGGTTGAGTAGATTTCAGGGCAGTGGAGGCATGCAATAAAATAGTGGAGGATTTATTGCAAGACTAAGGCAGCATAATAATTCAAGAATATTCTAATGTGCTGAGATATGACGTGCCTCAATAACTCCAATGAATGGCAGGGCTTTTGAGGTGGACTATATGAAAAGTTCTTCTCCTAAGCTTTCTCTAGTAGGCTGTTGTTTTTTCTCTAGACCTCTCACAGACAGAGGCAAGCAACAGAGACAGCAGTTCAAGCGAGAGAAGTGACTGGAAGACCTACCTAAGAAGGTAATTGACCCAAATGATATTCTTCTCACTTGCATTCTTGGCATTGACAGCTATGGTTGCACTAGATTGTATCCAGATATAACCTCCGTTCTTCTGCATCCAGCGGTAATACTTTGTTACACATTGACCCTTATTCAGCACTGGCAGGAAAATACAAACAAAACAGAAGCAAGATATAGTACATGTTAGAATTGTGGTAAAATGATCTTCATTGTACAACATGTCGCAAGTATAAGCAGAAGATACTTGGCTTCCTTTAGGTTTAATGCCAGTGAGATGACAAACAGGATGTGAAGTTCAGTATAACTAGCTACAAGTTTTACAAGTTTTTAAACTGTAATTATAATCTGCTTTTGGAAACTCCAGAGGAAGAAGAAAAGTAAAAACACCTACAAATCTCTATGGTTCACAGAATACTTATTGCTGTGTGGACATTTCCAATACACTCAATGTCAAACTGTAAAAAAAGAAAAGGAAAAAAAGAGGCAAATTTATATGTGATTTATTCATAGCTCCTAGGTAGACCTCTTTGAGATTCTGGATATTTGAAAGGTTTGGGAAGATACTCTACCCCTGCTGCTTTGATCATTTCTCCTTATTGCAGGCGATATCAACCACTGAACTTATACATCTGTTTCTTTGATCTTGTCAAACAGAATTTACAGTTCTCAGATGAACCAAATCTCCACTGGTCAGTGGGGAAAAAGTCTTTGGAGAATTTACTTTCTACCAGAGCAAAGCAAATCCACCAACAGACTGAGAAAGAGGCCTAAGGGAGGCACAGAATGGCTTGGTTAGAGCCAAAGAGTGACAGCTCTCTCCTATGTTTGAAATATTCTAGGAAACAGAGAAAGAAGTAAAAGCAATCAGTAATGTGAAACGGTGCTATTAAATGCTCACAGCAAGACGGCTTAAAAATACAGATGTTTAAAGTAATACTTCAGCCAAAATATTGCCAAGTTGAAACGGATTTATTTTGTATCTGATTCTTCAGTGTCAGGAGAAGGGAATGAAATGCAAATCTTTCAGTGGAAGGGAGCAGCATGGTTTTATAAAATCCGTAAACTACACAAAATCTGGGCACGATTGTTGCTGGAGCACTTCCCCTCTCCGCATTCCCTATTCCCGCAAAGCTTTGTGCACTAGAGGGCAGTGTGCATTCACATTCACCGCCTGCTTTTGTCATGTCCTTGTCTCCGTCTGCTAAAATGAAAAACCTCTAACTGCTGTAATAAATTTGGCTAAATTAGCTGCTAAATGGTTATCTCAAGTAATATGTATTTGCATTAATCATCTTGCTCTAAACCAGAACAAGCCAGAGTCCTAAAGACGTAGTAAATTCATATTGTCCATTTAATTACGGCTAATAAGTGCTTCATATACAATAGTTTCCTGAAGTACATTTTCTTTTTTTTTTTCTTTTTTTTTTTTTTTTGTACAAGGAAAAGAAAAAAAGTCACTTTGGAAAAGAATAAGTATTTAAGGCAGTTAAAGTTCCTACCATAAATGTGACAAATGACACTTTGGAGCTTTCAAGTTAACCAAATGTCTATACCCCTAATTATACATATGAATGTATCTATATATAAATCCGTGTACAGCACATATCTACAGAAAAAGATATTTACAAAGTCAGCCATACAAACAGTGACGTTTTCTCACCTTGGAGGTAGCCCCCAATCCCCACTGCAATTTTTCAACTACTAAAGAAAAAAATGCATGTAAAACAGTGCCATGTAAAGTGAATGTGAAGTGCAAATTATGTTCAGCTCTAATATAAACAAATATTTGTATCTGGATCCTGTTGTTTTTCAGAAGCCTCTAGTGAACTAGGTGTGCTTCTAGCAGACATCAATATTTCCCTAAATTTTTACTTTCGTATTCCAAGCTCTAAATATTCTACTATGATAATTCATAGGCTTCAAAACCTCATTATACAGCAGAATAAAGATAAAATATGAACAACTGAATACCCAGAATTTCTGTCAAACCAGTGCTGTATGTCACTTTAGAAAACAACCTCACATAAATTAGCCCAACTTTATCAGTTATGAA
The DNA here is from genome assembly GCA_018881555.1 of Amblyornis subalaris. Taxonomy (NCBI): domain Eukaryota; kingdom Metazoa; phylum Chordata; class Aves; order Passeriformes; family Ptilonorhynchidae; genus Amblyornis; species Amblyornis subalaris. The sequence continues at coordinate 9,202,192 of JACAXG010000019.1, forward strand.
GAATAAGGGAAGAAAGATACTGCTGTAAGTTTTGATTATGGTAGACACTTCCATTTCAGTAAAATAGGACATTCAAAATACTTTGCTTACGGCTGAGTGTAAAACTGATATGCATACAAGTGTGGAGTGATATTATCTCTTTTCTGGAAACCCGAACACCCACAGTTGTGTGCAGGAACTTGTAAAATCTATCTGTACTTGCGTCTACTATATATATTGTTGTCTTCCTTGGAACAGTTTTTATCTAGGGAGTTTACCACGCTACACAGAAGCCAAAGGACAACTATCCATATACACATTTGAAAATCAAAGTACCAGGTGAGTCACTTGACAGCGGCCGGAGGGCACACTGCAGTTCTGCATAGTGATAGCTATAAGGACCCAGATTTTCCAGCTCTTTTGGTCATTCTAGACAAGTCCTTCATCCTTCAGTACCTTTTGTATTGGTCGTTGCACTACTGGAAAAGTCTATGTCATGCACTAAACAGAGCATTCATTTCAGAACTATGGAAAAGAGGAAAAGGTGCTTGCCTTCTCAGGAGTGAGAATACAGTGCATCAGAACTATATACAAACCATCTGCACTCAGAGTTCAGGCTCTCAAATACAAAGAATACATCCAAAGAATGTCTGAGATACTGTACTAAAAATGAGTTTTCCCTGAAGTTCATCTACCTGCAAATTCCTGCTCTATGTTTGGCCAGCTCAGATATATCACCAGATACACAGAATTTTCCTTTCTGCATCTGTCTAAAGCACATTTCATACAAGAGATTTGTGGACCATGCTCTGAAGGAAGTCCCGTGATTCAATATAAAAATTCTTTCTATAAAGAGATTCTTCRGCAGGCAAGCTGCACTGTGCCACTAAATCTGGTTCTTACCTCCTCTGAGAGAGCACTAGGCCCCCCCAAGTCAGTTCTGAAAATTCATGGTATACCTTGGAAAGAAATTTCTCAATGTGATGAAAGAAAAGAATGAAAAAATTTGGAAATGTTTTCTAATTTACAGTATTTTTTAACTGTTGGCACTGCCAACTTGCAACTCAGAAATTAGATGAGAATTTTGAGACAAAAAAGCAATTACAAGGACGCATCAGGGAGGGAAATCTATCTAATTTGTTGATAATCTAGTGTTACTGAGTAAAGCCCAGTTTCATCTTAAAGATCTTCAGCTTGCAGGTACAGAACCCATTATTGAAGTTACTGATTTTGAGAAGACATGAAAATAAAGAATCAGTTCACTCCAAGCTCTGATTGTGAAGTTATGTTTTGTAACTAGCAACAGACCTCACATTTCAGTTTAGCATAAACTCCTGAAAATGTAACGCCATGTAGATTACATCCTAGTGTTTTCAGGCAAATCCCTCACTCATTGAGCAGTGCAAATAATTTTATATTTCTATTTGCCTTATACATGGAATACTCAGTCTGGCAGACAATGCAGTACTGGGGAAGGTGAGACTTGTGACCACAATTGGTGGGATGGCTCATGTGATGGGATGCAGGATTGGGTTCTATAATTAGATGTCTATCTATSTATCTATCTATCTATCTATCTATCTATCTATCTGTCTATCTGTCTATCTATCTATCCACACACACACACACACAGAGATATATATATAAACCCTTTAATCAAAGGGACTAACTGAGGGTTAATGTTTTAAAATTGGTGACCTTTATGTCAGTTATACACATATATTCCCTAAAATGGTGGATGCTAAACCTGATTAAAATTTGCTGAAATGTTACCTAGTTCCTCAATTTGAATTCAGTGGTTAGCATGCAAGAAGTGCACAGTATGTCATGGTAAGAACTAAAAAAAAAAAATCTCACTTATTTCTCAAAGTATGAATATATTGCTGTGTACACAGTTCCCAACAGAGGGATTTCAGTTTTCCTTGGTAGCTTTGTGCACAGCAATATTCTTGTAGCGGTGGAATGAAGGAGGGGGAAAAAGAAGAAACAGTCAGTGTTCTTTGCAGGAACCTATTTCTGTTAGAAAATTAAAATAAATCAGTACAAGTTTGTCTTCAGAAATATGGTTACAAAAAGAAAAAGAACATAGTTTCTTCCTGTAAGGCTGTTCTGAGAAATCAAAGCCAAAGCTTCTAAATAGTGAGTTGTGTTTTAAAAGAAGGAAGTAGCTTAATTCAGTTTGAAGAGGAGATGAAGAAATTTTGTATCAAAAGCAGTCTTTTAGCAAGGTCTCTTACAAAAGGACATTTTACTCATGTGCATATGCATTTAAAAGCTACACTATATTGCGTATTCAGGTAAGTATTGAGTAAATAGGAAATGATGAGATCATCTTACATATTCACACAGCTTCACAAAGAGACTCTTTATAATCGGTGAAAATATTGAGGTTACATCTGCTGTGCTATTCACCCTTCTCCTTGAAATACCTTTATCAATGACTGGATGGTATTGATACTGAATTCCTCTCGTGACAAACTTATAAGAATATTTTTAATTTACTGCATGAGGATGAAATTGCCATACTTAATACCACAGTCGGATATTTAGCTGCAGCCAGAAGTACTCTTTCTACATTCACAAAACTGGCAGATGAAACATGAAAAGGAATACTGACTCTTTAATCTCCACTTCTCCACCTAAGGCCCAAGGCAAGCTGACAGGGTAACTTCGTTCTGGAAACAGAGGGGTTTTTATTTTTTTAATTCTGGATTACTTTTTCTTCTGCTTTTGAAAACTGTGGGCTATAGGGGAATGAACCTGGCATAGACTTGAAACAAGAACAACTTTCTTTATCTGAAAAGTTACAGTCCTTGATGCTTACAGGAAGGTCATTTTCAAAACCCACAGGAAAAATAGCATCACAGCCAGAAAGAGTGCATTAAGTGCCTTATTTGCTTGTAACAGAGACAGTTTTCCATTTATAACAGCTCCGAGGATCAAGTGAGTCTTTGATGTTGTAAGGACTTTTCTATAGATTTTGTAATTAGTGAGCTAGATGTTTTAAATAGCAGGTATCCACAAATTGGATTTTAGCACTGAAAAATATTTAGCAATGTTAAATGATGCTTGTTACAGAATTAGGATATAGATGGTAGGACACTTGTAGACATTGGGTGAGGAATCATATGTCAACTATGTAATTCTCCACAAACACTTCTATTATGGATCTACTACACGGGGTGGAGTGAGGAGGAGGGGACTTAAGCCAGGACAGTGTGCAAATGCATTGTCTACCCACCAGGTCAAAAGTAAGGCCTTCACAGGAGGTTGCTTGGTAAAGAACGCTACCTTCCCATCACAAGAGTCTCCATGGCTCATATTGCTGTACTTCTCTTCACTGCATACAGTTCCTTACCTGCCTTGTGTGACTCACTGTATCTCAACAGAGTTAAGAAAAATACAAAGATGATAACTGGTTCTGTGAGACTCTAGAAAGCTACATTTTACTCGCTGCATTTTACTCACTGCATATGACAGGAGAAAACCCTGAGTGCTGGACAGAGAACATCTTTTTTAGGATAGGCTAGAATGCAGTCTACTGTGTCAATATCACTTGAGACCTGGCTGCTTCTGTGATATAAATATCAGACAGTAATAGTTGCTGGTTTAAAAACATAAATTCATCTTTTCCTACCTTAAGCAGGAAGTAGCAGGTCAGGTTCATGAAAGAAAACTTTACCTCACTGATATTCAAACTCCCACCTAACTTCTTATTCACATGGGATATTCTATTAAACATAGAGATTCACTCTAAAAATGCCAAGTATGGCAATCGATTCATTGCTTACTTTTCAGTGTGCGAAATACTGTTTAATCTGCCAGTGTAGGGATGTTACATACATAAATATGTGATAAATTAGGCAAAATTAAGTATCAACAACCTTGTAGAAAAAAAATAAAGAGCCTTAATCAAGCATTTAGAAAAATATGAAACCTTAAGAATGTTTAAAAACCAAGCAATACTTTTCCTGCCTCTTTGCAGAAAAGCAAATGTTAAAAGGAGTCTGAGTCAAACGGTTTAAAAATGTGGATTCATATTAGGATCAAAGTTTGTAACCTGCCAAATACAGTGAGGAAATCCTTGCATGCTGCATGTGCTAATTATCTCAGATAAGGACCAGGAAGATGTTTTGTTTAAAATCAATCCTGTTATCACTTTACACGACATCAGCTCACAGCAGCATTGCGAATTTATTAAAACCCAGCAAACCCAAAAAAATACTGTTTCCCAGCACTAAGGAAATCATCATCTCCTACTTGAACAACAGAGACATTTTTCTTCCCCTCTCCTTTTTGTGATATATAACATATCATTTTCCCATGGCCCATCATTTGAAATGACAACTTTATAATTATGCATAAACATGAATATTAACAAGACTATATAATTTTAGGTAGGATGTTTATTTCAAAGCATTATGTAGGTATTGATCAAACGTAATGCAATGTATTACTAGATGCACTATTCAGTGGAAGCTTATGGCATGCATATCAGAAAACTTTTCTGTGGTTTCTATAGATAAAATTGATGTAAATAAACTAACTATATAAGTTTATTTTATGATAAACTGGATTGAAAAATGAACAGTAGATTTTTCTACCTAGGATTCTCTAGGTTTTCTTCTCTCTTTCTTAACTTTTTCTTTCCCTCATGATTTGTCTCTCTTCCCATGACTTCAATCCTGCCATAAAGTGATTTTCTTCTGCTAATATTGAAACGGTCGTTTAGAAACCCAAGCCTGCTTTGAACACCAACTTCAGACAGAACTTCCATTATCATTAATGAACTCTCTGTTCAAACTGTAGGGGAAAATGAAATCCCAGATCCAAATTTTGCCCTTAGCTACTAAAACTCAACATCAGAGGAGAAATTTGGCCCTGCTTGCTCAAGAAGCTTAAATCTGTCCTCCATCTCTCCACTAACATTAATGTCCATCATATGACAACCTATGTAAGATTAATGACTTTAGAATATAACCCTTTCCATGCCAAATGTATACACAGACTATATATAACTATATCTTCTACAAATAGGAAAAGAGATAGACAATTCATAGAAGCAGATTGGCAGCAACATTAATTTTATCTTTGAATTACCTAGGTTAAAGATGGTCTGTTTCAAGGGAAAGGATCTTTTTAAAGACCTTATCTCTCGTATTTCTGGGATAAGAGTCCCTGTTTGGGTGCTTGGGCTGAGTGAAATGAGTGGTTTCCTCAACCAGGTCTCTAGAGGAAAGGTATCCAGAGCAGTGTCACGGTGGTATGGCACAACCGAATGTTCAAACTCCTTCTAACCACCACAAAGATTCCTCACCATCTCACATCTGTCAGCACACATTTTTGAAGCGTACTGGCCCTTTATACCAGATGACTTGTACAAAGTAAAAACAAAACAAAGCTTTCCACCTTTGTCCACAAGCCTTAAAAATATAGCTTAGTGCTAACAAAAAAACCCCAAAACACAACTTTGTAAAATAAAAATAAAAATAAAAGAATTTTGTAGTAATTATACATCTTGTGATCTCAGAACCAATACTTAGCAACCTATGGACATTGAGTTAAAAGGCTTCAGGTCTTTTGAAGCACATTCCTAAAAGTCCAGTGAGCCAAAGTCCTGCACCAGCCCACTCAGTTTGTAAGTTATCAGGCATCAAAACCAACAAGGACCCACCACTGGCCACATGACACGTGGATGGCAAAGCCTCAGGTGGTTTATGCAGGTTCTTTCAAAAAAGTGCTAACAAGACCTACTGCCACACTGTCACACATATGATATGTGCTACACAGTTTACTGATACTGTTTTTGTCTCCTTATGGCTTTGAAAACTGTCTCCCTCAGAGACACAAGGTCAGCTGTCCAGAACTCTGAAAAAGAAAAAGAAGAGAAAAAGACCACAGCACTAATATGTTTCTAAAACCCTGGGAAGATCTGCAACAATTTAATTACACTTTCACATAGCGACATTTTAGGATGGGGTATTTCCCAGTCTAATAAACTATAAACGAAATCCTTAATCCATTCTTGGATTTTCAATGGAGCAACACACTTTCTGATTAGACCATAAAGTGATGGACACTTCTGGTCTCAGTCATCTTGCAGAGAAGCTCAGCAATGAAGGTAGGAACATGTGTGACTGAAGTACTTTTGTCCTTCTCTTTTAAGACGGCATACATTTACAACCTCTAACAAAAAGTTAGCGCAGAAATAGTTTAGTGGACAGGATGAAGGTGAAGCTGCTGGACGTGTACAATAAAATCCTTTATTCCCATAACTTTGCAATTTAACGTATGTTTCTGCAATTTACCACAAGAATAATATCAAAATCTAAATTCATCTTTGGGGTTTGAAATTTTGAGCACAAAAAGACTTTAAAAAAAATACAGAAAATAATTAACAGAGTAATGGGGAAACAGAGAGGTTACCAGCAGAAGTCAGAGCTCAACCTTCACTCTATAACCCCTTAATGCAGAAGCTGTATTTATACAGCTGGTATTATGCACAGTTTTAAGGTGAAAATAGGAGATTTTAGGTGCAAATTTCAACTGAATATATGCCATGGAAGACACAATTGAAAGCCTACAAACTGAACTGGGAATGTACTAAATCAGTATTGCTTTAGATTTAATTTGAAGATGAAATAGCATCAGGAATTAAGTTAAAGTGTTATTGATGCAAACTATATCTGAGGCATCTTGCAAAATAACTGTATATTGCTAAGCTACAGAAGGCAAAATTCTGCAATTAGGTTCAGCAGCTAATGATTTAAATAGCTTAAAGATTTATCTTTGTAGAATTTTCTGGTTTGTTTACTACCCAAAAGATCTGATGCTTCTGATAAACACTTATCTACTTTACATACTGAAAACATTTGTCCAATAGAACACAATTTCCATGTGAAAAACTGAGACACAAAATATCACAAAGATTAGAAATTTCTTGGGATTGAAAATGATTTCTGAGTATTTTAATTGTTAATGGATAATTAAAACACCAAATATTACAATAGTAACAACTGTCCTCCACAAATAAAAATGTAAGCATCACCTGTCAAGGAATGAACCAGCCATGAGTTAATAGTGTATAAAACAAGGGTACAAGGCACACATAATTGCATATTGCAGAGTGTTTCCCCCCTTGTAAAGTACCTGGCTTTGTTCAAAAAACAGACAAGGAAATTAAGCTAGACAGGCCAACATCTCACGTAACCCAAAGAAGAATTTGCAGGAGCAAACACAACATCTGCAGGATTTTAGAGCACAGCTAAAGGACATGACAGATACACGGTCTTGGGTGGGTGTACACGTCTTAAGGTTCACTAGGACTGAAAACCAAACTCTAGGCATGTGCTAAAACCAAAGTCCATGATCCTTTTTTTGATTTGTATGAAATTAAAAAAAAAAAAGTTTTCTTTAAATGCTTCCATCTCTTCCAGTTTCTTATCTCCTGTTGCCTCATCCTGCTCTATCACCACTATCTCCAGTCAAAAGGACTTAAGGGTGCCAGCGTTCAACACAGAAATCTTTGCAGGCCCATACTCTGGACAGAGAGAAAGACTGTGCAGGTGGTCAGACCAGCACTTTTGCAATACTTTGAAAACAGCATACACTAGGCTGTCATCAGGATGCCAGGTAGGGCTTAGTTTAAGAAATAGCTAAACCCCTGACATTCTATGAACCTAATTTAGAATCAATCTTGCTTTTCAGCGACGATAATAAACTTGTACAAACATGAGATTCATTTGTATATTTTAGCATTTTATTTCAGTCCCAGAATGTAAAACCTGACATTGGAATCAGTTTGATTTTTTTGGTTATTGAAGATATTAAGCACTACAAGAGCATTGAAATTTCGATCTGATTAGGATAAAAATTCCTCAGGATCAAAACACTTCTTTTTTTCCCCCTACAGTTTTACTAATTGTGAGCTACTTGACATTGCAGAGTTATTCCACAGCATGATAGCAAAATATGTGAAGTATTTTACTGTTAGAAATTATCAACTCGTTCTATTTGTTTTTCATGTGTTTGAGGTTATTAAGAGAATAAGAAATTGTAACTGATGTTCATAAGTTAAAAGGGTTAGTTCAACTACAGCTGGTAGGCTAAACCACTAAGCAATATTTTGTACAGCAATAGATTTTTTCTACTGAACATACATAAAAGAAATCATGAATATATAACTGATTTAAAAGCAGACTGAGGGGGTAATATTCCTTGAAAAATAGGGGAGCCATGGAAAAGGTGAATGTGGAATAGTTTATTTTCAGAAAGACTGGATTATTCTAACCACTGCAAACCAGATAAAGTAGATGAGAGGGAGTGCTACCAAACATACTCATCAGAGACCTTTGCTTTATGGGAAATGAACTGCCCTGGCTCACTGTTCTTGAGGAACAGTATTTCTTATAGCTGTAAATCAAATCCTGAAGAAAGAGTATGATATTTTCTAAGCAATAGCTGATGACAACAGTATCTTTCTTGTCAGAGACAGACTTCTGAATTTAGACCTCAATTAGGATTCCAAACTGAAAAAGCACATATTATATACCAATACCAATTGGTATATAGTTATGACAGTGCTCTTGCAAACAATATATTAATTTTGAAATGGTGGCACGTTATCGTATATTTGCCCAAAAGTATGTACATGGTTGCCTTCACAGGTCTTGGCTTTTGTCTTTCCTTGCTGCTTTCTCAATGACCTTCATTGAACAGTAACATCAACTACGTGATGTTCAATGAAGACCATTAATTTTTTACAATTAAATGGAAGATGAATACTCCTACAGCACATGACATCCACTCATTCTTAGCATGAAATGTACTTCTTAATAAGGGCTGTTACAGACTTCTGAATGATAACAGTGTCAAAAAAAGGGAAGCACAAATGCACAGCATCGTACTCCAGAGAGCAACAATTGCCCCTGCTGAGTTCTACAGACAGCGCTAAGACCTGATGCAACAGTAATTTTATTAATCTGCTTTATTTCTGATGTTGATTTGACATGAAATGTATCCTGCTAGCTAAGATCAGGGATATTCATCATTGATGCCATCAGAACAAGGGCAGTTCTACTCATGCAGGGAGTGATGGCTTGGCGAAAGTGTACAAACTGGCCTATGCTTGACACACAGTTCAGTGCTGCAATGCTTTTATGCAGAGCTAAGTAACTAGAGAGGATCTGCGGAGGTGGCTGAGCCTGCAGCAGAGAATACTGCGGTGTTTGAGCTAGCCACAGGAGTGACCGAGCAGCCTGTTACTCCTTGTTGCCTTATAGGTTCAGTTCTAGAGTGTTCTCCCTTACTCAGGCATCCCATTTATCCCTGTCCCCTACTCCTCCCCTCACTTGCCCCTGCTGGTTAAGGTTGTATTACCCCGCCTTCTCTTCGCCCCCTGACCCTCAACCCATTGGTCCCTGTTGTCTCTCCGCCCCCACTGCCCCGGGATAAAACCCTAAACCCTCCATTGTTCTGAGTTCTCCTTCCCTGACGATTTGTGGAATAAACCTATTTCGTGGAACACATAAGGAGAACCCCTCCGGCTCTTTGCGTCCGGCTAAGTACGCCTTTGTGTGTGTGTGCACCGCTGAACGCGTCAGGCACCGCGGAATACGCGCCACGCTTTCAGAAGGACTGCAGGACCCCCAAAAGCCACCCAGTTTATTACAACAAGGATCCTATCACCTTCCCCATTCTCACAAGTGGTAAAGTAAAACTGGGCCATGAAGGTCTCTCTAGGGTGTTAGTTCTAGATGCATAACTATGAAACATAAAACATTCAATGACAACTCTTTCATGCCACATAACCTAATGAAGAGCTCTGTTACACAGCGCTAAGATCAGAGACTGTATTTGTACCAGGGTACTGCCACACCTGCAATTTTTGAGGGTTTGGATTCAAACAAAAGTTGTTGCAGCTTATCCATTTTCTGTATTAGCTGAGCCAACAGCTGGGCCATGATGCTGGATGTGGACAGGCTGTTAGGCTAGAGAACATTTTAACTATAATGTCTGTGAGAGACACTTAGTTTATGGTAAGTGATATCTGTCATGATTCTACCAGCAATTTGTTCAACAAACACAGCGAAGATGAACAGAGGAGAAGTTTCCCAAACTTCTGAAACCGTGAAGCATTATAAAATAGGAAACAGCTTAATAAGGTAGAATTGTAACACCAAACAATCAGCTAAGAGATTTGTGAAAAAGCATGATCGTTCAAAGTTTGAATGAAAAAAGCTGGAAACAACTGATATAAACTTTTCTTTCTGTTTGAAAAGAAAGAGATATTTCAATAGCTTGTGTTATCATACCATGTATTATTATGTTGCTATAAATGCAGGCATATGTACTGTTAGAGTATGAATATTGTTTTATTAATTTACAAGGGCACCAAGGTATAATGGACATAAATCTCTTAATAGAAATCTTGACCTCACTGAACCTAATGGAAATTTTGCTATTTACTTCACTGGGTCAGAATTTTAGTCCATAAAAAGTTGCTTTTTTAGGGCATAACCCCCATGTCCATTGAAGCCAATGAAAGCTTTTTCACTGACCATAACTGACCTTTCATTAGGGCAGTAGTTCCCTTACAAAAGACTGTTGTCGCTACTATAGTCTTGCAGACCTTCTTCACTATTATACTTATGGTCACATCCCTGAAACTGCTTTTGTCTTCTTTTATCTGAGCTAGAGTTAACAAGGCTTGCTTTTCTAAGTTTCTAATGGGCTGCTATAATCTGAAGCCATCAACAGCCCCCTTGATTTTTTTTCTGTGTGATTTTGTGCAACGTTTTCTTCTTTGCTTGTTTTTATATTTGATGTCTTTGAATATCCTGGATGAGAAGGCAGGATGTAGCGGTCTTACTTTTTCCTTATGATATGCTGTCAGTGAATAGGCAGAGTGGCATTTTTATTTGTGTTTCTTTTACCCTTAAATCTACAATTTCAATCTAGGTTTCTTCTTGGTTTAATAATTAAAAATTATTTTCTTTTCTGTAAAAGTGAACCAAAATTTTGGTTGCATTCTGCAGTCCTCCATCAAACACAACCTTTTCAGTTTGCTGCTTTCTCAAGTCCTGCTTTGTTTTCTCACTAGTGCTTTCTCTCCATTACTTTAGCTTCCAGGTTCTCTTCAAAATATTGCACAATACTGCTTTTTTTGGTTTGTTTGTTTTTGTCCGTTGTGATCTCAAGCAGTTATTCCCTGTGTTGTACTGGCAAATATGCTGTGCCGTCTATTTTGGGGAACTGGTTCTGCTGGGTTTTTCCTTCTACAGCCAGGTAGAATTGGCTGTAGTGTTTGCCAGTTCATGAATTTTAGCTCTAATTTGATTTTTATTAAACCAAGAGGATTTTCTCTTTCTAGTTTGGTTTGAACTTGGTTTTTTAGGATTGACATGTTGCTATGAAGTGTTTTGGGGGTTTACTATTTTTTTCTTTTGGTTTTCATACCTTTTTTTTTTCAAATGCTAGAAAGTTGAACATCTCTCTGGGCAAAGATACGAACCACTTCAGCTTCTGCAGGACTTACAGTTGGCAAATGTGTTTCCCCAGTTATTCCCAAGACTAATTTAAACTTGAAGATCTTTCATACAGAGCATAAGTTTGAACATGAAAAGACAAATGCAGTCTTGTACCTGGGATGGACTGATTCCTCGCTATGTTACAGGCTTGGGACTGACTGGCTGGGTCGTTGCTTTGTGAAAAGGGACCTAAGGGTCCTGGTGGACAGTATGTTAAGGATGAATCAGTAGGGCTGTACTAAAAGGTGTATAGCCTGTAGAGCACAGAAAGTCATTATCCCACTTCACTCATCACTTTTTAAATTGCATCTAGAATCTAATTTTAGACTTGTACCATAGGAAATACGTTGATAAACTTCAGTGAGCCCAGCAGAGGTCTGTCAAGACACCCAGGGGCTGGTATACTCGCTCTGTGAGGAAAGGCTGTGGAACCAGGCTTGTATAGCCTGAAGAAGAGGTGACTTCAGGGGAACCTAGCAGCATGCCTGCAAGGAGACTACTGCAAAGATGGAACCGTGAGCTGCACAATCAAAACAGGGGAATTCCAAATGCATGGAAGGGAAAAAAACCCCAAAACCAGTCTGAGGATAACTAACCCGTATTCAGATAATTGGAACAGGTCACTCAGAAAAGTTGTGGAAAATCTGAAGTTTTTCAACATCAACTAGACAAAGTGCTAAAAAATTTGCTTCCGATTACTATTGATCCTGTTTTGAGCATTAGGTGAGACTAGATRATATCCCAGAGTTCCTTCCAACCTAAATGATTCTTTGAACATCTTGTTCCTATAGGCCAAGAAAACAAATATACGTAAAAGATGTAACCAGACTTGTCTATTGAAAAAAACCAACTAGCCTAGCAAAAATAATTATGCTGTAGCCACACAGCCAAATTTGTGAACTCCACTGTGCAGGATGCTGATACAGGAGAAAGTCCCTGTGTTTGTAAAGTTTGCAATCCAATCAGCTAAACTGGACATACAGTGAGAGCAGGAASACGGTAAGGTGAAGCGATTTTTTAGACGACGTTCCTGTCTCCAGGGTCTCCTGAGTCCTAGTCCAGTGCTTATACACTGGACCACACTGCACTCATACTGTCTGCATAGATGTCTAATATTTCTGAAGATGAATGTTTCATAAAACATATTCTATTTCTGAGAGAAGTGGTCATTCAGAAGATTAAGGTCTTTTTCAAATGGGATGTTCATCTATGCCAGGTGGTATGGTAAATCTGAGTCATAAATATCTTTTATTTCCTTGGTCAGATAGTGCAGTGAAAGTGCAGCTTGTCATTTTTGACTTCCACTTTCAAGAGCACCAAGTAAGTTTCTGAGCAACTGAGATATTTTCCTGGATATTAAATGCTTAAAATTTAAATGATACAAAATTACTTTGTTTATCCTTTTGGATAGTTGATTTTATTTTTTTTCTGCAGAAATATATCTAATCTGATCTTCTAATGCCAAATGCACTTTATATTCTAGAAACTTCTGAAATCTTTACAGAGCCTGATACTGCTGTTGGCTGCGATATGTTAGCATAGAAGGTGTCCCTACTCTCTTGCTTTCTGGTTGCAGTTATCCTCCTATCTTCCCTTGCAGATCAAGCAAGGTAATTTGGGATGGAACATTTTTTCCTGCCTTCTATTGCAGTCATATGGTTTTGTAAAATCTAATTAAATGTGGCCGCATTTGGGCTGCTGCCCTTTTATTAGGAAATGCTAGTAGGACACGATGCAGGGGGAGTGGAGTTATTCAAAATTGTGACTCTGAATTTAAGAAGCAGTTTGCAGATAGTCTTCTACATTAAGAAAAACACTAAAATCAATCATAAATGCAGTCAGTCACTGAAACTTCCAAAGAATTATCTGACTTCACTGCAGGCACAGATAAATTAGAGATTATAGGCATAAGTCTTTTTTCACACAAGGGTAAATCAGGAGTTCCATCACTGTAGTCAACAGATCTCAACAAGAAAAGAATTAGGCCCTATGGCTTTTAATAAGAGGAATACAAAGAGTTTAATTACAAGGAATCAAGCTGAACCTCCCTTCCCCCATACACAGACAGATGTTGCACATGTTCTCTGGTAAGGTTTGTCTCTTGCAATATTTTTGTACTTATTTTATCCTTATCCTAATCAGATACTACCCGTGTGCAAATAACAGGGACTTAGATGCTATAAGTATGGGGGCCATTTAGATATTAACACAGGGGGTGGTTAAAGCACTGGTAGAGCTGTAGCTCAGTCCTATATTGAAAAACCTGGTGAAATCCCAATTATGCTGCAGTTTCTGTCCTCCATGTTATGAATCAGAAAAAAACAAAACTCTCAAAGAGGAGGAGTTCCTATTCTGTGCCAGGAAGGGAGTTTCTCATGTAAGCAATACCTCTTTGAAGGTTTAAAATAATGCGCAGCACATGTAAATTAACAGCTGCTAGAAACTCTGGTAATACAAATATAATGTTTTATTTCCACATACGTGAATGATCTTATATGTCTATAAAAAGACTTGAAAATAAATCACACTAAAAGTTATATTTAAGCCATCCTCTATGAAAACCTGTGACAAAAAAAAAGCAGGTGCAACATGAAGATCCCAGTTGTGGAATATAAATAATAGTTTAGGAGCAATCAAGTACCAGATTATTTTGACAAAAATGAAGTACTTACAGTCTAAGTGACTATGTCTGATGCCTTCCACATCTTCAGCATGAATGAAGTGGTAACATCTCTTTCCTACAATATCTACAGGGGTCAGATCCATGTAATCACTAATCCTAAAAAGGAAAAAAGAACATACAGCCTATAATTCAAGAAAGAAAAGAATAAAAGAATTGTCAAATGACTCAGTGAAAGTGAAATCTGCTAAAAAGTTCTTCACCACTATAGTCATTTGAATGGAATATCTCCACAAATGAGACAAGGCCTTAAAGGAAAAATTAAAAAGAAAGAAATTTTTTTTTAAAGAAACCTGGAAATTATTTTATCCATTTAACTAAGTGGAAAATTAAATTCTAGTACATATTCTCCCAGTAGCAGAACACCAGGACAATATAATTCCATGAAATTGTAAAGCATTAGCGACAATCCAAAATCCTCATTAAAAGACTAAGATGATTCAAGGTTACATAATAAAGTCGAAACATATTATGTTTATACCAAATGATTAGAGACACATTTCATTTCAACAGATTGGTCTTCTATTGGGTATATTTATGAAAAAGCTCTTCAACCATTTCCTGGCACCAAGTCCAAACTGATATTTCAAGGGATATAATTTAAATGCTGAGACACACAGATGCCTCAGGGTGTTATCTTTTTTAGTCTAATTCATTTGGGAGCTCAGCTTTCACTCTGGGCCCTTTCAACTGGGACTTTGTTGTTTATTGCACATAGAAACTTTAAAATCTATTCTGCAGACCTTTGTGTGCATGTGTCTGTGCGTGCGTGTAATATCGTATCATGGAGTGCCAAGGTGTCAACGTCCTTAAACACAGTACAGAAATTAAAAAGAAAATTGGAAAATGTCTCGCTCACAAAAGCATTTTAAACTATGTCTGTTTTCTAGACATAGAATAATTTTTTTAGGATTTGAAATAATCTGCAATGATTGTGGTTAAGTCCACTTTGCAATTTTGAGACATAATTGTCATCCATTTAAGGGAGCTGTAAGAAACAGTAGACATCTTGATATAACCAGATACCTCAAACAACTGGAGTGTGATCCTGAGAGAGGCCAGTGGGGAGCCTGAACCAGAAACTGAACTGTGTGGGTCGGAGGGGTTCACAGCAGGTGGAGGGGGTGAACACAGCCACTGAGGCACTGACTGGCTGAGCTGTGTTTGACTGGGTGTCTGAAGCAGGGAGTATGCACAGACCAGAAAGACTGAAAGCGAATGGATGCATCAGACTATACCAGAGCAGAACTGGTGGTTTTTTCATAATTAAAAAAAACCCCCAAAACAACAAACACAAAAAACTTCACAGGTCATGAAGGTGAACTCAAATTTACAAATAAATTTGTCAAATCAAGTTCAGCACAAAACACAACAGCCTTCTCCCACTTTCATGACAGAGCACGTTGAAGGACATGCACCTTCAAACAACTGCCCAGTAGTTATAGCACTTAGCCAAATATGCGATACGCATCAGGGAGTATCTGTCTAATGTTTATCACAAACCACAGTTGAAAAGCACCTCTCCTACGTTCTCAGAGAGGACACAATTCACCAGGATAAAGACAAACCTTGAACTGTGGCAGTAAGATTCCCTTTTCCCCCTGCTGGATTCCTCCACTTTGGTTGCACAGTGAATTATTTGCTGTGAAGCAAAGGACCTGGGATCTCTGCCGCCCCAGAAGGAAGGGAGCCTGAGATTTAAACTTCCTGTCCCTTGAACTGTATATTATCTTTTTATACTAGACTAAGTGCATAAACAGTCTATGGAGCAGGAACCAGAACTCAAATCTCTTCTCCCATGTCTACGCTCACCTCATTGGTACACTTTGCTATCTCTTCTGTGGCCCAGGTACTGTGTGCTTTCTATTAGGAGGTGGCTCTGCTTCAACACACTGGAACAAGCTTCCCAGGGAAGTGGTCAGAGCACCAAGCCTGACTGACTTCAAGAACCATTTAGACGCTCCCAGGCACATAGTGTGATTCTTGGGGTGTTCTGTGCAGGGCCAAGAGTTGGACTCGATGATCCTGATGGGTCCCTTTCAACTCAGCACATTCCATGATATCCCTCCAGGGAGAGGAAATCACACCCTGCCAGCCTAGTAGAAAGGGGCAATCTCCAGGCAGGCCACTGACCTGTGCTGTACCCAGGCTGCAAGTGCTGCAGCTCACAGGTCTAACATGGAAGATGATCATTCTGCTTCCCCCTCTGGTAAATTTGAYTCAGTTGGATTTTGTTTCTCTGCAGCAGCATGCTTGTGTAAAGTCTTCAGGGATAAAAATTAACAAACATGGCAAGGCAACTGTGGAAGCAGATTCACAATCCCTGAAGTTTTTTAAGGGTGTGCCAGGGGAGATTCAGATTAGATACCAGGAAAAATATTTCCACTGGCAGAGTTATCAAGCATCAGAATGGGCTGCCCAGGGAAGTAGTTGAGTCACCAGCCCTGGAGGTATTTAAAAGATGTGTAGATGTGTGTCTTGGGGTGACTTTATGATGCTCTATCCCCTATCGCCTGCTGTATGCCAAAATATGAACTCTGTGTCTTTAAGCTGGGTCGAGAAGCAAGGAGCTGTGTTTGTACTTCTTCAAGGACATACACATTGCTCTGCTTATTGCTGCTGCTGCGGCCGCCGCTTCTGCAGCTGAAGGCGAAGGGACCATTTTTACTTTTCTCTAGCCAGCTCTCTCAGCTCTGTGTTTTTTTTTTCCAGGAGAGACAGAGAGTTAAAAAGTCTTTGCTTGTTAGCTAGCCTGCAAGAAGTTTTTTTCCTTTTTCCTGGGACTGTGGTTTTTCCCTCTTCCTCTGGAACTATACAGCTGAACTCCATTCTACATACCATCACCGGAGGCCTATACCGTTGGGCGCGGAGGGGAGCCGACACCGTACCCTAGCTTCAGGACAGAGCAGAGCCACACCCAGGAAAGGATTCTGAATTCATCCAGGTTTCTCCACCATGAGAGGTTTATTATCTAACATWATTCATCTTTTTTTCTTTCCTTCCCCTGCTGCCTGCGTTGCACCCCCGCCTTTTTGTTAAATAAACAGGTTCTTTTCACTTTCCTCTGAGAAATTCCTAAGGTGGGGGGAAGGGAGTTTTCAAACCCTACCATTTGCAGAGGAGACTCCTCTAGTCTTCCTCCTGATTTTGTCCAAATCGGGACAATGTGGCACTTAGGGACATGTTTTAGTGGTGGACTTAGCAGTGCTTGATTTACAGGGGGACTTAGGGATCTTCAAGGTCATTTCCTAAATGATTCTATGATTCTATAATATTAAGGAAAAGCTGTTTCAAACAGACGTATGAAGTACATAGAATTTTTTTTTAATGAAAAATGTGAAAGAAAGAGAGAGAATACCCAGATGTAAGTGATGTTCAATGGTAAGCAATTACACCAAGACCAGAAGCAGAAGAAATTGCATTGAATAGGACACTAATGCTTATATCATAGGCACTAAAGAGGGAAAAGAAATCACTTGAATGGAGAAAATAAAGTATATATAGTATATTTTAGAGCATTCGTTAGGAAACAGATCTTGTGGCACCTGAGTTTTGACAAAATAACACGCTGATGAGTAGGAACTTGGTTCTGAATCCACAGACCTCATCCTGTAAAACAGGATGTTTGGGCAGGTCAGTTGTTCCACTGACTTACAGGACTGTTAACATGATTGAAATTTAAAGGTAGGTATATGGTACAGTGCTTTGCTGAATTAGGAACAAATTGCGCACACATTTGTGGGCTCAAGGCTCGCTACACGAGACTGTTTCTGCATATCTGAAGGAGCTATTGACAACCACTGTCACAACCAACAAGCCAAACCTCTTCCATGTGGTTATTTCCTTTTGGGCACATTTTAGCAGTTATCGTATCACAGTCCACATCAAACTGAGCTATTGTCTCTCTCTCGAAATGGTCTCCAATCCTTAACTGTTGACTCTGAAAACACACAGACTGATGAAGCACTCTAGCAGCAGTCTCTTCATCTTGCTTTTAGTTATTTACCACCATCCGAGATGATTTGTCCTCTCCAGGTGCTTTTCACACTCCACTGACTAATAAAGAAATTCTAGACTATTTTACACTAGATGCTGAAGTTTAGATGACACGAATCCTACATTTGCAAAATAGATATAGATTAACACACCGCATTTTAGGCAACGAAACTTTACATTCATATTTTACACTCTCGAAAAATATTAATTGTTAAAAATAGCCAGTGTACTAGCTAACTAGATCTTGTGTTAGAGGTAACCTAACTGCAGGCTAGTTTGTGCACTGAGTCCAGGATTCTGAAGCAGATCATTCAGATGAAAGTAACAAGATGCACCCAAAGACTTAAGTAATGTCACTCCTGCTCACTGCTGTTGCAAGCAGGCAACCACTTGGAAAACTAGGAGTACTATTGATCTCACCCCTGCTGATCCAATGGTCCACTGTCAGCATTCATTTCAGTTAAGTGGCACGGCTTCTGCTCCCTCCTCCCCGCAGCTGCCAGTAACTCCCCATTGCTCCATAAATAGTGCTTACAGCTTGCCCAGCATGGATCCATTTTTCTCTGTTTTCATCAATGTTGTGCTTGCTTTACTATGGCACCACAAAAAATTTCGTGGCTGCCCTCAAGTGCCAGGAGTCAAGCCCACATATTCAGATGGGATACTTATCTCCTTTACTATAGTCCCAGAAGAGAGATCCCAGCTTCCCTGACTCAAAGAACAGCTTTGGCAAACACCCAGATAATTAATCTGACAGCTTCAATCAGCTGTTCAGTTAATTCCTTCCCATCTTCTGTTTTTCCATTCCTCCAATTATTACAGTCATATTCTGTTTTGTACCTTCTATGAAATCCAAGTTCTGTCAGTCTTATTTCGTTTTCCATGACTGGAAATACTGCTGCCTCAGTGAGCTCACATTCACCTCCAAGCACTGACAGAAGTGGTTCTATTATTTGAAATTACTTTTATAAATTATTTTTAACAGTGACACAGGGGCTTAAAGTGGAACTATTGAAACATACATTCAAGTACCACCATATACATTCTGCATTAGCATGAAAAAATCCATCACAAACAAGGAAAAGTTGCTTTATAATGTTGCCTTCAGCTTAACAAATGAAAAACGTTAATAAGCTCAACGCTTTCTTGCTGGTTTACCACAGTTTAACATGTCTTATCAGCCCTTTCTATGTGATTACCAATCAGTGCACCTCATCTGATACATTTTACAGTTTTCAGTGATGCCTTTTCAGGCATTTGAAAGTTTTATTGCTACACGAATGTAAAGGAAATGTTTGAGAAAGATGTTTAATTAAAAAAACCCCACACATATTTAGGGCTATTTAGGGCTCATAAAAATGCTGAACTGACAGCGGAGAAAGCACAAATCTTTCTAACTTGGCCTACAAGTTCATATCATACTGGACCTGATGGAATAGTTCATTTTTCACATCTATTTGATTCCTGCCTTTTTTTGTGGACGTTGCCAATAAAGGTAACAGTAGGTGCAGGTGATTTTGGTAAAAAGGAATCTGTTCATTAGGAACTGGATACATAGCAGCAACTCATTTCATAGATGCCTTTGAAAAACTCTGCAGTGGTAGCAGCTTTCCATTACTACCTAGGTAGGTCACAGTGAAATCAAAGACTAAGGCAAAAGTTTTGTTCTAGATCCTACTCCTAATCCACAGAGCTCTTTTGCTGGATGCCAGATTATACAGAATCTGGATGGTCACTGGGTAGAATCACAGGCAAAAAGCCCAAAACATAATACTGTTATCCATTTTCTCTGTAACCCTGTGCAAGCCACTTTCCATGAAGCAGTTTTTCCAAGCTTAAAAATGAGAATAACATACTCACTTTTAGATAGTGCTTTGGAAGTGTAGATGAAGTGTTCTGTCTAATAGTCAAGTAATATTATTTAAAAAAGTATTGTAACAGTGCAGCAACGTGACAGCAAAGACAACCTCATAACTGAAATCCAAGATTATTTTAAATTGTTTAAGATCCAGATTCAATCAAACAGTTGAGTTTATCTCTTTTAATAAAAGTTTATATTGATGTGCTATCCTGATCATAGGTATTCCATTATGATTGAGCAATGATGATTGCTCATATCAGAGAGCTTCCACTCAATTTATAATATGCCATGGTTGCTGTCACTAGAAAAGCTTGCAGTAGTCATCTTGTTTCTTCCACTTTTTGATGATAAATCCCCTTCACAAAATTTCTTTTGGGTGCATTACCTTCCTTCTTCCTTTCCAACCATTTCCCCATACCTCAGACTTCCATCAATGGACCCAAACTTATTACTTGTAACTTCCTTCTCAGATATTTTTACTCTGCTCTAAATACCTGTTCACTGGATTATATTTTTATTTTTCAGGGCTCTGAGGCCTTAATGGTCTTGACCAGCCCCTCTGCTTCCCAGGCCTTCCCCCACCCCACCCACGGCCCAGACCCCCATGGCAATCCCTACCAGTGTCCAGCTCCCCACAGCCCTGCTTGGCCATGGGCCCTCCTGACCTGACCCCAACCCTTGCCACTGCCTGTCCTCAGGGAGGTGCCCAATACCTGGGGCTGGAGCTGCCCCTGTGCCCCCCCTTCCATCTGCCTTGCTCCCCTCTGGGGAGCTTCCAGGTCCTGCCCTGATAGGCTGCCATGGGGAGCCCCTGGTTCTACCAGCACCCAGCCCCCAGGGAGCAGGCAGCTGAATTTAAATCCTCGCTTTCACCTTATGAGATCACTTGTCACTATCACATTGAACGTAGCCCTCCCCCCAACCAACTCCTCATCACCTGTTTCCATTTCACTGCTGTCTTTCCCAGTATGCCCTTAACCAATTTTATTCTACAGTTTTCCCACCTCTAACTGCAACAGATCCCACCTCTCTAGCCTACTATCTAGGCCATCTGTGCTTCTGTTCCATTAAACACTGAGCATGATGTGCTGTAATCTGCAAATTAGTTCAAAAATGGAAAACTTTAAAACTTCAGACAGAAAAACTTGTGGAGGGGAAGATGGGGGAGCATAAGGACAGGCATACAGGTCAGACCAACGTCTGTCTAGTCCCAAATCTTGCCTCCGAGAGGGCTGGTGAAAGATTGTAAAAAGCAGAGAAAKCTTAGAGGAATCTTTCCTGGTCTATCTTCCCCTATTCCAGCAAGACATCCTGCAAATTATAGTTTTTAATTTACCTTTATCCTCTAAGAATGTAATGAAAAGGAAGGTGGTGATGATGAGAGCAAATTCAATGCTCTCATAAAACACCAGGATGACAGGAGCCAAAAATTTCAAAACTTGCCAAGCCCATGGAACAAAGAATACACACAACTAAAACAAAGAAAAGGATCTAAAGGCTGTACCTATTTTCACAGTAAATTATATTGAGGTCCATATTCACACGAGTGACAAACATGTGGCAGTCAATCCTGACTTCGTTAATTGTAGGAGGTGGCAAAGCATGAGCAACGACAACAAGTCCCATGATTTGGCTGGGTACTGTCCGTCCGTGTGACAGTGATACTCTCAGACGTAACCGGCCTGTTATATGAATCACCTGGAAAATAAAAACAATAAAAAATACTCAGTGAATTCTGAATGCAACTGTTTCTTTTAAAGAATCAGTGACATCAGTTTCTTTTAAAGGATAGCATTATTATTCCCTACAGATCACTTAACACAGCCTAAAATTGTACTAAGTAACTGCCAGTATTATTGTTAAGCTTATTAATATTGGCTGTCAACATGCCCTATGTATCCTCATGGCAAAAAGAACATAACAGGCAAATGCTTCACACTCATCAAATAAAAACCTAAAAACTTCTGTGGTCTTGGTTTTTGCTGTGGTGGTTGTGATAGAAAGAAAGAAGACAACAACAACAAAGTAGAAATTTAACAAAAGAGAGAGTGGGAAAAAATTGAAAGAATGAAGCTGGAAATTAATAAAATGACCATTTTATAACATTTGTAAATTGAATATGAGACAGAAAGAGCAGCAGCTTTGAAACTTTTTCTGAATGGATTTCATTGAATTGCTAGTCACTTACACCATGGAAACACTGTCCACTGCCTTGAATTTTGTCTTTGTGGTTGGGAATTTGAGAAGCAACAGCCTACAGGTGATCTATGWGCTCAGGTGCAGGATGGTCTTCCTGCATCCCCAGTAAAGCATTTAAAGAGCTGCCAGACATGTAATGCCTTTGCCTAGTGCACTACACATGTATGGAGAGCTTTGGGGGTGGTAGTTTTCTTCCATATGCACAAGATAATGCCAGAAGATGCTCAGAAGATCCAACAGCACCCATAAGAATTGGAGCCCCATTCTAAGAATGCTGTCTGAAACGGAGTAAATTGAAATCCTGGGAAAACGATAATTCACCACTTCCCGTTTCACTCCTTCAGGAGTTCTGAGGATAAATAACAGGCTTGTTTTTACCAATAAAAGTATATAAATACAGAATATTGAAATGAAAATGGAAACTGCAGTTCCTGTACTCATGGATAAGAGAGGCGTAAGAATTGGCACTTGCAGACTGTCCCAGATTTTCACCCTCAGAATGTGTTACAACATCAACATTAAGAGAAGGCTTCCAGGAGATGAGGGCCCCTTTCTCTGTCATCCCAGACTCATCACCCAGAGGTCAGCAGAGATGTTGGTTGATATCAGGGGAACTGGAGGAGGTGACAGAAATGGGATGTAGTTATAAGTGCAGTGATACTCATCTCACAAAGATAGAAGACAAACTCTTTACTTCTGATCTAAGATTGATAATAGAAAGTGAGAGAGAAGAAAAGTTTTCATTTTTAAGGTTGCAAATCGCAAAGTGCATCCAAATTAAAATCTAATTCATGCTAGCAGATCTGTGATCTAAGCCTTGAAGTTTGTTTCTTTATTTTAACCTAGTCCTTGACACATCTCCTTTCACCACTATTTTACCTTTCTAGCCTAGCTGGTGTGGTGAATCTGATTGAGGAGAGTGATTAGCTGCTGTGTATGGCCATTTCATTCGCAGGTTTCTGACCACCCATGTTTAAAGTAACTATTGCCTAAACTCACACTAATGCACCTTTCAAGGGCAAACTATTCTATGAATATTTGAAAAAGTTCCTAAAGGCAAGGATGCAAAAACACCATTTCAAACCCACTTTAATTATTTCTTTTTCTTAAGACCTCATTAACTAATGAAGAAATAGCTAAAAGAAATAGGATTAACTTCACAGGAGGGGCAGTAATAGTATATTTTTCTCCTTCTAGCTAGGCTTGCATATACATCTGCTTTTTATCATTATCTCTCTCTTTTTATCATGCAGTTTCAGCTTACTGCAAAACTCAAATCTGTAAATGCTTGGAAAAATGTTGATGGATAACTGGTAAAAATGTGAACATTTATCTTATACTGAACGTGCTATGCAAAAGTATCATTGTTCTGTTGTTTCTTCATAAGAGTCCTTATGCTAATATGTTTGAAGTTGGCACTAACACTTGAGGGAATTTTTAAGATATATTATATTTATCTCTTCTTTGTATTTTTATAAACCTTCCTGTCATTTGCAACTAAATATCAACATGATTTGTTTTTGAACACATCTCTATTCAGTCAGTACCTCACTTTTTTTCTGATTCTTCATCTGAAATACACCTCAGATGTAGTATTGCCCCAAGAGACAGTTCCAAACCTGCTAGAACCACCATATATTAACATTGTTGAATTTCAAGAGAATTTGCTTCCAGATTCAAATTATTTAGCTTGTTCCTAGCTCTACCATAGATCAAAACATGTTCTAAATCCCCATAAGAATTCAAATTTTAGAGGTCAGYACTCAATTGCTTTCTGATTCTGTACACTGGGAAATGTACAGCAAACCACCCATCAGTTCCACTGCCTGTGTGCCTCCAAAGAAACTGTATTTCCATGCCTGAAATCCTTTTCTATGACAGCATTAGTCAAACGCAGCAAGTGGGAAAATCTAATTGGTAGTAAAAAACAATTCTAACTGTCATGACCTTGTCTATATTGTGAGTATTGCCACTTTTAACACTGGTTCATTTGAACGGGGATTAGGGGTGATAGGAATTGTAGGGTCAATTATCTCCCGTAGCTAAACTTAATCTCTTTATAATTCAATCCCACAGCACTAGTCTATCATATCCTAAAGCAGTATTATGACTTTAATGAAGCTAAATTGCAAGAATAAACTGTTTTATGAAGGACAAGACTTGGCTCCAGATGTAAATATTTAATAAAAATTTGCTAGGAATATACTGAAAATCAGAAGTAAATGCAGCTCTTCTGTGCAGTTTTCTTTATAAATGATTCTTTCTGAAAAGTATGCAACAGTCCTAATCAATCTTTAAACTCTAACTATCTCCTTTCTAATAATGCGATTTGAATAGGCTGGCACATTTAGATGTCACAGCAAGAGAAGACAGTGATACTGTGTTCTGTCCATTATATAAAGGTAGGTGAATGCTATACTCCTGATCACAGGATCATCAGAAAATTTGTGTGTCAAGAGCTGTACAGATTGCCCCAGCATTTTTTCCTCTAACTCCTAAATTAAATTAATAGCAAGACTCCTTTTTCACTCTAATGCGAGCTGGACTGGGTTAACAGTTCAAAGACTTTTTTGCTTACAAGCTGTTTATTAGTAGGTGTAACTGTGATTCATCCAATAGAAGCAGAGGGAAATCTTACGGTCAAAATAAACCGTGTGACCTTATCTAGACCAGGATTTTGCATAGGTCATTCTTGTAGCGTAACCTTGGATAGACAGGTGGGTGAACAAAAAAAAAATTTGCAAAAATAAAACTTTTAACACTGTGAAATGAAAATAACACACATACTGCTGTAAAGATGTCATGCTGAAGCAAAGCAAATACTGTAAAAATCTTCTGTACCACTTAATTCCTTTGTTAAAAAAACCCTAAATCAACTTTGCCTGACACTCCAATATTGGAAAAAAAATTATTTGGCTTTTATTTTTAGCTGATTAGAAAACGGATTTGCAAAATATTGTAAGTACATGTAAACACAGTTTATGAGTGTGGGAGTGTTAACAAGCCACACTGGTTGGACAAATATATACTTCTTTTCCCTGCCATATGCTCTCTTTAGTCATCTGTTACTGATATGCACTTAGATGTGCTCTACTAATGTCTACTCATTATAAACAAGCACATCACAAAGACCTTGATAAAACCTTCCCTCTGTCAATAGTTAAGGAAAGTAAAGCCCAGCAATTGAAAAACACATCTGGAACCTGCTCATCATCCTTTAAAGCTAAATCTCACCTCTGAAGATGGAAATACTTTCTTTGTCAAAAGACATCTTTAAATATTACATCCATTTTTTCACATACATGTGATGTCAGAGTAAGGACATGCATTACCAGAGGCTATAAAAACCTGTAAGCATGAAAAATCTGTGAATTTCACCTTTCAGATGTCTCTGTGTTCTTCAAAATTAAACTTCAATTTGACATAAATTTCTAAACTATTTCTTTTGTTCTCTCTGTCAGTCACTATGCCAATTTATTGTGTGTGTGAAACCACAGCATCAGCAGAAGTTGTCCCTCCAGCCCACTTAACGAGATATTAAATTTAAAATCCTAAAATTATTGCTTAGAATCAATTTTTTAGAAAACAGTCACATACTAAAACATCCTAATTTAGTTTGTACACCTAGATATTTGTTTAGCTATTTTACAAACAACTCGCACACATTTGTCCCCCTTTACAGAAACAACTGTGTTTCTCAAGAAAATATATATATATATATATATATATATATGTATGTATATATATGTATTTGTATTGGTCTCTCAAAGATGTTGTTTTACACTTCCAAAATGAACATCTAAATCTTTAAAACACAACTAATTTAAACTGCTAGAGTTGACCAAAGAGATGTCTTGCAAACTACAGCCATTTTCTTGCATTTTTCTTTCAAAGAGTTGTGTGCTCCTTCACTCACTGATACACATAGATGCATCTCAAAACCTATCTGTGACATCAGTGAGACAAATGTTTTAACACTCTGCGAGGTAAAGAGTTCCTATATGGTTTCAGGTGATTCTTAAAGTAAGACTGAACATTCGGTAGGGGCTTTCCTCTGGACTTCTAAAAGTAAACAAAGTCCACTGTCTCATCTGGAATTTACACAATGATATCTGAAAGTTGTTCCTGTTCTGGTATCAAAATATACCCATGTCTATCAACCTAAACTTCAGTATAGGTTTCTTTGTGTACCACAATTCTCTTCTTTCCTCCCTGTGTCCCTCTGCAGTCAGTACATTTCTATTTGCTTATGTTTTCTCACAGTCAGAAATCGTTTATCTATATGGTTCCACAGCCCTATCCTTATTAAAGCCTGCTCTCCCAGTCTTCAGGAAAGCTTTGGGAAAAGACATCATTTGTTTACACTTATCATTCAGCAGTAGGTGGGATCTGAGAGGTCTGGTAAGGCCTTGTGTTTGCAGTTGCTGTAATACTTTTATATCCCATATTCAGACTCACTGCATTTCTAGAAATACTGCAGTATTCCTAACAGGACATCCCATGGAGCATGACATTTTGGTGTTGAAACGGAATCAGCCACTACAGCTGCAATATGATGGATCCCGCATGTGCACCAAGTCTGAGGTGTCCCAAATGCATCCAACTTGCTGTACATATGCAGACCAATTCTCCATGGGATGTACACTTAGACACACAGAGGACACAATGGGCTTGCATGTGCACTTTACGTGATGGGTTTGCATCCATCATGTAAAGTAGTTTGTAGATGTATGCTCCTGTTGAATCAATGTTAGATTTGCTATCTCTTTTAATCTATAAAATAACCATTTAATCATCTTTTCCGGTGTTAACATCAGCCATGTCCAGCTTCATAAGCATCATCTATCTCTCTTGGACAGAATAACAGAATAACATGTCTACTTACAGTAATTATTTTCAACGCTTATTTGATTCAGAAATTTGTTACTTCACTTTTAGCCTTGAAAAAGTGCTTATATGCTGAAAACCTGGTATGCTTGCGGTTTTATTCTGACTATGGTAGACCATCTAATAAAAGACATTGATTCTACATACAAACCTTGTCCTATTATATCAAGTCTGCACCAGAGCAAAGAAAAGTATTATTTGGTGCAGCTGTCAGTGATTCATCCTGAACCATGGTGGATGAAAATAAGGCAATAATCTATGATTTCTGAGAAACAGCTTTGCAGTCACTCTTGATTGAGTTATGCACTGAATGCCATGTGAACCACTGTTGAGAGTTGGGGTCTTGAGCACCCATTCAAAGAATACTAGTGTGATTTCAAGGAGGGCAAACATTATTCCTAACACATACATAGTTTCAAGGTCAATAGCCTCYTTTCCATCTACAAGTACATTTCAAATCCCTTCAAATACACCTGCAAAAGACAGTCTGAAAATGGAAATGGTATTTACATTTAAACAGCATATTTGGTCTCAGGACATATTTTATTGTTAAAAAGTCAATACTAGTTCTTGCAGACACTCTAGGCTTTTCCCATCTCTCATCTGTTATCACTCTCTCCAAATAATAAGATTCAAAAGCTATTCTACTGCTTAAAATAGTCACAGGCAGAATTTAAACTAATCCTAAGGGTTTTAAAAAAAAGTATCCTTGTGAGACCTCAAACTCCTTGGTGCTTAAAGACAAGCATCACATGAGAAACACCCCAGTGTAGCAGGCTCAGTTCATAGCACTTGCTCAATCCCAAAAATGACCTGAGTAGAGCACCATTGATTGCATATGAGGAATGTTGAGATCAGCAGCAAGCACAATAGCCACAGTCACTTTCATTCAAGTACACCACAGGGAACAGATCTCTTCTGTGCTAAAGTTGCACACATGCAACAAACTGCTTGTTCCTCAACCTCGGGATGCAGAAGGTCTTATCTCCCACTTACCTCTGGCTAGGTAACAAACTAAAGGGAGGGGAATGGGGACAGCTCTCTAACGCTCCAAAAGAGTGAAGGTAAAACAAGAACCAATAAGACATTGCCCAAGTTACATTGGCTATATTAAGAGTATCTTAAGAATACTCTGTGGGAGTAATGGAAGACTGTTGTATGATAAAGAATTCCTAAAGCTGCCATAAAAAAAAAGGCATTTTCAAGAGTGCACAACTATTTCTAAAGAGTTATCAAATCTTAATAGCCTGGGAAATGAACAGCAGACCAGAGGTTGTTCAAGCATTTATGGATCCTTTGGATTAACATTATTAGATCCTAAATTTATGGCTGTTTTTTTCCTTCTGTTACATGACACATTTACTTTTTTTTTATTTGGGATAATAGATAAGCAGTTACTCTTTAGTATAGCATAGCACAGTGCACTGCACTGTATATGGACACATATCTATCTTTATTGCCATGATGGCACTCATGTCAGAATTCTGAGGTCCAGTCTTGCATTGGTATACATTGCAATAGTAAAAGTTGCATGATCAGGTCTGTTCTTTCAAAAGCATGTTTGTATTATAAAATATGTTAATGATAAGACATCCTGTGTTGTGATTTTTCATTAATTGCAATGGATTAGCAAGATGCTTTTTTCTAAGCAAAAGATGTTGTAAAGCTGACACTCTTGAAATCAGCTTTATAATATAAAGTCAGGAAATATTGTGTTGAGTCATTATACATTATAATTTTCCACTTATTTTGCTTTATACAACTGCAAAGGTTTCAATTTTCATAATCAGCCCCTGCAATAACAGCTCCAAACTTTCCACTATTAAACAGTATCCTTTAAATGTATGCAGTATTAGTAATTTAAAATATTAGGTTTTATTTTAATACCTTTGAACCTTTATAAGATGTCTCATTAACAACTCTATCAACACTGCATTGTCTTTTCATAATGCAAAACTTAAAGCATTTGAAGATCAACATTAAAAAAAATGGAAAAAAAGGAACTAAGTGAAATCAATACACACCAACCTGAAAAAGTAGCCATAAAAATTGGGTTTATAACAGAATACTTTTTGAAGTAATTGGCACAAAGACTGTTCTAGTGCAGATTGCTGCAAGAGCGCTCTTGGCAAGAACATCATAAGCACTAGCAAAACTTTAATATGCTCAAACAGCCAAATACAAACTGACACCAGGAACCCATGTGTGGCAACAAACAGGAAAAAAATAGAGTATCTCAATTGAATACAAACCTACATACAAAGGGATCAATTTTTACAATTCGTGGTTTAGCATACAATACAGCTGTCCTCAGAGTGAATATAGAGTAGCTATACATAAGAAATCAGAATTATCAATCCAGGGGAATTTCTCAAGAGTCCTTTTGATATGTAATACAGCAAATATAATGACTTAGAAACCAGACATCAATGCATTAAACGAGATCAGGTTGAGATCTATTTAGAAAAGACAGGTTTAAGCTGGAAAAAGAATCTCTTTGATATGACCTCCAGAGCAGACCATTTGCACAAGGATTCAAGATGAGCAGATTGCATATCTGTYTGCTTCACAGCTGCTTTTAAATATAAACTCTAAAATATTTAATATTGAGTTATTGCAGAATTAAGTCTACATAGTAAAAAAGATTAAGAACCTGGGATTTTCTTGCACTTCTTGCAAATGCTGTAATGGATTTTGTATGTTGAATTCAGAGGAATAAATGAAACATACTTAATATAAAATCTAGCTAACATAATTCTCTTATCTATAAATGATATATTATAGAATCTGGCTACTGCTGGTCAAGCTAGGGATCTGGAATGTCTGAGAATTTTCAGTAGTCTTCATCCCTGATTTGTGGCCAACACTCATTTAACCCTGAAACTCAAAGGATCAGTTCACTTTAACAGATTTGCCACTTCAAATCCCTTGGTGTTCAAATATGTTGCATTTTTTTTCCTCGTGGAATGTTTGAAGTCCCCTTTAAAAATAATGCCTTGAGGATATTTTTTCTTAATACTATTTAAAGAAAGTTGAAAGCATTTAGCTATTGAAGTGTGCAGGGTTCCAGTAAAGGAATTGTCATCCCTGCCCATGAGCAAACTCTCTTGAAACTCACTATTCCAGAATTCTGGTGCTTCTGCCAGCAGTGAAATTTAAACCTGAAAAAGGACTTTTGTTGCATCAGTTCCAATGCATTTTATCAGAGTATTGGGGGGTGGTGGAAAATGGCTACATCATTCTGCAACAGAAAGGGTGAAAATGTTGTTTAAAAAAACCTAGTTTCAACCCTGTATGTCAGGGCAACTGAATCTTGTTGCATTGAAGACAACTAATAATAAGTATACTTCAGATGTAGTGTCTTTCTTTCTTTGCAGGGAGAAATAAAGAGGTTCCTTTAGGTTTTTTTCCTACTGTTTTGTTTGATGTAGTTCTTAGCGGTCCAACAATTACCTTAGGTGATTCTCTGCAAGGACTTGATAAGTGAGAAAGGACTAGATAAAACAAAATATCTGGTATTAATGCATTTTTCCCCCCACACAGAGAAAAAGATATAGAAAATGCTGTTGTCTGTAAAGACAGAAATGGATTCCCCAACTCAACCTTGATTAAGACAGGAATGTTTATGTTCTACTCCAGCCCTCACCTGCGGTTGCAGACCCAGAACTCATTCGGAAGTTGGTCAAGGAAAATTACGTTAACTCTTCCTAATTTTGGGGCTAAATGGGTAGAAAATTTGAGTTTTTCTTATAGTAAAAAAGGGACACACATTGGAGAAGGGTGAGAGCTATTCTATGAATGTCACTAATACTAAGAGGCCTCTGCTTGTGCTAATGGTGCCTGGTGTATGCTCCTACAGTGAAAAGCAATCATTTTGTTTATTTTAATGCTTGTATGCTTTCTCCTAGCATGGCCCAATTTTTGCTGGCTGTATACAAGCACACAAGGTCTACTGAAAGATCTTGGACAACAGAATGTGTGAGCTTTCCTGCAGAATGCCACAACTGTGACAAAAGCAAAGGTGGAGATACACAAAAAAGATTAATTTCCATAATTATTAATACACTTTCTCTTTCCTCCCATCACTTATATGAATCTAAACTACAAATTTTCGATTTACAAGGGGAAAACAAAGGTATATCAGCAAGGTATATGAGCTGATTTTATGAAAAATACAACTGCAAATTTCAGAAAAGCTTCTGCAGGTGACTAATAATGCCTCCACATCCAGATGGCGAAAAAGAATGATCATAAGAGGGGAGGCAAAAGTCTTCTGGTATGTCTGCCAAGATCTAATGTCAGTAGTTCTCTGACTGTGCTCAGTGTTATATTTGAACAGTTTTAAATACATCTCACATGGTCCTGATAAAGAAAGTAGCTGGCATTGAAACTGCAAGCCTCAAGCCCTAAAGTGGCTTTGCAGAGACTGGGGCTACAGAAGAAGGCTGGGGCATACCATGACAGCCCTTCCAGAGAAGCAGCCACATGTACTGTCATTACTAGCCAAAGCCCACCCACACAAGGGATGTGATTTCTCTTTGAAGAAAAAACTTTTATTTCGCTTGGAGATGGATGGTCTTTGCAAAGCTCTGACCTTCTCCTTGACAGCTACAAATGGACGAATATTTATGATTTGTTTCTATAATCCACTTAATGCAGCAAGCTAGATTATAGATAGCAATTTATTTGTAAAAATCATAATAAAACACCACTGTTTTAAATGCTAGATGTGGATAAATGGGGAGGAAAAACTGATGAGACAGGATTCGTGTTCTTGAATCTGCACTGAAGAATTATGGCAGCCTCTTGGTTTATCTGCATTGGAATCAATTTAGTAATTTTTAATTCACTGATTTTCTGTTGTTTGCTTAACATTCATTAATTGATTGTCATTCTCATGCAATTAATTCAAAAGTTGGCAAGTTTAACATGCGGAGATTAATTTTCTTTTACTAACCCACCACTTAGAATACTTTTTTTTTGAAAAACAGGTTACCAAGAAATTACCTCCATACCAATTGTATTTATAAATGAAATACAGTAGGGGTGTTGCATGCCATCTGTCAATCCAAACACAACCCTTCCCTATAAGTGGCTAAGTTTTTCTATGTAATTCAATAAAATAACCAGAAAAAATTAGGACAGCTCTGTCTTTTACACACTGCAGTCCCAACCAAAAGTCAGTTTGAACACCTATGACTTACTCCCTGCAAGGCTGGGAATCTCTCATTTAAGAGTATGATGCATCTTAGGTCATCTGGAAATAAATTGTATGCCTGCCCCATCATCCATGGTCGCAGGATCTGCACCTTTACAACRCCCTACAGGTCGCTCAGCTGTCAAGTGTTTCTCCTCTGGAATGAGAGCCATTCATTTTCCCTTCACGTCACACTCTTTTACAATGGCTGATATGTTTATTCAGGAGGGGAGTAGAGATAATGAGCAAGGTTTCTTTGGTCTTAGTTACCAGGGGCTATTCACAGGACTTCAGGCTCACTCACTGTGTTCCTCATTGCAACACAGAACAGCAGAATGAAAGGAAAAATAGCATTCTCATCTTTCATTATTTTATTATGGCTTTCACCATATTTGGTGTTTAACTGAAGACCCCATTTCCTGTGTCTTTTTTTTGCTCTGTGTGTCACTTGGGCTGCTGCTGTAAAGCGGACAAATTGATAAAATAGACATTATAGAGAGAGGCAAGGAACATGCCTTAGACGGCAAATTTCTTTGTGGCCTATATAAGACTAGAATGGACTTAAGCATTTTGATCTGAAGATGAGTATTTAGTATCGCTCACAGACAATACAGAGGTTCAGAAAAATATGCAGTTAGGTACAAGAAGACACACAGAATGAATTCAGCACTCAATGCAGACTGGAAGATACATGAGTGTGCAAGCTGTGATGCATGGAAGTGCTGAAGGGCTTGTAGGAACCCAACCCGGACATTTATTTATTTTTGTACAGAAAATAAAACAGGACCTTTCTTCTCTCTCCCGTTATGTTGGTAAGAAAGCTCTGTAGTCTTTCCTGCATTTGAGCTAAAATCTGGATTTAGCTCTTCATGTAACAAYTAAGGGTAGAACATATATGCATATTCATATATACTTTAAACTTATGCACAGCCGACTGATTTAGTGGGACTAGATCTGTGATCTATTTGTAAAATAAGACTCCAAATGATCTAAAAGATTGTGAAAAATGTATGCAATATTTAACAAATCAAGATCAGTGGGTTTCCTATAGAAAACTAACGTGAAAAGACTTAGAACAGCATCTTTTTTATGGAATTTAAAACCTTCCTTTGGAAATCTTAAAAAAGCATACGAATTCGCTGTTAAATATGTGGGATCATTAAAAGAACCTGGAAAAAAAGATATATCATTCTTGTTAACCTGGTAGAACTTTTCAGTGAAGAAAGCGAAAATAGGCTAGAAACATATGTAAAATTTGGAGACTCTTCTATACTTTGACCTGGTGAGTCTTTAGTAGCTCACTGCACATCAGTCTATGCCCCTCTGAAATTCAGTGGTGCCTGGTATTGTTTAGACCATGTAAAACAGCTCAGAATTTGGCTTATTATCCTTTTTAAGTCACTTCTATTATAATTTGTCCACTTTCATCTACTTATGCTGAGCGCCTTCCTTAAATCTCATGTGAAATCCCCAGGACACTCCATACAAACATGCACTTTAGATAATTGGCTGTCTGGTTTAGCTGCTAAATTTAAAGCAAGCCAGGGCTATGGAACTGTATATTTTGTTGGATACATTTTCTGGCTTTCTGGGGTATTCACTGCATGATTTGATAAAAACTGAGGCTAAATGAACTCTACAATTTGTATTCCTACAGCCACAAGTTTATTGGCTTGCGTTTTTTTTTCCTTAGCTCTGTCTGTAAGGTTCATTACTTACAGTTACTGCAGAATCAATTTGAAATGGCCAAAATCAGTGATGGAATTTATAGCACAATAAACGTACTGCCATACAAGTGCTGTTACACATGAAAGGGCCTCAGAATATTTTCAGCAATCCTTCTACATWGCAGAGTGTTCTGTTTTTATCAATTTAACAGAATCACCACAGGTATATTCTAAGAGGTGTAATCCTGACAGCTACACAGCAGATTTTCTCTCAGGCAGATATTTTTACAGGAAAACAATATTATTGATAAAATCTTAGCATATCAGAACACAAAAAAGAAATTGCACACATCTTTTTTCTTTCTCCACATCAGGCATTTGCAGTTCCATTTCACTCTCTGCCCTGAATCAGAAAGAGTTTTTGAAGGAAGAATTTTCTCACTCCTTGAGATATATATTAATTAATTATCAGCACTATGGCATGTGGAAAATAGGGAGGACATCTGAAACTAAAACACAAAGTATAGCGTCAGTAGTTGCCTGTTTATAAAGTCTATAAAGATTTACATTTCTACTTGGTACATTTTTCTTTCCAAGTGTCTCTATTATAGACATCTCATATTTTACATCATTTTGAAGCACAGAAAGTTTTAACTTTAGAATGATGCATTGTGAAAAAAAGACAGAAAAGACAGATGGCAGGCTGTCCTCCCCAAAACTCAATTTCATAATATGCATGTGATTGCTAATAGGCAGGCACTAAAAAACAATTTTCCTTGACAGAGAAGAGCTGATAAATTGTCAACATAAACTTTGTCTGTGGTCGCTCCAGTGATCTAAAGCTCTTCTGTGAGCTTTGTACCATCAAAGTCTGCATCTTCCAACTATATAAAAAATTACGAATGCATATGAGTATAAAGTGACTGAAAACAACCCATAATGCATGTTTGTGTATTGAGGATCAGCTCCTTGCTTCTTCAGGAAAAGCTGTGTCCAGTGCCCCATTCCTAACCCTGGACATATGACTGTGGGAGATCCAGGCTGGATGCAGGGATGCCGTGTGAGGTAATTGAAACAGGGCCCTACACTTAGGTATCTTTTAAGCACAATGCTACGTCCAGTGGTGGACTGACTTAAACAACAGAGTCTTTGTAAAAACGCAACAATGCAAAGCATCACAAGACCTGAAAGCAGCTGCTTTGTTAAGAAAAAAATATACATTTCTGAGCAATTGAGAAAGGAGAAATTAATGAAAAACCTAAAGAGATAACAATTTCCAAGAAAAGAAATATTTATCTAATACCTCAGATATTTCAAAATGTGTCAAAAGTTAAAGGGGCCACTGAGTTCACATGAAATAAAATTGAGCATTCAGCTCATGCATGCACAAATTCTTGGATAAAATGTCCAAACTATTTGTGCACAGAATGAGACTTGTTTACATTGGAAGTGTGGAGTTCATTTCACATTTAAATATTTCACTGTAATTGGTATCTACTAATTTTGATTTTTAAAAGGCTTATAACCACTAAATATTTTCATGCCCCTAAGAATTCAGATCTTATTTCTGAGAATAACTGAGAAGCAGTTACTTAGCAGCAGATGAGCTGTGACTGTTGTGTTATCATCATATATGTCTGGAACAAAATAATGTGATGATCCCACCACGTATTTAGTTGCAAAAATTTCTTAAGTTTGATTGTGAAAAGACTCAAACATTTTGATCAGGTTTTTCTTGCTACACAGAGGAGACTTGCACTACTTGCAGGTATGTGACCAACTCTATAAAAAGAAGCCATGGAGAGAATACATATTTCTTGAACTTTCTTTTGATGGGAGCAATACTGTCAGTTTTGAAGGCACCAGCCTTGCATCATACTGGTCTAATTGTATGCAGTCTATATTACTCTCTGTATGTCCCCTAAAACCAACCAACCAACCGACCAACCAACCAACCAACCAAGAATAGTTCTCAAACTTTGGAAATATTGCCAAATATTAGTAAGATACACTCTTTTCCATGTATATTTGGCTAGAGTCAATGATGTGCTACATTGCTTGGTTTAGGATGGAAAAACATACAAAGACTGGAATTATAACTGAATATGTCTGTAAAAAGGAAACGGGAATGGGAGGTTCTAATGTGATAGAAACAAAACTGAAAAACATATTGTTTACCACTGATGGAACAGACCTTGTCTGTGTCCTTTTAATAGCAAGCAATTCACACAGCAATGAGCATGAGAAGTTCAGAGAGAATAAAACACTTATCCATAAAAAGTGAAATAAAACTTATAACCCTCCTCAGGGTAACCTCTTCAGAGCTCAGACCTCTTTATGCAATTTATATGAATTTTCAGTAAAGGCTCCAATATGAAGTTTGTAAGAAAATTACCACCTCTTGTAACACACTTAGTGTTTTCATTTGTTTGGGGTATTTTGTATGAATTTTAAGTAATGGAGAAAATTAAGATAATTGTGCTCTTCCAAGCTTATTCTTAGATACTGATTATTTTCCTTTAAGCAGGCACAAAATTCTTGGTTTTAAGGAGGGACAGACAAAAAAATATAGCAGTAACAATTAAAATTTCTTATTTCATACTGGTTAGAGATGCATTAAGGTATATAAGCTTCAGGGTCAGTATAAGCCTTGCTCAGCTTTCTTTAAAAGCATTGGGAGTAATAAAGACTTCCATTTTATCTTCAGTGAAATAATACTGCTGAAATATCACCTCATTTTTGATGTCAGCAGTGATTTCTTTTTACCTCCATGATGTCAAATGGGAATTATTATTATTAGAATGACAGCTTCCTAATGATGCTGTAAAAAAGGAGAAACTGAAACTCTTTCCACTAAACATCTATATTCTGCCTTCTACGCAGGGTAAAGCAGATGGGCTCAACCACACACCATTCTTCAGACAAATCAAGAGGCATGCTTAAACATTTAGAAACAGAAGCAGCTTAAACATCTAGAGACAGAAGCATAATGGCTTACTTGGTTATATAGTGCTGAATATGCACTCTGGAGAGTAGAGAAAAAGGACATTTACACTATAGCAACTCTCTGTTATGCCCTGAAACATTCATGATCAATTTTCTGTTCTAGAAAGTAAAACCAGGAAATCAGTGTCCAGATCACTGTCCAGGAGTCATTGCCCCAGGTAAAGTCAGGGAATGAAAGCCTCATGTCATGGTTCATGTTTGACTATTGRCTTCATGTATGGCACACTGGTGGTGGACATATCTGAAATGCTCTGTGCCTTTTTTTCCTCCCATTTTGTCGAATGATTAAGTACAGAAGAACATTGCTTCATATGACACCAAAGTACAAGTTTGGCTTTTGAGAAAATGATGGGCTTGAACCTTATGCAAACACCTAGTCATGGAGAAAGTGAATAGCAGATGCAAAACAGTGCTATCTGCATGAGCAAATGGAGTATTTTGATTTTCTAATACTGACATTTTGATCAAATATAAAGAGCTACAGTGAATAGTGATTCCTTACGAATTTTACATTTACTTATTACATGTATTGGTTCACAGCAGTTAGTAAAGTCTCTAGGGTGGAGACATCTATGGTGGATTTGAAAAAATATTGACCAGATATGAGAAAAAAAAAAGGTCTCTACTCAAGTTTTGGGGTTTTTTGATAGAAGAAGAGCAAAGCTTGCAAGGAGCCAAGCCATCTGCCTGCTGAGGAGGTGGATGCTACCAGCCCTGCTCTTCTCCCACAACAAGGTGGCAGGAATGGTAGCACCAGGAAGTTCCCCTGGGCTAAATCCAAGCGGGAGGAAAATGAGCTTTTCTGCCAGTACGTTGCTTTGTTTTCTTTCTGAGGAAAAGGATTTTGGAGTAGCTTTTCTACAGTCAGTGGTAGATGAGTTGAGAGCAGGAGTTCATCTTTTTCTGTGGGTTTTTTTTTTCTTTTTCTTTTTTGTTTGTTGGTTTTTTTGGTTTTTTTTTTTTTTGGTTTGTTTTGTTTTGGTGAAAGTTCTGCTAAACTTCACACTATCTGATCACACTATTTTTTGTTCGGCATCTCATTTTGTCTATTCAGGGCAACCATCAAAACAAAAGAGGTACCAGCCTGAGAAAATGAAGTGTGATGTGCTGGAACATGGAGACGATTTGACAATATTCATGGGAAGAAAGGCTGAGGATGAAGTACAGCATGTAATCACAGCTGGCTCTGACACAAACAGCCATTGTTATCTTTGGCAAGTTACTTGATATCTTGGTATGTTAGCACTTTCCAGACTCAGAGGAGTGTTGGAGAAGCACATTCATTATTATAAATGACATTAAAAGCAACAGGAAAAAGCCAATAAAACATAACGCTTTGCATAGGTGAGAACTGCACAAAAAGGTGGAAGTTTAAAAAACATGGAAATCAAGGTGTGAGCCTATTGTCTTTTCTCAGCATACTTTGGACAAAAGCGGTGAACTGCTGGAAGTGGTAGAGATTAAAAAGCTAATAATGTCTGCATTTGCACATCTAAAACAATCTTTAAATTATAAAAAGGTGGTGGGCCAAAATATCTACTGGCAGCAGTTATAAAACAGCCAAATGAAGCAGAGATGTGGGCAGCAGCACCTCTCCGTCCTAATGCAAATTCTGTCTCTGTGTGCTTTTCATTGCTCCTATGAAAGGCATATTCCCAGTCATTAACAGTAAAAAGGGGCAAACAACATTGGTGAGTAACTTAAGAAAACACTGTGGACTGAAGACCTCTCACTTTCAGGTGGCATTCCTACCTGAGAGCACAATACCTTTCTCCCAATGTGTAATAAGAGGTATTTTCTGGTTCCTTCTCTGGTAGGTCTCATTGTTCTCATCCTACTCACTAATCTCTGTCTRTTAACACCACGATGGGTCTCACGCTGCACTATGAGTTCACAGGTCTAGATAATTAGTGCTACTTATGAAAGCGTATCAAACATTTTCTACCTCTGTGACTCAATGACATTTAGTTCTTGAAAGAACACTACATTTGGTTTGATCTGATCTGTCCATTTTGAATATTTTATTATGTATCAGAGTAAATCTCGTTCTCACAGTTTTCTCTCACTGTTATATCCACTGACTTTTAAGAAAGGAGACCTCAGAATTATACTGCCTAAAAACCAGAATCAAAGGCAATTACTGCTAATTTGTTGCTAATATTATCTTTTTATATCCCTTATACTTTGATAATAGAATTTATGAAAATAAACTATCTCCCAGAAAGCAATCTGTGCTTACTCAATTTCATGTTTTCTTTCCTTCCAGAATCCAGATTTCCTGTTTACTCAGCTGGGAGCAAAGCCACAACTCTGAGGCTGTGTGAACATTTAAGACAATATTTGAGGAGAAACACATCCTGATAGAGGTGTCAGGAATTCTACAGCTGCAGTCATTGTGAAGAATGATCAAAGCTGGAATCTTTCTTTTAAAGAAGACTACTATTTAAAAGGCCTTTTATATAACACTAACTGGTTAATTTCAATAGTGCTATGCAATGATGAATGTCTAACATATRTCCATTTTTCCACATGGTAGAACAGTGCTATAAATCCCATTTAAAAGATGCTCAGCCCTGAAAATGTTTTTTTTGAGAAGGTGGAATTAGTAGCTACTGAACACTTAAAAAAATTGGTTAATGTATTTAGATGGTGAGTGTGAACCAAGCTTTATCCAGACAGCTCTCCTAATAGAATCTCATGGTTCTATATCAAGGCATAAAATGAACCCCAGTCTTCTTAATCTGGTTGCATACCATTATTTCTTGAACCATATCTTTATATCTACAAGCAGCTACTTCATAAGACTCAGATTGGCCCATTAGTATTTTGTTCTTTTATAAGTAATTCTGCRTCTTTACTAGCTATGAGACTTCCTTTTGACAAAAAGGTCATCGATTTACATGGGTGAATTCTCGATCAGTTCTTTCTCGCTGACAAATTACCTTTAAGTCTTCCCAGTGCTGAAAAGTCTGGGGAATGCATGTGCTGACATTTAGAAAACTCTTCACATAATGCTTCCTGATGTTGGTTTCTTATTTCTTCTTCACTCAATTAAAGAGGTGTGGCAGTAACCATGTGATAAAATACTAAACTCTGCAGTTTTCTTTCTTCCTATGGAGAAAGGTCAGGACAACTTTCTGGGACAGAGTAAAATCCTTGACAGAAAGGACTTCAAGTGGGAAAAATATTAGAAGAGGAGAAAAAAATTTAGGCTAAGCTGTAAAGTGGGATATGTGAATTCCCCCAGTCAGAGGAGGGAATTAAATCTGTCTCTAACACAGCCCACATCCGAAAAACATACTAATCATTAGACTATTGTGCAAAAAACCCCCTGCCTGCTCTTTTCTCCTCCATCCTATCCCCCTGAAATGGAAGGCAGTTTTCTGAGATAATATATTGGGTCGTTAAAGTGACTTTGGAATAGAGACATCTTGTTTGTGAATTCCAGGTGAATCTTTCACTTGGATGAGAAACAATCATTTCAATTCTGGATTGAGCCAAGAGAACAGTATCACAAAGTGAGTGCAATGTAATTTTGTCTTTCAAACAGAGTTTTTGACTCTCTTGCCCTCTTGGATTAATGAATCTAAATTTTGCCAAAAACTACATTTCAAGTGCACAATAAGATCTGCAAATCTTGCCCAACTCCTCCAGTTCCTCTAAAAAAATTAAAATATTAAATTGTGAATAAAGGCAGGAATAGCATGAAAAAGACTAATAGAACTGTGACAGGCATAAAATTTTAACAAAAAATTTAATTTCCATCTTCAAAACTGTTGTTCAAAGAATTTTAACTTTATGATTTTAAATACAAAATTGGAGAGTACAGTCTCAGAGAATGTTTAATTTTAAATGAGTTTGTAGAAAGATACCATTGCACAAAACAAAAGGATGAATTAATGAGGACTACAAGACTAACTTGTGAAAACACTTTTCTGGAGTTTTAAGTATTATTTAAAATATTTTGATATACAGCAACTGATGTATGAGGTGTAGCTAACCAAAGTTGCATCCTTCATTACTGAACTGCAGAAATTAGACATGCGACAAACCATCGAAATTTCTAAACTAAACTTGCCAAACCGATTTTTTTTTATATAGCAATTTACTTATTTTTATGCAGTATGTCCACTGGAAGGGACATACTGCATAAACCTCCAGCCTGAAGGTTTTCTAGATGTCCTTAACTCTGCTGATGGGTCTTCAAGAAGTTTGATTACCAATTTCATGGSAGATGGAGAGGCAACAGATGTTGGTTATACCAAATTCAGAGATTGCCATAGTGACAGTAAAAGTACAAGGCAATCTCCTCATGTTTGCTTATCCACCTCTATAGTAGCTTGTCATGAGAGGACTATTCCATAAAACAGTAGAGGAGGATGTATGGATATATACTAACACCTCTGATGAGTTGATGAACTGGAAACTCCTGGCAAATGCTGACTCTGATGATGTTCAATGCTCTGACTACTTCCTGATCCCATTATTTAAGCTTTGTTCAAGGGAACAGTATCAATGAAAGTTTGAACAAAGAAAATCCTAGCACAATCTGACAGCCAAGTAAACATGACAAAACAATAATACTACAGAGGAGTAAAAAATGTATCACTGGACCTGAACAAAGTAATTTTGAATAAAAATTAGCTTTGACATATGACTAAGTCAGACTGTAGAAAAATTGAAGGTGGGATAACTTTTAAGTGGACAGAATTGTGACCCTCAAAGGGAGAAAACAAATGGAAAAGGAGATAAAATGAAGATAAAATCAAAACTAAATACAAAACTGCCTTTCACCGATGAAAAACTAAATATGAAAAAAAGCAAGATGTGATATGTTTTCAGCGGAGAACAAACAGCAAGTCTCTTCAGCATGTGTCTCAGACAACAGCTGTAATGGTAATACATTCTGAGTTTTGCAGTGAATGGACTTATAATTTTTTCTTTTTATTTGCTTTCCATGTGTTTTATCAGTTGACTAAATTTTGACTGTCTTTAAAAATTTTAAATTTATTAACAGAAAAATTAATAACTCTCTAGTACTGTATGTAACCTCTTTGCCTATAAGCCTCTGAGCCTAAGAGTRTTAGGAATGGGAAATTCTAATTCAAGGAGAGTTCTGAGGAACAATGAAAGGGAAAGAGAGAGGAAGGATTAATCATATAATCACTTTTTCACTTACACTTTTAAGGTAATGTAATTCATGGAAAAAGGCCATTACCTCCATCTTTATGTGTAATTCAGAACTAGTTATATCAGTCCAGGAAGGTAAACAGGGTTCATCTCATGTCAGAATTGTCTAGAACAGTTTCTTTGAGGCATACATATGTATAAATTTATCAGTCTGATTTTTGTTTCAACATTTCTTTTGATAGAAAATTAGTTTTGACTAGATCAACCTGAATGATTAATTAATTTCATTCTTGGACTGTTTTCACTTTTATGTTATTTTCCTAAGGCAGGGACCACTCATTCTGAAAACTGGCTAAGCACCTTGTGGACTACCTCAATCATTTGCTGTCTATGGGAAACATTCACCAGCGGTCCTCAAAGCRAGGAAAAATGGCGATGTGATTGTGAGCTCAGTAAGAGTTTGGATCAAGACAACTACTTCACAAAGATGAAAAAATTTTGTCACTGCTGGAAGACTGAATCCACAGGGAGCTGAATACCTTTGACAGAGATAAAATCTGACTCATAACACAGAGAGTTCCTAGCACACTGCTCCCAATGAATGGTTGTATGCTGATTTAGGGGGGTAACCCACTCACAATGACACAAGAACTCAAGGGAAGGTGTTAGCTAAGAGCTCTTGCATTTTGTMGATGGAAAATTCAGTGCTCTGTTGTATTCTGAAGGTGTGAGGCAGTGGCTCCTTAGTCAAGCTGCTCCACCAGGATTTCCTGCAGGACTCTGCTGCATATGATCCCAGCTGGTATAGGGTTTCCTGAGTAAGTGCTGGAATACTTCCAGAGACCTCTGATGCAGAACTTAGCCAGCTTTTCCTAGGATCTTTGTTAATATTATGCAACTATTCTTCTCTTTGATAATTTCTTACAGATGTACATCCATAAACCTCATGGATCTCTCTTAATTTTGGTAAAATACATACTTTAATGAATTCAAGAGACCTTAAGTTTGTTCTAGCACTGGACTTTTAGAAATCAATGACTAACATTCCTAAAAGTGAAATCCACTATAGCAGTAGGGTTTTGTTATGCTTGTTTGATACACCAACAACAATATTTAAACAAAGCTGTTCTCAAAACACAGTTAAAAGGATATTCACTTGATCTGACTCTTCTAAAATGAATGTACTATTTTTCTGGGGCTTGCTGTGGCCATGGATAATGATCCTTCCATAGAACACAGAGTGCCAGTAACTGTGCTTTTGAAAAACTGACAGAGTGCAATTCATATTGCTGGACATAGCTGAATTCAGCCAAATACTGCCAGCTACAAAATCCTTAAAAACATCAAATAGCAGAAGAACTGCACATCTATTTTTACACCTGCCTAGGGCTTCTACACTGTTTATGTAATTTTACTCAAGCTGACTTGCTTCATGAAAACATTTGGAAAAACCCAAA
Source organism: Amblyornis subalaris (assembly GCA_018881555.1). Taxonomy (NCBI): domain Eukaryota; kingdom Metazoa; phylum Chordata; class Aves; order Passeriformes; family Ptilonorhynchidae; genus Amblyornis; species Amblyornis subalaris. Next base: position 9,245,779 of record JACAXG010000019.1, read on the forward strand.
TGTTTTATTTACAGACAGTTTTGTTGACCATCATAATTTTTCTTTTTATCCATTAATTGTGTTCAGGAAAAACTGGCTAAAAAATTATATCTGATCTTTCAAAACTCATTTTTCTGTACTTGTGACATCTCAGTTATGAAGTGTTTCCATGAGGTATTAGCAGTTCTAAGAGAAATTAAATTTTACTTACATGATAGACATTACCATGCCTTTTGCATCAAGGTTCTATTGTGAATTTCAAAAACTGTATTGTAATGAGTAAAAACCCCACCTTTTGAAGTCAGCCTATATGACCTATTCTGATGCTGGACTAACATTAGATTGTCAGGAGTCCAAGAGAGAGAATGACAGTCGCTCACCTGTCTTCCTTTTGTTCTTACCTACATCTGGCAAAAAATGTGAGACTCCAAAATCCACAGACAAATTCCCTATGTTTATCCATTATTACTGCATCAAAAATATCCAGCAAAGCAAGTTCTCTAACAATCTAACTTTGGCCTAACCTGGGTGGACCATACCTAATCATGAGAATTAGTTTAACTTCAGTGATCTGAAAAAGCAGTGTGGTGCTGTTCACACTCCGGGGGGAAGTGAGAGACCTGACAGGCTTGAGAGGTGGTCCTGGGTGGACCTCATGAAGTTCAACAAGGACAAATGCAGGGTCCCTGGGTCAGGGCAATCCCAAGCACAAATACAGGCTGAGCAGAGAATGGATTGAGAGCAGTCCTGAGGAGAAGGACTTTGGGATGCTGGGGGATGAGAGGCTGGACATGACCTGGCAATGTGCATTCACAGCCCAGAGAGCCAATTGTATCCTGGGCTGCATCAAAAGAAGCGTGGCCAGCAGGGCAAGGGAGGCGACTYTTCCCCTCTACTCCATTCTGGTGAGATCTCCACCTTGAGTGCTGCATCCAGCTCTGGGGTCCTCAGCACAGGAAGGACATACACTGGAGCAGGGCCATGAAGATGTTCAGAGGGATGGATCACCTTTCCTATGAGATTGGTAGAAGGGCTGAAAGACTTGAGGTTGTTCAGCCTGGAGAAGAGAAGGCTTCAGGGTGAACTTATAGCAGCTTTCCAGTACCTAAAGAGGGCCTACAGAAAAGCTGGAGAGGGACTTTTTACAAGCGTATGCAGTGATAGGACAAGCGGGAATGATTTTAAACTGAAAGACAGTAGGTTTAGATTAGATATCAGGAAGAATTTCTTTACTGTGAGGGAGATGAGGCAATGGAATAGATTGTCCAGAAAAGTGGTGGATGTCCCATCCTTGGAATTGTTCAGGGCCAGGTCGATGGGGCTTTGAGCAACCTGGTCTAGTGGAAGGTGTCCTTGCTCAAGCCACAGAGATTGGAACTAGATGATCTTTAAGGTCCCTTCCAACCCAAACCATTCTATGACTCCATGATCTGCCTATTCATTCATTCATTCATTCATTCATTCATTCATTCATTCACCTTTTTCCTCCTAAGACTGTCAGTATGCTTCCTGGTCTAGATACCTCCCCGGGCTTGTAAGCATGAACAAGTACTCGGTGCATTCTTTCAGGTGTTGACAATTAAACAGGACACAGATCAAAACATGCGGTGCCTTAAGAAACCACTGCTTTGGACTTAAAACTTCTACTAGCAACTACTTTAATCATCTTGCCCCAGAAACCATTCAACAAAAGGACTCCGAGTTGCTTGCAAAGACATTTCTACTAGATTTTTACTTCTCAGGTAGCTACCACAATGCTATATTCACAGGGAATTTTTTGGGAAAAGTAGGTTGGGGAATTTTACTTTAAAGCTTCTCTAAATCTTCCTCTGAAAACTGAAACAAAATAGTTGAGAAAGTTTTTAAATGAACATTGACAAGCAACTTCTTTAAATACCCACACATTCTCAGACTTACTTTCTTGCACCACTGTTTTATCTTGTATAAAACTTAATGGATGACATATTTCATTCCACAAGTTGACAATGTTAAAAATGTGCTATTCCTTCTAGTTTTAGTATACTGCAAAGCCACTGATAGCTACAGGCACTATGAGCGATATATGACTGAAGAAAAATGAGATTACTGCTGATAAGGAACAAGAGACTTTCATATCTTAAAAGAGTCTGAAATCCAGCAAATATGATCCCCAGCAGCAGATGCCCCTCAGACAGACAATGAAAGAAAAATGGTGGAAAAGTACTCATTGCAGCTTGTTTCCCATAGCTGGAATGGCAGCGAGATTAAATAGCTCTAGCATACTGTCTGCATGAAGAAATCCTACCTCTCTGGGAAAAACATAAGATGACTAACATTCTAATAAAATGAGCAGTAATTTTCCACTATGGGAAAAGTGATGTTACTCTGACTCACCTTCTTTGGTAAAAGATAAATTTACTTTGGAAGTGTTGCTCTTTTGAAGGCTATCATGCTGTTATCATCAATGTTTAACATAATAACAATCAATTTAATGGAGGTGTAGTACCAAAGACAAACCTCAGGCTGGAAATAAGTATTAATGATTCTTTAACAAAARGAATGAGACATATGCAAATGTGAAATAGTTCCTTTCTCTGTCTGTTAAGGTGTTCCTGGAACATGAATGAACATAATTTCAAGATGTCAATATTTCATGCTACAGTGCAACCCTTACCTTGTATCCTGATGATTTGATGTGCACTCCTCGCTTGGTCAATGTAGATTTCATTCGGATGAAAAAAGAGCGCTCTAGAGTGTTGTCAGTGGTTAGTAAACTGGGGTTTGTAGATTCCACTAGGGAATAGAAAAAATACATATACACATAATTTAGATTTTATACATCCCCTCTAAGCTATTTTTCAGGTGCAATCCTTGAAGTCACTAAAAATAAATGACTGATGGATGCTAAGAGTGTTGTAATCAATTTACCTCATTTAGAAAATGTTTATTTAGCAAAAAAAAAATTCAAAAATATACATATACTCAGTATGTYTCATTTTCAAGTTATTTTTCCCATAGAATTTTTAACAGAGATTTGTCTCATTAACTCTTTCTTGCACAATTTAGTAATGACTGGAATTGGAGGGTATGTCACTGGAGTGTGTGACATTGTTTTAGAATCCGTTCTTCAGTATTTTGTAAAAGGCAAAGCCTCACTGAGGTAGCAATTCTGTTTCCTGAAATAGGCTGCAAATTCTTCAAATTTTTATTCCCTAGTCTCCACTCCTTAAATGCGATGATACCTAGAGTGAGTCATTGCTGGATTTGTGTGCCATGGTTTCTGCATTACTGAGGGGAAAGTGKTTTTTTTTAATCAATAAAGCATTAAACAGCCTGAAGGCAAAAATTCTCAAGTAAATGACACATATTATTGTTATTGTCATCATTATCATCAATTATTGGTGATTAATTAGTCATTAGTGAAATATCTTTTTAGTCCAACTGAAGGGATATTTCTTGCTCAGAACTAACTATAACTCTCACCTGCTCACTTCTCACTCCCTCAACTGCAACCACTTAAAATACCTAATACTCTTAGTGTAAATGATGACAAAATAGCATCAGCACTGAGATATTCTTTATACAATCTTTATGGTTGCTATTTTTTAGCTCTGATCAACAACCTCTCCCCAAAATGCTACTAATGGGAAAATTCTGGAGCAGCTTACAATAAGCAAGTATTATTGGAGATAAAAGAAATTTCAGTTTCAGAGAGGAATTAACATGGAAAGAAAGTTATTTTGAAATTATCCTGCTATTGTTTAGGAGAACCATACAAACTACTAGAAGAAAGTGTCTTAGTATTTAAAAAGCATTTGTTATGCAGTCAACAGAAACACAAAAACTTGTTTGTGATCTAAGGATTATATCCCATTGTCCTTGATTTAATGTGGTCAACTTGTCTTGTGTTTGTGACATTTCAGCTCTATTGTGATAACTGACAACAGTGCCCCTTTCTTTAGTGTGTCTTTTACGATTTTTTTGTTTTAGAGAGCATGAATTCGATGTCATTTTAAATGTACAGCTCTTTATCACTCGAGGGAAAAGCAGAGCCATGTTATATTTAGTACTTTCATTTCTTCTGATTAAATATGAATTACTATGAAATTTTTCTCATCATCTAACACACCATAATACGCCAACAGCTTTTTAATACACTATATAAGCACAAACTTCTGCTCTAAGAGTTTAATTTGCCCCTCTAATCCAATCACATCAACCTTATTTCTCTTATCAGAGATTCCCATTTTGAATTAAATGAGCTCATTAGTTTTAATCAAAAGCAGAGAGATCAAAACTTAAACGTAAATGCTTTAGATCAGAACTGTCAGTCAGCCGTGCAGTTCTATTTTACTAAAACACAAGATCAGAGACCCTTAGAACCAATTTTTTCTCGTAAGGGATGCCAAGAGCTTGAAGATGCTATATCCTTTTTTTTCTTTGCTCCCAAGGACAGATTATACATTTAAGGTTAGACTTAATTTAGAGTATTTTTTTTCATCCTGGTGGAAATGGGAAAGTATGCCATTCTGCTGTTGTCTCTTTCACATTTATTGGTGCSGGTCCTTGGAGACCTGAACAAACGTGAAGCCATCACAATCCACGCAACAAACCCATCCTCAAAAAATTCAGCTCTGTTCAGCAATATCACATAGGAAATAAAACTCAGAAAGAAAAGATATATTTCAGGGTACGGGATAGTGAAAACCTGAAACAGCAGGCAAAGTCACCCGGATAGCAGCAGTACTGCTAAGATGAGGCTCATAATTAATTATTATTTTTATTGTACAGTACAGTGCAGTAGTTAAAGAGTACATTAAGAAACCACAGCATAGGTGCTTCCTGCTGTGTGAAGAAATGCTAAAATCAGCTTAACAAGTGTAGTTGTTGTAGTCCAGCACATTATGCTCTAGCAAAGGCAATAAGTATAATATGTCCTCCTGTGTTCTAATGACAATTTCCTAAACATACAGAAGTAATGTTAATTAAACACACAATATCTTATRCTTGGAAAAAGATGAGGATGTATACATAGGTACCGTTTCCAAACAATTGAAATTAAAATTTCTTTTTCATACACAGTTTAATGAAAGGAAGGATAACACCCGACATACAGTAAAGTATACTTGGCATTGACATTTTTTGGGGTCATGTAACCGTATATGATAAGCTTAGCATAATATTGCTGTTATTATACTATATACAAACCTATACATCTCTGTAAGTGAATGTTATAAAATGCACATAATTTATCCAACAGACTGGAACAGTGTCTGTCATATAAATATGTATTCTGAAGTAGTTGATTCTCTTTAACAAAAAGTACCTGAGAGTGTATGTGTGAGATGGGATTAGTTACCTAAAAGTCCAGAACAGCTTATGAACAGCATTTTGACTTTCTCTCATGAGAGAACCATTAGGGCTGATAGTGCAAATCTGCATTCAGAGTTGCACCCACCCACGGTAGATACTGTAACAATGCTAACGGTGATTATGCACGCAGGATTTTAAAAACAGGATGTGTACAGAACACATCCATCGATGTCAGTGAGATTTGCACAGGAATATATCTGGAATATGGTCCATTATGAGTTCTCAGGAGTTGCTTTTAAATGCCTGTCACCGAGCCTTTTCAACATTTTTTTCAAATCATGTCAAAGGAGACTTGAAATCTGAGGAATATCAGGATGAAACTCTAGAAATTAATTTTTGATTTTTTTTAAAATTTGCAATCTAAGACCTTTAAAGAAGCCTGAAATAAACAAGGTCTGCTTGGCTTGATACTGTAGAAACTAAAGGTGTATTTTACACTGAAAAACAGGGCTTCTGGCTTGAATTTACCGAGTTTAAAACTACTGTTGAGTTATAAACTCCTGAAACTGTGAGTTTAGAATGCTAATTATGTGATAAAAGTCAATGCTTACTGCATGTGAATGAAAGCATTTTACACTGTCAGGCTTAGAAGTATAAAAAGTAAGTCAGGATTGTCTTTGCAAAGCAGGTAATTGTGTACTCTGTTGGGAAAGCACTTGTCTTTGTGAGTCCTTAAATATCTTCAGCAGATACTACTAAAGGAATAAACCTCTTCTCTTTCCACTCCCAAAGCTGATAATGCAGGATGAGATTTCTAGACACAAGGAATGCATTTTCCATTTCAAAGGGAATGAAGCTGCAATCCTCTATACTCATACGAAAGCATCACAAATGTTAAAATGGTTAACTAAGATCCCACATCCATGGGAAGATGGTATGAAATAGCAGCCAATTCACAAAACCATTTCGTTATCTTCTTGACTTACTGAGATTTGCTCAGTTGGTGACAGCATGGTGCTAGTAACACCAAGGTTGTGGGTTTGATCCCTGTATGGGCCATTCAGTAAGGAGTTGGACTTGATCCTTGTGGGTCCCTTCCAACTCAGAATATTTGGATGAACCACTTAGGGCTATTTATGGACACTGTCAGCCTGCCTGGAGAACAGCTAAAGAGCACACAGCTAGTAAATTCTATAGTTGCTCTCTTGGTCTCACCAGTGTGCTCAGCATCTTGCAAAATCGAGGACTATCTGAACTATTTATTAAACATTGTGGGTGACAGACACTCATTCATTCTTCCATACTGTTTCTAAAAGGAGGAATAATATTTTTGCTGTAAGCTGTTTCAGTTATAAACAGCAATTTGAATTCCTGAAAAACCAGATTTGGATCTGAAATTCATGGTACTTGTAGGTGACTTGGTAACACTAAAAAATTCTGGTTTTCTATTTATTGAAAAGCTGAAGAAGTTAAGAATTGGACCCCAGACTTCTGGTGACTTAGTTCCATTCTTTCCTTTACACAGGGGGAATAGTGCTGGGACCTGGATAAGACCTCACCTAAAAGGGGAAGACTCAAGGCAGCTCTTTCAAAAGAAATGGAAAGAAGGATGAATTCCTATAAAGAATTTGTATCTAGGTAATGTTTTCAGACAAGGTAATAAACTGTTCTTTTTGTCACCCTATGTCCAAGATGAAGACAATTCACTTTTCATTACCTATAAACCTATTAGAAATTCAAAGGCACATAAACTTTAAATGCTATCAGACTCCTGTTGAAAGCTAGATCTTTTAATGTTTTTTCATTCCTTGGGTTTTTTCCCACTCTCCTCTCTCCAAATTTTCCATATCCAACAACTGATGGTATGGCCTGGCATCTCAGTTAGAGTTAGGTTGCCTTATATAAAATCCTTAGTTTTTTACAAATAATTTGGCATTGAAGCCTTACATGTAACATATGTATTTAATTTTTTCATAATTAAAAAAATGCTATATATATATTTACATCTAGACATATGATTATTTTTATAATTGCTGGGCTGTGGTCCACATGTAATGGTGCACAGTGAAAAACTTAGCTGTTTGAAACTGGGAGAAGAATAGACTAACTCAGATATATACAAGTCTTTTTAATGTGATAAAAGCACATGTGGTACATGTGTTCAGGCAAAAGCCAAGCCAGTGAAGTAGCAGTGAATTTAGTTACAGCAGCCAAAAAAGTGGGAGAACATGTTTAATATCTGATCTGCTTTATACACTGTGGATTTACAAGAACTTGGATATTACACAGGAATCTGTTGACTTGAACTATTTGGTCACAGCATAGTGTAGTTAATATTTTTAACTTGCACAGTTAATCCCAACTTTTTATTTGTTGAAAATTGCCTCCAAAGGAAGTAGTGAAAAACCTAGCGCTTAACTATATAAAGTTTAAAGGGACAAACTATTAGAAATGCATTAAGAAGAAGAGTTCTTGCATTTAAGGGATGAATTCTAAGTGACTGAAGGCTTAATTGCCCGCACACAGGTCTACAGCATTCTTGTGAGCAGCCCCACGGTGTCTGAGATTTGTAAAAGAATGGCAGTTTCACACAGGACCCCCAGAAGTCCCAAGTCTTTCTGGAGAAGACTGTGGATGCCAGATGTGTCTCAAGTAGCACGGGTTTCCTATGTTTGGGAAACTTAAGCCACTAGAGCTTGGTCTCATTTAAGAAAGTAGGAATACAACAGAAAGACTTGCATCAAGTTCCTGTTATTATCTTACAATTGCTAGCATCCTTTGTGGCCAGTTGTTTAGGGCTTTAGGTGCACATGACTACATTCAGTCTGGTGTATGTGGTTATACCAACGTTTGAAATGTGCTTGTGCTGTTCCCCAAAATACACCAGACTTAACATTAACAACAAAAGGTAAAAGCAAACCAGAATTCCCGAAGAGAACTTCATGCTTTTTTGCCAATGGATAAGCAAAACTGTTCATGCAGTTACTGGCAAAATAAGTTATAGTTTCACACAACTACCATACATACACAACACTATTTTAATGTGCAAACTATATTAGTTTGTATCATTAATGCTTAGTTTGCAGATTTTACAAGTGCAAACACTATTACATGCATACTATAGTTTGGGCACAAAAATGGCTGCATCTGCAGAGAAATGAGCCATGCTTTGTAAAGTTATCTGTAGTATTACATATAATGAGCTTATCCCATTTGCTTTTTAATTTGACTATGCCCATGTACCGACTGTACTTATGTAGGAGAAACTCTAGTAAAAACTCATTGGCAGGCATTCCCTAGTATTATCAGAGAAATTTTTGAATGTTCTATTATCCTTGCAGAACTAAAATAATCTGAACTATCCCTTATTGGACTAAGAATCATAAAATGGTTTAGGTTGGAAGGGACCTTAAAGATCATCTAGGTTCTAACCCCCTGTCATGGACCACTAACACCTTCCATTAGACCAGGTCGTTCAGAGCCCATCCAATCTGGCATGGAACACTTCCCAGGGATGGGGCATCCACAGCTTCTTGGGCAAACACTTACAGTGTCCACCATTCTCACAGTAAAGAATTTTTTCCTCATATCTAACCTAAACCAATTTTCCTTTAGCTTACGGCCATTCCCCCTTGTTCTGTCACTACATGCCCTTAGAAAAAGTCCCTCTTCAGCTTTCTTGTAGCTCTCTTTAGCTACTGGAAGGCTGCTCTAAGTTCTCCCTGGAGCCTTCTCTTCTTCAGGCTGAACAATGGAATTCTCTCAGCCTTTCCTAGTACAAGAGGTGTTCCATCCCTCTAATCATCTTGTGGCCCTCCTATGGACTGTCTGCCATACAGGTCTATGTCCTTCCTGTGCTGAGGACCCCAGAGCTGGATGTAGCACTTCAGGTGGGGTCTCATGAGAGTGGAGTAGAGGGGCAGAGTCCTCTCCCTTTCCCTGCTGGCCACACTTCTTTTGATGCAGCCCAGGATAGGGTCAAATATTACTTTATTTAATGCCTCTCAAAGCTTTCCTTCTTGTGCATCTCCTTCTATTTCTTCTTCTAGTCTAGAAATGTCTTCTTATCAGGCTATTAATTCCCAACATACACAATTTACCTTCCATGTAAACTTTATCCCACAGAACTCTTTATATATCTGGTAAAATAAAGAATGAGTTAAGAACCAGGACAGAGCTATAAATAAAGTATTGCCAGGATGAACCTATGAATAAGATTTTTGTTACACTGTAACTTTGAAAGACAGATTTTACAATAAATTTTGGTATGTCAGTGATCAATGAAATACATAGAGCTTTTTTGTCTGTTTGAAAACAACGTAATAAAGATTTCCTATTAACAGAACTAATCATGGTAGGAAACTTTAATACCGAAAAACGCTTGGAAATGYTACAGTGTGCTGGGCTTCAGTCCATTATCTAAACACTCACAAATGTACCCATGCTCACCCAATAGACCAGAACAACTCTCGAAGAGATGTTATGGTCTAGTGAGTGAGTGGTACATAAACCATCCTGCATATGAAGCTCAAACTTCCCCGTACATTTTTACATCTAAGGTTAATATAGCTTAAGCAATGGAATAAATAATCTGACCTGACCTGTTGACTTGGTTTCATGTGAGGTCAGCAAGACTCATAAATTTTCAAGGTTTGGTGAAAGTGCCAAAGAAAATTAGCACAGTGGTATCATTTCCTTACTGTTTACTTGCTTTGCAACAATTCTAATACAGTTTGAAATGAGACACATCAAATAGCTGGGAGAGGTCCCGATATTATGAGAGTATAGGATCGTAAACAATAGTACATCTCCGTTAAGGAATGTTTATGGAGAAAAAACCTGGGAAATGAGGAAACAGCAAAGGGAAGAAAAAAAGACCCCGACTAGTTTTGAGGGTAAAAACTTCACTAAATTCCGCAAGGGCTTTATGGTCCTGTGAGGAACAGAAGACTAGATTATTAATYTCCTTTGAGATGTGGCAGACTTCCACAACTTAAATGATAGTTATCCTTCCTGAACAGCTTCTTACAAACAATTTTGAGCATTTTGTTTCAGCACAAAATTGCCATTAAATGCTGATGTCCCCCCTCTTTCCTGCACTAGAAGGACCAACTGAGGGTATTTTTTCTTTCTTGCTAGTTTTCTGCTCTTGCCTAGTAACTTGTGAATCATTAACTGACACTACAGAGCATAGCTGTGAAAATAACTGTGGTTTAGAGCTGCCAATAATGGCCCACTAAAGTTCCTTCCCAGCACATGGCATAAAAACACCTCCAACAAACATTAAAAAGTCCCTTCTGATGTTGCTTAACATTGCCAGCCTGCTTGGGCTTAAAAAGCACAATAAAGAGGTTGCTTTCCAGATTTTCATATGCCAAATGGGAGGTGCTTTTTGGTGAATCTTTTCCCTGAGGGAAAGGAGAGCAGCTGAGTTTCCTCATGCTGCAAAGTCGATGTTTGGATGATCCCACTCCGGGGAAACATACACAAGTGCCACAGTCAAGCTGCTACTAGTGGATGTATCTGTACTCAGCAACTAAGCAGTAGGAAACTTCAAGAGCAAAAAGGGAGTATCATACTCTTTGAGAGCACATGACATCCAGCAAAAGTCATTATGCAGCGGCCTGAGTATGCCAAGGAACAAACAATATGAATGCAAAAAGTGAGTGTTTTGAATCTTAGTGGAATACCCTGAAAATATAACCACTTGAGGAATCTATTTCTTCAGAAAATACCTTTTGTGCTGCTGGGATATTTGGGTGATTCTATTTTCAATACCTGTGTTCTGGATCTAGTGGAGCACTGCTTTTATCACGACTATAAAATAGTTATGAGTCAATTCCTCATATGAAACAGTCAGTAACAGTGGGGCTTTTTTATGACAAACACGATGTCAGACAAAGGGCATCAGGACTTAGTCTTTGTACTACAATACAAAATAACAATACATAAACACCTTTGTGAAAGCAGCTTGAAACCCCATGTTTTCTATTAAAAAGTCATGTTCAATCTTTACTGTTGATAGAACAGAATAGCTAACACAGAGAACATTGTATATCAGAAAGGTCAATAGTTATTATGAGCTACAAATATATTTTTTTCCATCCTTCAGGCTGTTTAGTGCATATCACAGCATGAGCAGCTGTCTTCTTTAATGCTTTTAAAATTAGAATCCCAAAGAGGAAGAAAAAATTACATTTGCAATGATTGCTCTTTGCTTTTGTAAGTTTACTTTAATACACTATTTTATATACATGAATCTTCCATGCAGCCTAACCAAGGTGCAGTAACTGGTTGCTAGTATCTACTGGATTGCAATATCAATGTGTATAGAATCCTGACAAAAAAATCACTTTGCACAAATTGTGTAACCTTGTTGAATAACCTGTCCAGAAAAGTACGTAGCTACTGGGCATATGTTTAAACCATGCAAGTGTATAAGTGCAAACACAGATTGATCATTACCAATGGCAAATGTTTACTGGTTCAGCAGCAATAAACATAGAGGACCATCTGACCTACCACTTTCTGTTCATACACTGAAAAGGGAAAAAAAAAGGGTGGTAAGACTGTGGCACCATTTGACCTCTTATATTTTTCAAACACGGCAGGTATATGGGTTCATCTTTGCTAACAGTGAACAACAACTTAACACTGCAATGAGGTTTCCATTCTCTTCTTTGGAATTTCAATCATGTTTTCTCTACCAAACTGTTCCACTTTTGAAGTTTAAACCTTATCTTGATGTGTATTGGTATGTCAAATGCAAACTAGTACCCTATAAATATTTTCAATTATGGAAGGCAAGAAATAATTTTCTTTCTAAAACAAATTTTTAGCTAATTTAGAATGGTCCAATGATAAAAACCCTGAACAAACAAGTTGGAGGTAAACACCATATGTTGTCAAGGGAAAATAAGTTTAATTGTCTAGAGGAATATTTTCATCATAGGGTGTTTAATATTTTCCTTACAGATAACTTCATCACTGGACAGTGGCAATAGGTATGGTGCTAAGCACCATGTCATGGCTTCATAATTCAGAATACAGTCAAGTGACACTTTTAAAATGTAAGAAAACATAATTTCACATACTCAGAATCTCCTTATGCATGTAAAACCCGGTTTAACTAACACTGGTATTTTTAAAAAAAAAGAAAATGAAAAAAATGAAGAAATACAGCCTTTTCCAAATATAGCCTTTGCCAGATAAGTAACACTTAAAAATATCCCATAAATATAACTGTTACTTAAACATGAAAATACTTATGTCCTCGACACTGTGCATCCAAATGTATTTCAGAGTGCTGTTAACATTTCCATCRTTGCAAGTTTCTCTGTGCGATTGTCCCTTCTCATCTGTCACACAGAGACTCTATGACCCTGGTCCAGGCTAAGAAGAATCAGACAAGCTGCTAATCCTGCTGCTGCTGAGGAATTTGCTAGCACAGCTGGCATAGCAGGTAGCTGATGCTGTTGGGATGTAGTGCTTCCAGCAGCAGCCTTCCCCTCCAACACCCATGTTCCTGGCTAAAGAAAGGGTAAGAGACTCAACTGCCCAGGTTTCTCTATAGCTTTGTCTCGTATTAGAACTGCTTCCTTGTTCCTTTTACAGTATTTTCTCCTCAGGGTAGCATATTCAATTAAAATATGGCAACAATATTCCTAAGGTACACCAAGAGAGTTCAGATAAGTTAGCATTTATAGATTTCTTTGCTTATGCAGAATTTACAAAAAAGCCAAAAATAATGACAAGCGCTATGCCATTGAAATTCAAAAAGAGTTGAGAACAAGTATCTCCAAAAATGACAGACTTGAGGCTGCTGAAGAAAAAACCCCTAAGAGTAGTTTCTGTGGGCTGCAGCCATGCACTATTCTTAGGAAACTATTAATTCAAATTATTTACTAAAAACAAATGTCAAGTCGACTGGACATCTTTCTTTTATTATATTTTCTGTCTTTATTTATTTTGCACTGTGAAATTAAGAAGGTTTTTGACAGACACAATCAGAACCTGTCATATTACACAGGAAACAGCATTTTTAAAAATCAGCCCACAGTGCAGATATTTTGGCATATTTATCACGGGGCTTGAATGGTAAACACTTAGCAGAGAGAATTCTCGGGTATTTTTTGGCTTTATTTTAACAATGGGAACAATGACTTTTTTTTCCAGAATGTCGCTTCAATGCAAGTGCTAAGCAGAACAAGGCCAGACACAACATAATAGGAATAAAATGATCAATAAAACTTACTCTTCCTTTTTTTTGGTAAGCCATTTTTCTTTCTTCAGTGTTTGTAAATTGAATAACTTGGAGAATGAGCATTTAGGCACAGGCAGAACATGGTATGATTGGTGAAATTTCCATAGTACAGTATTTCCTGAGTTTTTCTGAGTTAAAATTTTTCTACATTGTATCTTTGCAATCCTGGAGCTTGCACTGTTTCTTTTTTTCTCCAAGTCTGAAGATCACCCCATGGATTAACAAATGATTGAGGATTGTCTCTTAAAAGACTCTTTAAAAAACTGTCAGAATCAACTCGAGACAAAGATTTATTATGAACTATTTAAAGGGCTTAATATATGTATCCCCAAAGAGCCCTTGGAGCAAACTAAAAAGGAAGAATGGAAATCTCAAAGAATGGGAAAAATCTCCAATGCCCCACTTTCTTCACACCATGAYTACTGTTTACTCAAAGGATAAAATACCTAACCTGTCACATGAAGTCTTCAGAAGCTATATTACTGCTGATGTACAGTAAAAAACCCAAAACAATGAGCCTCTTAGGTAATATCCCTAAGAAAGGCAGCTGTAATTTGCTTTCTAACCTGTCCACTAACACACTAATGTGGATACATCTTGTAGAAAGTGCTGATCTCCTGACCCAGATAGCAATCAAACAATTGCCAGAGTGTTTGTTGTCGCACAAGCTGTGACCATTACCTTAATTATACGTTACCACATAACAAACCTTCCCTAATGAGCAACACTTCTCCCACCCGTGTGCCAGCTAACCCTTCTGTCCTTGAAGAGTATCACTGCAGATGATTTCAATTTGAAGTTTGAAAAGCATATTCATATGCAGTACTTCCCATAGATAACGATATTATGTATTTTAACAAGGTTAGTTGTTTTATTATAGTGCCTAGACAATAAAACGTACAGGCTTATACTAAAGAAAGGGAATTAGAAAGAAATATAGTATATACGACTGGTAAACTTTATGCAGAGCTGGATATGACCTTTGACTATATGTTTGTATATAAATATATCCATCCTTGCATATTCTGTTGTGTTTAGGGAAGTACATAAAAAACTTCCATAATGACATTTTTCTCTTTGTGCTTAAGCCCAGGAATGGTACATGGGTCATGGTTCACACAAATGCTTGCTTTCTCTCTCTGGTGCCACCTTCCAGCAGGTTACATTTTTTCTTCTCTTCTAGTTTTTATATTCTTTTTTTTTTTTTTTTTTTTACAGCATTTTATTTCCCTCTATTGTCAGGTGTTTAGAACATTCCTATTCAATTTACAGGACACCATATCCTTATGGACAAATAAAAGACAACTTCTTTTGCCACAGAAGTTATCTGTGTTCTACCTCAGATGCAGTTCTGGGAAAAAGAGGGAAAGAGTGAGGCATAAGAATCTGGTTTTGGTCTATCTTGCTTATGAACCTCTCTTCTTATGGTACAGTTTCAACATTTTAGCCATTCATGCTAAATGCATATCTAACCTAAGTAACTCAGTGGGAAGCATCTGCAGACTTCCCATCTGTTACTTGTTTTACTTGAATAGTGAGTGTCAGTATCAAAACACTTAAAAATGCAGCTATTACATCAAAAGAAGATCGGGAGGAACATGAGAAGGACCTAAACAGCAATCAGAGCAGACAATTGAACAACAGAGCAACAGATGAAATTTCATGCAAACAAGTGTGAAATGTAGCACACTTTTGAAGAAACTCCTCCTCTATATTCAAGAGCTTTAAATAATTTTAACTAGGCAATAAAAGGAAATGGAAATATTTCAGTGAAAACACCTGCTCTGTATGGAGCCTGTTATAGCTAGACTTAAATGATAGGTTAGAACACAATAAAAAAAAATAAAAATAATAAACTTATAAAGAAAATATTACTATGCCATTATGTAACATTATGGACCAGACTTTATACTCAGTATTGTGTTTAGTTCTGCTTATCTGTTATTAAAAAAGAGAATAATGGAAACAGAAACGCTTCAGTAGAAGGACATCTGAAGAGAGATTAATGAGATTATAAATATTTAGCTTTGAGAGCAGATAAATGTGACAAAAGATACATAAAATAATGAATGATACATAAAAGAATAAGAACAGGATATTTCCAATAAATTCAAGGGAAAATACATTTTGAACTGCTAAACAAAAAGTGATTAAAATAAATAATTTTCACTCCACAACATGTAATCTATACAATTATCTATCTATCTATCTATCTATCTATCTATCTATCTATTTATCTGTCTAAGAACTTCAAAAGAAGGACTAAGTATCTATGTGGCTAACTAGAATAACCATGCAACACTATGTATAATAAAATTTACATGAGATATCAAGGGTTCTAATTAGACTTATATGGCACAGTTACCATAATGAAGATTTTACATGTGATTTGGAAGTATTTGGTACCAGCTACTCTAAATGATGAGATAGTGGGCTAGATAAACATTCAATGTTCACTTATACAAGTTCCCGTGTGCCTATGAAATTCCTGTTCYGTATTAAGATCTGTAGCAGGAGATGCTTCTCTTGTTTACTCACCCCCCACTCCTCACCCCACCCAGTTTATAATTCTCCAGCAGTTTCTAAGTACTCAGTAGCACAGAAAGATAACTGAGTCCCTCCAGAAAGGATATATAACTACATGGTTTTCTCTTTTGTTAATTTGCTGGCTTTGAATTGGAACATTCTTATGCACTTTCTCTAGAAGTTAAAAACAGTAACATAAAGTTGATTTGTATTAAGGTTGAAATAAATTCTGAAGCTAAGGAGATTTGCGGTGAACCTCTTTGAAAAATTCAAGTACTTTCAGCTGAAGTCATTACAGGTCCTTGAATAGACTTAACATTAAGTGAACATCTTGTTAAAGCTTCTGCAGGTATGTTAACCAGAAAAGGAAGGTCAAAGAAGCTGTACTTCCCTGACAAACAACGCTGGAAAACTGGTAACAACAGATGAGGGGAAGACTGAGGTACTCAACACCTTTTTCTGCCTGTCTTCAAGGGCAGCCTCACTTCCCACACCTCTTGAATGGATGGACAGCAGGATGGAGACTGGGGGAGCAAAGTCCCTCTCACTGTAAGCAAAGATCAGGTTCATGACTATCTGAAGAACCTGAACATACATAAGTCTATTGGAAACAAAGACATGCATTTCACAGTCCCGAAGGAATTGGCTGATGTAGTTGCCAAGCCGCTTTCCATGAGATTTGAAAAGTCATGACAGTTAGGTGAAGTCCCAGGTGACTGGAAAAAGKGAAATATTGTACCCATCTTTCAAAAGGGTAGAAAGGAGGACCCTGGGAACTACCACCCTGTCAGCCTCACCTCTGTGCCTGGAAAGGTCATGGAACAGATCTTCCTAGAAGCTGTGCTGAGGCCCAGAGAGGACAGGAAGGTGATTCGAGACAGCCAGCACGGCTTCACCAAGGGCAAGTCCTGCCTGACCAACCCAGTGGCCTTCTATGATGGAGTGACTCCATCAGTAGGCAGGGAAAGGGCTACAGATGTCATTTATCCGGACTTCTGTAAAGCCTTTGATGAGGTCCCTCCCAACATCCTTCTCTCTAAATTGGAGAGAGATGGATTTAATGAGTGGACTGTTAGGTGGATACGGAATTGGCGATCAATGGCTCAGAATCCTGATGGACATCAGTGACAAGTGCTGTCCCTCACAGGTCTGTATTGGGACCAGCATTATTTAATATCTTCATTAGTGACATAGATGAAGGGAGGACCCTCTCAGCAAATTTGCAGTTTGACTCACCAGTCACCACAGAGTGAGTGGTGTGGCTGACACTCCTGAAGGACGGAATGTCATCCAGAGGGATCTGGACAAGCTCGAGCAGTGGGCTTATGGGAACCTCATGAGGTTTAACAAGACCAAGTGCAAGGTGCTGCACCTGGGTTGGGGCAACCCTGGGTATCAACACAGGCTGGTTAACAATACAGCAGGTCGAGGGAGGGGATTCTGCCCCTCTTCTCCACTCTGGTGAGACCCCACCTGGAGTGCTGCATCCCACTCTGGGGTCCCCAGCACAGGAAGGGCATGGACCTGCTGGAGTGAGTCCAGAGGAGGCCACCAAGATGATTAGAGGGATGGAGCATCTCTCCTATGAGGAAAAGCCAAGAGACTTGGAATTGTTCAGCCTGAAAAAGAGAAGGCTTTGGGATGACCTAATTGTGGCCTTCCAGTACCTGAAGGGAGCCTACAAGAAAGGTGGAGAGAGACTTCATGCAAGGGCATGTAGTGACAGGACAAGAGGGAATGACTTCAAACTGTAAGAGAGTAGGTTTACATTAGCTATGAGGAAGAAATTCTTTATTATGAGAGTGGTGAGGAACAGCTTGCCCAGAGAAGTTGTGGATGCCCTAGCCCTGAAGGTGTTTCAGGACCAGTTGGATGGGACTGTGAGCTACTAGGTCTAGTCAAAAGTATCCCTGTCCATGACAGTGGGATTGGAACTACATGATCTTTAAGATTGCTTCCAACCCAAACAATTCTATGATTCTATGATGATGTCTTCAGAACCAAGAAGTTTCATCCTCCAGCTGGCCTAAGATGTCTGCCTTTGCTGCATACACGTATATTCAACACATTCTCTGTTTTTCCCACTCAACTACTTACATTGGAAAAAGCAGTGTGCAAAGTTTGCCCATTGCCATTATGGGATTGTCTATGAAGAACCTATACATAAGTTGATTTCTTTAATCACTACAGATGATCTTTAAAGAAAAAAAGATTGTTATAACAGAGCTTGTATAAGAATTAAGGCTTTGTAGAGAGTAATAATTATAAGACCGTTTTCCAAGAAATTATAATAGAGATGTGGCATATTACATATTGCAATCAAAGAGTTTTGTAATCAGATTATATTCTGCATATTAAAAATATTATTATAAGAATTTTAATTTAATCCTGGTACATTTTTATTGAACAATTATGAGGTATTCAGAGAAGGCCATGAATCTTACGTGCAAATATATCCTACAATACACGTATGTCTGGCTACAAAAAATATAAATCGTAACAGTGAACTAACATGAAATATTACATAAGACCTTATATACTGTAAAGTATGACTTGTAATGTGAAATTACTTTTCAAAGCCAAAAGGCGATGTAAGACCAACAGTGATCCACGCTCTCTTTTTGCTCTCTTACTGCCTTAGTCACAACATAGATCATTATATGGCTTACTGTTCTATGGAGAAAGGGTTTTCTAGGTCAAGAAATTTAATTTCAGAATGACTTTGATTAATTGACATTTATATCACAATACAAAAGGAAATCCCTATCTCTAAAGAGATTTCGTAAAAAAAAATTGTTTTTTTCCTTCTTAGGCACCCCAAATTCTCCTAGAAGATCCCAGCACAGTGCAAATAGTGATTTCATATAAAAAATGTTAGGAGCTGCTTAATATAATCAGGTGTTAGAATAATGATAATGATTACCTCATCATATTGGTAATTTTTGCATTCTGTTAGCAAATTTTGCTTTTGCTAACATGATGCAAAAGTTGTTAATATAATGAGTCTCATTGTATTAGCAACTTTCTATCACATTAACAAAGATTAAATTTGCTAATGTAATATGACAGTCACTAATGTAAGATTAGTGTAAACAGAGATCAAAATCTCTGTAGACCTCCTAAAAGTAATGCTGAACATGTAAGCCATGCTCATTTGTTTTACCTTTGCTAGCTATACCTTGAGTGCCTTAAGTGTCACATCCATCTGCACTCACCGAATATTCTCCAGGAAGGTCCACTGTACTGAACACTGGAAGCCATGAGGCAAGATTAACTTTTAATGCAAAATCATGAAACATAAAGTTACTTGTTAGAAGGTAAGCGGCTCATGCAAATAGATCAGCTGATATTTATACAACATAGAGATGTGTTCATGAAAACTGACATTAGCAATATTGTGGATTAATTTATATAGGACCTTCCATGATTAGCATACTGATGCCTACACAAATATTGAACAGATACAGCAAACATCCTTGGACTACATTGCTCATGGAGGTCTCCCAAAAGAGACTTCACGTTAGAAATTTATGGCATAAACGCCACAACATCAATAAGTGACAACAACTTGAATACAATGATCTTTTTACTTGTATAACACAATGCCAGAATGGCTGCACAACCCTTTCACACCTGCACAAGTGACTTGGGAAGTAAGATATGCTCAGCCATGTATATATCAAGGAAGATTAAGAGGCTTTAGCTGTGTCAATGATCCCTGACTCCCTGCTGGAACACTGGCATCATTCATGTTCTTGGGGTAATGCTTTCACCTCCCCATCACAGACTTCAAAGGAGGCTCCCAGACTTGAGGAGCCACAGAGAAGCTGCAGCCCTTYGTGAGTGTGCAAACACAAGTCCCTTTTCTCGGAGCAAGCCTAACCTTACCTAAATGGTCTGACTTTAATGAGCAGCTGAGTAATGCGCTAAGTTAAAGAAGAATTGTGATGGACTGTTACTACAAGAGAACTTTAGAAGTGGTGCTTGCTCTCACCTTCTATTTTGAGACTTTTAGGACAAGGCACATACCAAATCTGGGCACTATTATTCTTCTTATGTCCTGTCTCAGAACAACCTACAAAATGTAAGTGCTCCTTCCTGAAGTCTACATGCATCCAGTGTTGGGATTTACCAGATTACAACATGTGGGTGCAAGAATGCAATTCTGGTTCGACAAAAATGAAAATTAAATGCAACAGTTGGTCAACACAAGAACTATTTTCAGAAGCAAGCAGTTAAACACCACTTAAATATTCTGAGGAGAAAAATCAACTGTATGTCTACAGTCTGGGGTGGAAAACCATGGTATCAGAAAGGCAGTAGACATAGGCTTTCAGTGAATAACCTCAGCACAGCCTCATGCAAGAACGACAAACATTTGATATGTACTCTCTCTCTTCCTTTCAGAAAACACACCAGTAAATTCAGACCATCTGATGTAGTTACAAAAGCAAAAAGCAGCRGGATTCCTGCAGAACAGAGCTGCTGAGCAAACCAGGAACCCAGTAAGTAAACTTGAAAACAGTGCAGATAAATATAACATAAGCTCCAAATTTTCATTTGCTTTGTGCTTGATTTGCTTTTATAGCTATTGAATCAGTTTTGTGGTCAAGCATTAAAAAGTTAAAATTAGCACATATGAATCATGTGACCTGTGAAGTCCTAGATCCAATGGCACAACTGCAGGTACCATAACCAGCTATCTAATTAAAGGAAGGGGCTGAAGGGGGAGCTAGATATTTAAGAAGGCTCATCTGTTGCGTATGAAGGGCCTTTTGACATCAGAAGAAGTTAAAAGTGGATTCACAGCTTTATGTTAATATGTACTTTTCTTTTACTATAAACAGGAGGCTGAACCGAAGAAAAAACTAGTTTTGTGATAAACTATATTTCAGTTCATGGTACTAAAGTATAAAAAGGAACAGTCACGAGTTTTCCATTTCTTTTCCTTCAGTTCTTGGAATGTGATTTCTGTGAACAATTGTTTAATTAGGAGACCATTTCTTTCAGTGAAGTGTGTAAGTGAAGCCCTAACCACTTATTGTTATGAACAGTAAGTGGTTTTTTCTTTGTTAGAGCAGTATATCTGGAGCTGATTCATGACTGAATTCTAATATGGCAAACTGTATTCTGCTGATCTAAATTTCATTGGCACAGGTTTGGTTGTTTTTTTTTTTCATGCAGAAATCCTATTCTCTCTTGCCCAGTTTTATTTGACTCTGACAGTTCACAGCTGAGCAGTTCAGAGGAATACATAGCTTCCTTAATTCACCTCACTTGACAAAAGCAGGACCTGATCCTGCAAGTCAGCTTTAAAATTGCATTTGGAAGCTGTCATGGAAATCATGTGAGAGACAAACTGGTTCTCACCATTTCTGAAAATTAGGTCACTTATTTAGGACATCAAAAAGAACTTCAGAGTTATGACTTGAGGCACACATTATATTTCTTTGCCAGTGTAGTCCCCTTACCTGATGTTAAGAAATAGATTCATAATAATGTAATTATAATAAACCAATCTGTCTTAAAAAGTTCCTTTAGAGACATATTTCATGATCAAACTCTTTATGTTGAATTGTATGAATGATGGGCCTTTTTTTCACAAAGCTTCCATAATGCCAAAGATCTTTGGATTGAGCACAAGAAAATTTAGGTAATACAGGGATAACACCATGAAACAACAAGAGCCCAAACCAGGGCAGAAACCCTAATGACATGCAGCAAGGCAACTGGGACAGGTGTTTGGGGAATATCGTGTATTGTCCTAAGGCACAGAGGCAGAGGGGGGCAAGTGACATGAGAAGCAGGAGAAACAAAGTAATTTGCTGATATTTTTTTCCCCTGTGTGCTTTGTATCACATAATTGCAGCATGCATTGCACACGATTTTACTCTGCCATTTTCAGCCTAAACTTAGCCTGTTTGTATAATTTCCCTGTCCCACTGAAAACCCTGAAGCATATCCATGGATTAGTAGAGGATCGAGTTAGAGGAGACGGCCAGTTCTTTCTGGTTCAGTGCCACATACAGCCCTTGACACTTGAGCCATAGGAGAATCCCTGACAGGGGCAGTAGTTCCAGGACTGATGTCATCTGCAGGCCAGCCACTAGAAGTCAGCAGTCACATACACTCTTACAAACAGAAAAAAAAAAAAGGGTATGCAGGATAAGCATCTTGCTAACTGCCATCTAAATACAGAATCCTGGATTCTGCCAKAGCACCTCGGAGTGCCAAGAGCTGCCCAAACATACACTCCTCTAAGCACGTGTAAGGTGTGTATTCCCCAGAGTTTGTACATAGCAACTTCACTATGGCATATAAAGATGTGGACATTGCTTTCGTACAGACAACTGAGCTSCCATTTAAGCATCTCTCCTGGGTTCTCTGTGTCTGGAAGGCAAGTGCAGTTTGTGGGTAAGAAGGACTGAATTGTGCATGGGCCTGTGTGATTAAATAGCATCGAGCAAATGCAGAAACTACCAYAAAAGCTGTTGGTGTTGGATACGTCCAAACAAAAGCCATAGTATTAGCATCCTGTCCTTAGGCAACACATCATTATTTTTAGTGTCATGTGCTGTATTACATTATTTGATAAAAGTAAAAGAATTTGCCAGATGGCTCGATTTCTGTGCTTGTTAAATTATCTTGTTTAGTTTCTGATGAAAATGTAAGACAAGATTTGCAAAATTATTTTTGTGGATTTTCTTTTCAGCATCTTGTCCCTTCATATTGCCATGTCTAATCTATTTACCTATGGATCAATTATTGATTTATGTCCACTGGGATGCTAGATACATATCCTGTAAGTGACATCAGCTTATTTTTGTTACATTATATATGGAGAACAGATACTCTGAATTGCATCTGTGAATAAAAGCATTGCAAATTGTTATTAATTATACCCTAAGGAAGATGTATTCCACTGTTGAACTTTCTGAAAAAGGAAAAATATATAATAATTGTTCTCTACTGAACAATTTTTTCCTTCATTATGGGACAGCTGAAGAACACAGTATTGCTTTTACCATGCAGTTCTGAAAGTGCCAGTTGGGTGAAAACGTATTTTTGGGTGCTTAAAATAAATACGTGAAAAAGTTACAATAGCTTGCATGGAAGCTCCACGTATGTCCGCTTAACAAAAATAGCCTTTGAACTGCAAAGAAATTTAGTGATGATTACTGTTCCCTGAAAAAGTAATACAAAATGTTGTTCATCTATTTCTTTTCCTGACCGTGTGTTTATCTATCATTTTGCAGTTTTCAGCAGAGCAGATGTGCTATGACAGAAACAGCAGCTACAGTATTTGCTCCACATATAGAAACAACAAGCAAATGTGACTCATATCCTGGATTACATTAAACAAAATGGAAGAGTGACAAAAAAAATCTGTTAGTCTAACAACAGATTTTAATTGCAAACTAAATTGAAATTCATTTGTGTAAAAAAGTGTTTTCAAATGTTAACTCACAGATTTATATTGTAGTATTTGCCAAAAATGTTAATGTTGTGAGGTGAAATCCTGTTTCTAATGAGGTCACTAGAGCTTTGTCACTGCATCTGGGAGCAAGAGTCCATCTTGGTCCTTTATTTGGTTCCCCCAGACAATTTTATGTACACCACAAAAGCACTAAGTTTTCACTTCTCTTTAAAAAAAAAATCTTTAAGGCTGCAAATGATTAAATGCAATTAAGGATTTGTCCATAAAAATGTAATCAATAATCATCATTCAATGATTGGCTGCAGAGACCCGGGCTTGAAATATGAGCTATTTGTCAGAGGGCAAACTCAAATGTCTTTAACACAAGCAGGTCCTCTGCTCTTGACCTATTAAAACTTTGTTTGCTATTTTATTTGCTGGTGAACAAGTCATGCAGAAAGGTGTTGAGGAAATGAGCCAGCGTGTTCCCCAGGTGATATAAATGCTTTATCAAACTGATCSCTGCCTTGTTATGTAAACTATACCAGGTACCGTTCGTTTTAAACAGTGAGATAAACAGATCTAATATGCTTCAGGGCGTCATGCTTTATGCATGAACTGCTTTTTATTTTTATATTAAAGACACAACCCTTTGCAATGAAGGAAAGCTCCAATATAATGTCTTAACTACAACCACTGCAGCACCTGCAAGTTCAAAGTACTGAGACTGATATTCCCTGATCAGATAGTCCCATGTTAACCTATTTAATTAATTCTTAATAAACAATTAATTTTTTAGTGAAATGCCTCTTGCAATGAGAAAGTCTCTCTCAAAAGATAAATGAAGTAATCCTCTGAGAAGGAATTTATAAATAACTTGGTCTATCTGTCTATTTACAATACTTAGCTACCTACCCTTTGCTTTCACCTGTCTGATCTATCATTGGTTTTCTTATTTATTTTACAATTTTCAGTGTGAAGTGATGTCAGATAGAACATTTTTAACCTTTTCAGGAGTACTGTCCAGTTTCTTTTCATAGCAATGGGATTAAATTCTACTCTCAGTTTTCATGGGAGAAAATGCAGAATATTACCAAAGATTTCAGTTACTTAAGATTTATGTCCATAAACAAGAACAGGATTTAGTAATCTGTCTTAAAACTGAGATATGCAAGATGAAAGTGAACACAGCTATTCTCTCATTTAAAAAAATGTAACTACAGAATGCTACAAGGATCCGCTTTGAGAATTGTGTACACTTTTACAATAAAAATTATTTAAAAATTCCTTCGTTTTGGTATAATATTCAATGTCATACTCTGAAATTTTAAGGATAACTATAGAATCCTATTTTCTTAGAACTGTATAAGAAGAAAGAGGAAAAAAGTCTTATGTGTGTCGTCATATACACAGAAATATTTATTTATCCTATCTAAAACAAGACTTGAAGTGCACTTCCAAATCTGAGAACAGTCTTCACTATGGAGTCACTAGAGATACTCTTGTTATTTATCTGCTTCTACAAACAGATTTGTATGAATGTGTATATGTACATACTAGTGCAGATATACCTATGTGTATTCAAATGGCTTTCACATATCCTCCTTATAAGTTTCGACTGACTAATTAATTAAAAATAGTTGGTCAAAATGGTTTATAGAGCACTATTTGTATTATAGTCAACATGACCAGTGTAATAACTCTCAGGCTGATAAGACTGGTAGGTTTACTCTGCCTTAGTTCACAACTTCAAGGCTGAAAAAATTCTCTACCTGATAAAAGCCTTTGTTTTAGCAAGCACATATGCAGAAAGCACAAATAGTGTGATTTTAATGCTGAAGGTGTCTGATYAACAAGTTAGAACTGGATAATATAACAGTCTTCACTAAAAGTCTGGTTTGTTTGTATTCATAATTTAATGTTTACTTTTCTGGAAACATGATGCCTTCCTTCCCTTTATTCCATGTGCAACTCAAAATAGAAAAACGAATGAAATTTAACTATCCATAAGTCTTTGTTGTGGAAGGACAGAATTATAACTTTTTAATTTAGTCAAGTAAAGAATTATTACAGTAGGACTCTAGGGCAGGAATGTGTTAATAAAATCATACTCTCTGCCTTTTCATTTAAAATAATCCCCTTGAGCTGATTAAATGAAATATCACTTGTTTAATAACTGACAGAACATTATTTTTAAGCAGAAATGTTTTGCATATCTTCCTATCCTGATTTTAATTCTAGGCACAAAGTAGTCAAGGCACTGACATCACACAAAGGAGTAGAGTTTAGCACTTGGATATAGTTTGTCCTGTCATAGTGGCATCTATAATTTAGTATGAAGCAGTGAGGTAGACAGAGCATTATCATTAGAAATCATCCTGAACAGGGATATAAAACACAGTCGCAATAACACTTGTCAGAAAGGTGACTGCAGTCAAAACTAATATCCAAGAGTTTCAAGATAAATGCTGACACTGCAGCCATCTTACAAAGACTATTATTGCCCAAACACGAAATGAAAAAAACCCAAAACCCAACTGTGAACCTTCCCCAGAGAGAACAAGTTAGTGTGAAGTTTGTATCAGGGGTGGCATAAACTTAGTAAGATTTATGGTAAGTTAGTCTTTCTGACATTATGACTTTAGGCAATTTCTCCTTCCACTCTCTTCCCATTATCTGAAGTCTATGAGTGCAATACTCAGAACAGGCAAATAACTGTTCTGCTTCCGGGTTCAATCCCTCTCCCTGCTGCCCACTTCCTCAACCTTTTTATTCCTCAAAACCCACTTGATGTTCGCACTCTTTTTATTTATACTCATCTCTGTCTTGGAATACAGGTGTTATTTTAYAGTGTTTTGCCACTGATTTTGTAAATTCAAAGCCACAAAGACACTCCCAAATCATAATTGTAGCCTTGAAACTTGGAGGTAAGTATAGTAACTTCATTGTGTTTGTTTCTTTGGCACTGATAATGCATCTCTCTATACATAAACAAATGCACAAGAATGCTGCCTCTTTAGTACACTAATTCACAGCACAACATCTTTGCAGATGTACTGCAGGACAAGATACAGGTGCAGTGTACAAGGTATTTTTCCTGCTACAGGCAACCTGTCCTGATCAGAGACAGAGTGGACACAGTGGTTTGAGTGCCTCTAGAGCTCAGTGTTCCAGGTTAAATGAATTCCAGTGGTGGTCTTTACTGCTGAGAAATGGGAGGAAAATCTGCTATAATTTCTAGGTTCTGTTCTAGGCCCCAGCCATTTTCAGTGCATCAAATATTCTGAGTCTGATGTTGTTTATTAAGAACCATCATTTTCCAAGGTCTACTGTCTTTTGTGTGAAGAAAGCAGGCAGGAGGTTCTTCAGAGAAGTCCTAAGTGTAATGTGCGAAGTGATCAGCTAGCAGAGCTCTATTATGCAGTATCATGTGGTATTATAGAAACTCAACCCTAAACAGAACAAGACTTATTTTGTGTTGGGCTAATGTACATTTAATGAAAAATAAAGGAGAGTATGAGTCCTTGTTACTATTTAAGAGGACTTCTTGTTCAACAATTTTTGTCTGATTATAGATAGCAACAAATGTCTCTGGGAAAAGTGCCAGACCTGTTGTGCACCATAGATAATGTGCATGYAGAAGACCTTTCTTCCTAAACCACCAATTGGTATCTAAATTGACTTGAAGCACAATACTCTTCTTTATAAAAATATTTTAACTGAAATTAAAAGGGAATGCTGTCACCATATATAAATGCCCACATATTTTAAAAGTCTGTTCTGCTCTTGACTGCAGGGTTAGCTAGTGGCAATAAGTTCTACATGTCCACAGCACTTGACAAACATGCTTTGTTTTACCTGTTTTCCTGATTTTCCACATGAATTTTACTAAATGGATTTGTCCCTTTGTAAAAAGATACCTAGGGTATTATAAGGAAAATTATTTTTCTTTTCCATCTTTCCTCAGAAAGAAATATTCCTATACCTCCAATCATTTCTGCAATTCATGTCTAAAGCCATTTCATACTTGTTGTATTACATCATGTGTGTGTTAATTGAAATAGCACTTGAAAACCCACGTATTTTTAAAAAGTAATTTTAGTAGGGTTTTCCACAACATTTTTGTAGATCAGGAAAATGTCTTTCTYCTAGGTAATCCTTGTGACCCTGCAGCTTTCTGCCTCCATTTTACTGGAACATTGTATAATTTTTAGCAGCCTGGGCATTTCACTTTTCCTTCCTGTTTTTTCTTTGGTTATATACCATCTAGACCTCATGAATGTATCAGTTTGTTTGGACATCTCCTGTTTTGAAATCTGAAGTTTTTATTGCAGTTGTTTTGTCTCACCGAACAAATGTAAAACCTCAGTGCCACTTGCAGTTTAGACTAATAGAAAGAACATAAACTAAACTGTCTTTATTACATGCATATTCAGTAAACTGAGCAGTTAATTTCTATCTACCAATATATAGCCTTTCTTTTTTTTTTTTTTTTTCACATGTAACCCAATTTAGTTTTCAGTCTTGCTTTTAGTTCTCTGAATTACCACCTTGCAGTAAACTGGCTAGACTTGACACRTTCCTGTTGTCTTTACTGTGAAGGATTTGCAATTTTTCAGCAAGATTGGAGTTTTGCAATAACCTCAGGAACTTCACCATTTAGAGTCATTACTACTCGTAGTAAG
The DNA here is from genome assembly GCA_018881555.1 of Amblyornis subalaris. Lineage (NCBI taxonomy): Eukaryota > Metazoa > Chordata > Aves > Passeriformes > Ptilonorhynchidae > Amblyornis > Amblyornis subalaris. Next base: position 9,273,941 of record JACAXG010000019.1, read on the forward strand.
CTCACACATGATGCCATTCAGTTGTCATTACTTAAATAGTTTCATGGTGAATTTACGGATTACTGTTTCCCAATACTGCCTAATGAATCTATGGAATACAGTTTCCCTGTATGGGCTATATTCAACTCTTTCCTTTATTCAAAATATCCCAGAGTACTTGGAGCAGTGGTGATTTGTGAAGTGAACAATTCTACCTACACCCTGATATTGAACAAAATTATATTAGACTCAACTGTAATTATTTTTGAAGCAGCCCCTTTTATAATATGAAAGATCAAGGTAGAAAACAGACCCATCACTTCTGTGTGCCAAGAAACACAGGTGTTTCAAGTATCAAGAAATCATCATTGAAATCTTGTCAAGGTGTGAAATTTTTGAGTAGTCAAATGCATCCACCGTTATCCTTCAGCTAGATTCCGTGACTCTTTTATCTCCCTCAATACTGCCCACTCATTGTCCTTTTTCTGGCCGACATGTCTGAATATGCACCACATGCATCCCTGCATGCTTAAGGGTTGGTACTTCTACACATATATATTTGTACAGAAGAAATAATTTTGAAGACTTCATTCTGATATCAAACTATCCCATAAAGTTGTCATGGTCAGTAAGATCTTACACTACCCATGGTCTCCAACTGGTGGTATTTTCTTTCAATAATACCTGCATCCATAAAATTTAAAATAAACATGTATGTTTGAAATTATGTGGCTCAGAGCACAAACAATAAAGTGTGCAAAATCTTTTTTTGGATGTGTGATCACTGTTAGTCAGTAATCACAAAGACTTTACAAACATAAGGTGTCAAAACCTGACTGCTTCACTTGCAGCACAYGTACTGTACAGTGTAAGACCATTTATAAGCAGATATTGGTAGGAGACAATTACAGAAGTTTTAAAAAATGTATTTTCCTTATGTGTAGGTACAAACCTGCCTGGACTGTAGAGGCAAGCATAACTTCTGAATTTGTTTCTGAGAAAAGAAATCTCACATTTCAAAAGTAGGATATGTTATATATATTAAATGGGAGCTTATATAAAGCAAACATACACTGAATTTCTTTGCTAGCAAAAAAGAGTCTAGATTTACAGTAAATTTACTTTCCTTCATGGCTTGAAAACTGCATTACATAAAAAAATTAGGTTAGATGGAGAGGAATAAATTTAATCAAAACACTGTTAGATAAAATAACTTGGATTTAGGAGTCTGTAGCAGCTACTGCCAAAAGAAAGCTGTTGTGATTTACCAAAGCTAACAACATTCATTGTTTAAAAGTCCAAAGGTAAAAAACTAACAAAACTTTACTAAATTATCTATAGCATTTAATGTGCCAAACTACTTTGTTGCAATGAATTTATCTAGTGGATTGCTTATAGTTGCATTTCACATAGGAAATGCTAGCACAGATGTATTTCGAACCATGTTCTTACTGTCTAAAAAAACCCTGAAAAGAAGAAAAAAATTACCATGGATATGTAAGAGGTCATGAAGTTAAAGACAGTGTTCACCCCCACCKCAATTGTACAACATTATGCATAATACTGGAACAACTTCACCGCAGAAGTGAGAAATTTGCATTGTTTGTAATGGGAACATGATTTGGCTGCTCAACTTCTATAGGATTTGGATTTTTGACTAAGAACTGCTATTGCAAAATACCTGGGAAGATCACAGAATGGAAGAGATTTCATTTGGGCATTAGCATTTATAACTGTAAAAATATGAATATATGGAATCAAAGATGCTACAGTTTCTCCCAATGTATCCTAAAATTATCACTGTTTAAAAGAATTCACATTCCAGACTAAATTGATGTGTTTCTTGTGGCGCATAGAAGAATAAATAGCAAAGTATCCTAGGTGATTTTACAAGTATTAAGAGAGAGCTGTGCTAATCAATTCCTTTTATTTGTTCTTTCTTTTGCCTTTATCTTGAACATAGAAATAGAAAACAAATCATAGTAACTATATTTCTCAGAAGTCAGTATCATTTACTTTCAATAGACTCAGTAACACTGTTTAAACCTTGAAAGCTAATAAACATGGATTTGTAGAATTAAAAATATCGAACAATTGGAGAAATAGCTACTCACAAAATTAAAGTTTTATAGCCCAAAGTTGAACACTGCACAGTTTAAATATTTCATATCTGATATTTTCAGACTCTACTATAGTGTGAAGTCTGATTTTGATTTTTCAATCCAATCCAACTTTTTGAGTTTGGTCTCAAAATCTAGATACTACTAGCTTAGATTCATCTTTGTATTAAAAGGCTCTCCAATATCTACCTACAGGCTTTGGTATGATTAACACAAGCTTTCTGTATGACATGCATTAAAGGAAACTTGTACTTGAAAATACTCTGCTATTACAGCATAAAGTCTGCAGAGGTGACTGCCTAATATTTGAGTCATTTTCTCTTCCACAGCTCTGGGGTGCCAGAAGTTGTTTCTGATTACATTTGGTATTTATACTCAAGATAGGAGTCATCTTTACGTCTGCAAGCCAAGATATCAGGTGGGGTGTTTTGTGGGTTTTGTGGTTTTAGTGTTTTGTTGTTTTTTTTGTCCAATTAAGGCCAATGTAGTGTGCTGGAGCTATCAAAAGTAGCAATTATGAGGACATCTATGTCCAGGAGCAGTTTCTATTAAAATGCATCAACTGATTAAGCTGCAGCTGTAATTGGAGAGAAGTAAGTTCACAACTGAAACTTGTCATTTGAGTTAACACATTGTTTTGCTTTTATGGGTGGATTTAAGTGCCCTAACTTCATAATTAGACCTGGTGATTTCAGAAGGTCTTTGGCCAAATCCACAACTGACTGCACGCCTTTAAAACCCAGGTGGCTATGCTGATTTATACCAACTAATTATCAAGGCTATTGTGTACTGTTTTCATTGATATCAAAAGGACTACTTTTTGAATAAGATGCTGAGTAAATGCAGGTTAATAAAACCATATAAGACAAAAATAAGTATGAGTTAAAGTGAAGCAAGGATATTACTGTGTGTCTATAAACATTGCATCTAGAATCACAGATTATTAAAACATAAGCATATTAGAATACAAGGATATCAGACCCATCAGTGAAGATAAAATGAACCCAAGCAACTTGCACAGCAAATACTTTCATAAATAGTTGAGAAATGGTGACTCAAAATCCATGGCTATTAACTGTAAGACTGCAATACTGTAGGGAACTCTCCTGCTCTGGCAGGGGGATGGATAAGTTGACCTACTGGCTCTTTTCCATTTCTAATTTCTCTGATTCTCTTAAGTCTTGGTATTTTCAGAAGAATTCAACTGCTTTCCAGGGCCGCTGAGACATGAGGATGTAGGCAATTCCTTCCTGTAAATAACACTACTTTTCAAAGAGTAAAAATACAGGCTGGGAGGGGACATTAAACCTGGTTTAATAAATTCTAAGCTCAGGCACAGCAGAAACTCTCTTTTTCTCTACACTTTTCCTACTGGAGTTTAATTAAGATTGACAAAGCACTAACTTTAAATCAGCAAGGAGATCCTTAGATCCATTTTGTTGTCAAATATGCTTTCCCTGCAAATGGCAGGAGTAACACATATCATTTCACTGATAATGTTTTAATATCCTGCATTGAATAAAACTTTTTTTTAATCAAGTTGCAATGGTAGCACTAAACTACACAAGGGGCTTGGGGGTTGCAGATGGCTGCATTACTCTAAATGTTCAAGCTTGACTGACCCATTTCATCAGCACTGTCAGAGCCTTGCACTGATACATGTTGACAACATTTAATCTTAAAAAATTGAAAGAAATGAATTAATATGCAAATTTCATCAGCTTTGTAATAAAAATGTCCTTGRAAAAAAACAGAGAACATGACCCCCAAGGAATAGTGTGAATTATCCCAGCTCAATTCTTTAAGTTAGTCAGAGGTATGTGGGTCCGCAAGGAAATCAGTGCAGATTTGACTTGGAAATAATTATGATGAAGAACAAAACACAAGCAGGTTGAATAAATGTAACAACTTGGGAAAAAGTCTTAGTCCTGTTTGTTATTCACTTTGAATTAACAGGATTAGGTTTGGTTTTTTGAAAATAAAGGAACACCACCACATAATTTTAACACCTAAGTAATGTGAAAACAATTTTTTCTTGCTATCAATTTTAGTAGGTATTAGAAACAGCTCTTGGAAAAACAGATTTTTTTTCAGTACAGTATAGCTTTTGATACCGAGTAACTTAAGGTGTGATGTTCTGTCTGCTGTGTGCAAGTCAGGTAAATACTGCTGTTGTTTCAAAAAGAGAAGAGATGTCTGTGTGTGAATCAGGAAGATCAATGGACATGTTCCTGAGCATTGATACCAACAAGATAGGAAACAACCATCTCTAGAAAGGAGTAAAAATTCAGGTATTTCTTTTCATGAGATAAATGCTTGCATAAATAAATAAATAAATAAATAATGTCTATCTTGCAATCTAGCATACATAATTTAGAATCACAAAACAGTTGACTGGAACAAGGAACCTTTTCATTTTGATTGCCACTATTTGAAGCAGACTTCAAATTTTGAAAGATTTGGCAAGCACGAATGAATAGGAAACAGCTTTTTCCTACTGCTAGTGAGTTGAATTCAGGTTTGTAGGAATCAAATTCTGAATCATCAATGTTTACATCAGGGAAGTCAAGCAATGTTCTGAGAACTCAGCAGGTTTCTAGATAATATTTAAATGGCCACTCTGTAGTAATGTACCTGCTAGAACCTTATTTCATACTTGTAGTGTCAGTCATACTATTTCCATAGCAGTCAAAAATCTACAGCCAGTGCCCTGCTCAGCTCCTCTGTCGGGCAATCACATCGTAGTTATTCCACTTTTTGTTTAGGGTAGAGAAGTTTTTGAACAAAAGGTTTGCAGGAATTAACTCAGTGCTGTACTTACACTCCTTGTAAAAGAGGTAGTCCAGGTTAACATGTTTTAACAGCATGTTTTCAAAATCAAAACTCCACTACAAATAGCAACTTCCAGCCTGGAAAACTCAACACAATCTTTCAGAGCCTCTAAAATAAGTTGTTTGGTTTTATATTTCCGTGGAAGACAGACATACTGAAATACAGGCTATGATCAACCAAATGAATTTATTATGTCAGCTTTTGTGGTTTTCTACAAAACTGTTTTAAGTTTCTCCTTTCTCTTCTAATCTACAATCAGTAAAATCCTACTTTTATTGTGCCCTTTGAACCTGTATGCATAAAATGAATAACCTTGCAGTTTAATTATGCAGTATCTATCAATTTTGAAACGATATGGAGTTGCAGATAGAAAAAGAATAAAACCTCTTTAAGAATCCAAAATTAATATATGTCAAACTCAGGCTAAATCTTAATCTTCTTCCAACATTTCTCTAAAATAGATGTTCTTTTATCACCTGGCATATCAAGACCCACTGGAAAAAAAAAAAGCATTTGGTTAACATGCTGTGGAACAGCACTCTCTTTTCCACCTCACTTCAGGCTATTCTTGAAAGATCTGAACAGTTGTATAATAATGAAAAATGTGCAATACTTGTGGGGCATTGCTTGTGCACACATACCTCCGCCCACGCATTCATCATTCCGCAGGTATTGTCAGTGAAAGTTTAATTGCATAAACACTCTGTAACTGTCCTGTCATATTTCTTGTCAGTCTGGATTCCCTCTCAGGGCTCACTATCTCACAAAACTATAATTGAATTGCTACCAAATCACAAGAGGGCCCCAAAAAAATAAAATCTTTATGAATAGAATTTGTTTCCTATCAGCAGATTTGACAAATTGTGGCAGAGGAAGGGCCTTAGCGATAATTTCTGAGTTTATTCTAAATCCAGTTATTTGCTGTTTGCTCTTATCTGTTCTTTAGAATTTTAAAGCCCCAGTGAGAAAGAATCCCAAAGAGCTCAACAGTAATATTTTTCCAGGTCCTGAAGAGACCAGTATTAAAAATAAATAAAACAAAATGCTATCCTAGCCCTGGCTATGGCTAAGTATCGCTTAAACAAAAGAGAATCTTAATTAATTCTGAGAAACAGTGAATATCAGCCAGCAATATCTTTCATATCCCCTCACAGTCATTTTATTTACTTATTCAGGTCAAATGACAGTTTCTGCACAATATCTTGCTTTGAATGTGTAGCCTATGTCCACGGTACTAATTTTTTCCTGTGTAATACTTCCATGTACGTTTGATTCCTGAGTAGATAATGAAGGTAATGACCAAATAAACTTAACACAAAGGTGTGATATATACTTTGTAAGTGTACTGTGAAACTGGAATGCAAATTAAAATATAACTTATGTTAATATTTTCAGAAAAATGCATCCCATTAGGCTAGAAGTTGCTCATTTTAAGCTGAAGTTGGTATTTTTCTGATATGCATTCTGATTTTATTCTAAGCAAGTCCTAGTGAATGGCAGAAAATTATAACTCTAGCAGAAACCTGAAAACATTGTTCATTCCACTTTAAAATTTTATTAGCAGCAGGTGCATTAGAAATATACCCTAATGAATAACTTTTAAATGGGACAGAACTTCAACTGGATTGACAACTGTCTGATTGTTTATGTTTTTTAAATGTGCTTATCAAAATCACATAGGATTGATGGGTGTTTTTAGGTGAAGTTATGTTTTAGCAAGAGACTTAATTTAGGACTAAGGTTAAGGCTGAGGATAAATGAGTGCATTAGATGATTAAAGAACATTTGTCTTGTTGGGCACTTTAGTAATTTGTTTATGACGCTTTCAAAACAAGCTGTAAAAGAAGAACAAAAAGCTCAGGTTTTAGCCAGCCTCTCTCAAACACAAGCCCTGAACTGAAATCAATTGTTTTTATGCAGAATTAAAGAATGTATCAACTTATTAAAACTATGATTCCAGGATACATGGTTTAAGCACATTTGATGAAAATATTTAAGATACTATTTCCTAACTTTTTTCTTTCTTTTTTTTTCTTTTGCTTGTTGAAATCTCTGACAATGTTTATTCTTGGCTGAAGATGGATGGATATGCAGGGTGGAAGAATGAGATTTCTCAATTCTTTGCAAAGAATCTTATTAAAGATTATTTTACCTTGCTTTTATAAATTTTTGTTTTGTCTTTTTTAATAGTACTAGAATTATTTCAATGGTCTTTCTAGGAGATAAAGTGCTATTATAAGAAAATAGATGCCTCAGGAGAGATACAATAGAAAACCTGAAACTAAAGCCTTTGATCTTTTGTGCATAGGTCATTGATTATAATTTGATTTAGGTAAGCAGTTAATTAGTGTTATCATTTGGTGGCTTATTTGGACTGGATTGGGGACCAACACTTCCTATGCCAAAAAAGTCCAAGAAAAAGGAAGCTAATTGGCACTACTGCATATATTCACAGGAAAACACCAGGAGTTTCGGCACGGCCTGGACTGTGAACTGTCTTCCCACCTCTATAGAAAGTCATTGGACATAGAGCAGCAATGCAACAGCATGGGAAAGACTACACTGCTGGTGCCCATGCTGTACGTGTTCTGTGGATAAACAAACAATTTCATTCCCCAGGGCGGTCTCCATCTGGCACCTATCATCAGAATGAAATTCACTTAAAAAAAAAAGGAAGCTGTGTTACTTATGATAGCACAACTACATATTTTCATTCAATGTTCTACAAAACTTTTAAGGGTAATGTGCTTTGAAAAGATACAGTTAATGAAATAATTAATCCTAATCACCTATGTTGAACTGGATTAGTATTGTGTTTCAGTCCTGCCACATTATCACCCATTAAGTGTCTGGTCATGGATGTGAGTAGCCAGTGTGAGGCTCTGCAGGAGCATTCCCACAGACAGTTTATGGGTCTGTGCAATAGCCAGAGTATAAAACGTCTTATCTTTCTGACTGGCATAGATGAGGATCACTATCACCATTGCAGGTGGGCACTGTGGAGCCCCTGGGCTACACCCTCACTATGCTGGGCACTGCGCAGGCACAGAATAACAGCTCTCTGATAGCTGACCTGCTGCTGCTGGAGGGGTGACCAATTCAGACCTGAAACACCAGGATTCAGTGGCACAGAGCACTCAGGGAACAAACAAGGGAATGGCTTTTTTAGTTGCCCTGCAGCTAGTTGAGCAATTTACCCTGGTAAAAAACATAAAACGTAATAAAATCAGAGAGACAGAATATCCACTTTACCTAGTGATAAACAAATAGAGATGATAAAGTGAGGATAAGTTAGAGGACTTATTCAGAGTGGTCATATCCTATTCACAACTGAAAAGCAAGGAGTATCTGAGACAAACTGCCTGCGAAAAGCTTCAAGAACTGGAAGCAACAAACCTTTCATACAGAAGCAATATTTTCAGGCTTTTTCCAGTGTGACCATGAGTTAAATTGTTCACTGGAGGCGGACATTCCTTTTGGCCAGTTCTGCCTTTTGTGATCTCTGCCCCCCACAGAGCTGAATCAATACCAAGTAATATCYTCCTTTGTATCTCTGCTGTTTTGTGTATATAAAGAAGATAGAATTGTGTAATTTTGACAAGAACAAGGTCTTAGTCTGTAGTATGATGAATTAAACATAACTGATTTACAACAAGCCAAGAGCTTTAAGCAGTCAAGTCTGATCTGCTCGAAATCTCAGATTATTAAGCATTGGTACTGTTCTACTCTACTCTAAAAAGAAACAGCCTATCCAGCTCCAATTAGAAGTATAATATTTTAAAACAAGTTAATATCAACATAGATTAGGTAAGTGAGGCTGTAGTGCCATTATACGTTATAGAGGAACACAAAAATTTCTTAAAATTATTTGTTTTAAATATAACAATTTCTGGGTTTATGACYCTAAATTTAAAAAGAGAAATAAAATGTGTAGATTACAAAATAAATAGTAAAATAAGAACAAAAAAATAAATAATTTTGTGATCTAAATTTTACTTAGAGTGGCCATCAACAAATCTGTTAAATGAAAAAAAATATTCCCTACAGTTAGACAATAGTTATAAGGAACATGGTGAATGGTAATTACTTTGGAAAGATACACAAGGTTACAGAGCAATATTTAGAAGGAAGAAAGAGGAGGTTGGAAAGATGAGTGGTGGGGGCAAGAATAAATGAGATATGAATTTTTAACAACAGGATGGAGAAAAAACCAATGTAATTTAAGGCTACGTAGGTGAATATAGTGACAGAGTAAAATTATTCTTTTGTTTGGGAAAATGCAGCATTCACATGAAACTAAGAGACAAAACTGAATGAGCTGAGAGAAGAACACAAAATAAGAACTATGAAAGATTTCAGAACAAAGCACTTGTGAGGGGAKGATGAAATGATCATTGTGGTTGTATGCAAAAACGAATGGAGTATACTCTAAATGAACATATAGACTGAATATCACAAGTAACTGTGGGAAGATGAAAACACAATTACTCTGATTTTTCCAAACTCAGCTGTACAACTGAGAACAATCCCACATAAGACTGGGGATATTCAGGAAGATAATTTAGTCTTATTTCTCACAACCCTTCAGCTGACATAGGAACACACTCCACTGGAACTGCCAAAGACACATGATCGATGAAACAAAAATCTTGACCTCAGAGCCCAAATCAAATAGATCTGAAAAAAGCAGTTGGGGAAATCAATACAGGCAAGTAGACATTCTCCAGCCTGCTTTGCCTATGTATTTCTCTTTATTAAGGGAGGCAGGGAGTACAGTAGAGGGTCCATGCAATCTCCAATCCTCCTGCCATATTTTTAGTTTCTTCTTCCTGTTCCCAAAGAGCTTACAAAACACACTAACTACTGGTCTGTCCAGAGTGCAACAGAGATTCTGTTAGTAGGTCTTCCTGTAGTTATGGAAGAGTTATAACAATTTGTGCTTCTAAATCAATTCTGTTAAAATATGTGTTTATCAGASTACATGGGGATCAAACAAAAGCATAGGTAGTTTATTCTCCTGTTCATACTGACTTGGAATTTCATCGTATACTAAATATAGTTGCCTAATTTTGTAATACAATAAATACACTTGCAATAGGTGATATCACAACTTATCCTGTATGTCTAATACAGGACATAAATGTATATATATGTACATAAATATGTACATATATAGACATATGAGCATACACTGTATTTAGGCACTATCAGGTGTTTATATTTCTGTCTCGTGGACCTACTCTTTGGCCTAGTTGTGGTAGAAACATATTTCATCTTCAATCCAGCAGATAACTGTTCCAAGTTATTTGCAGGATTTATCTCTATTTACTTTGTATAAACATGGAAATGAACTATATGATTACTTGACACAATAAATACAAATTCTGCATTTGACTTCCATTTATTAGTTGTGACTAAAGACAACAGAGGTTACCCTTGTATAGAATGACATAATATTGCAAAATTTGGTAGAAAGAAGAAAACATGCACTTATTCTAAGAACCCATTTCTATTTTAGAACAAAACATTACAAATTAATCTTGATGGATTAATTGTGGCAGAGGAACCTAGAAGAATATAAACTTAGAGCCAAATTTAGGTCTGTGGTAAACACAGGAAGCCGAGCCATGATTATTATAATTAGGAAAAATCTATCCTCTTGCAATCATAGTTACACAAATCCCAGGTTAACAGGCAGATGAAATGACAATGTTCTTAGGAAGAGTCAAATCCAGACATCTCAACCTTACCAGTATAGGATTACAAAATAAATAAAATTTCCCTACTGAAGATTGTATTTTCCCAGCTGAAGATTTGTATTGATATTGTTGGCATCATTATTGTACTTTTTAAAGCTGACTTGTGGCTGAAATGAAAGCAAGTTTTAACATTAGCATTCATACAGGTCACCCTGATATTATCCTACCACATAATGATTCCAGAAATCTCTCAAAGATTAATGATGATCACATAATTCCAGAAAGTCAGCACTATATATGTAGAAATATATTGGTAATAAAACCCAGTCACTGTTGTGCCTTTCCCCAGCTGGGGATCTCTCACTTTTCTTTGATTTCTAAAGGCTTCAGATCAATAACTGGAGTGACATTATTAACAGCTCCCTCAACACCTTGGCCAGCACTAATATTAAATCCATTATACCTTCTGTTTGACATTTGCAGTACAGCAGAAAGTGCTGTAGATACAGTCAAGCTGCCCTGGGAATGGGGTTGGATGCAGGGTTAGTGAGATGGCTTCCCTCGCCTGACTCTAAATTCATCTCATTGATAGAAAACTTCAGCTATTCAGAAAACTACACTAGGCAGTAAATAATTCACCTGTCAAAGTGGGTAAAAAAAAAAATCGCTTTCATGCTGTTTTTGAAATATATTACCAAAGGGTCTTCAAAAAATATTTGACATTCCTTATTGTCTTCACGTTTACAGAATCTAATAGGTATCACAACAGACATCACAGTGTTTCCAAATGAATGCTTTACTAGTGAATGATGTTGGAAACAAGACAGTTGTTTGGTTTGCAGTTTTAACTTTCACAGTAAGTTTTTTAAGACATTTATTGTACATTGTAGGCACCATGCAATAATATAGCTCAATTAACCTGAACAAAATTGTCAGACAAATTAACTGGCAATTCTCAGGGTGTTTACACTGGCATACCTTATATCTATATTTAATTCCTCAGCATACCCACTCACTGTGGCATTCCCTAGACTCTAGCTGTGGTGTTCTGGCTGAGCTTCCTTAGGACAGAACACCACATGGGAAGCTATGTCTTGGATACCCTTAAGTTCCTGTTTGTGAGTACTTCAGGACAGCTTAGAGTAGATCATGGAACAGTGATCTTTAACACGATTGCCCTCTTGGCTCTACCTCTATCTAACACCAGGAATTGCGAAACTGAGATGTTCAGGAATGGCTGTTCTAGGAGTCTGGAAACCAGTCAGAAAGAAATTGAAAATTCTACTATTAAACTATCATTGCTGGTGCACAAGAATGGATAGAAGATATATGTAGTGGCTGTGGGCTCAGGTTCATTCTGACACTATAATTCCTGTTTGCATTTGCTGTAAATAGTTCCCCTAACTACACTTCCAGTTATCTATCCAACTAAAAGCTGCAGACAAGAGGAAGTGCTAAACAAATGAAAATAAAAATGAAAGAAGCAAAAGATGGTGGCACTAGGTGGGGAGAACAGCAGCTCATCAAAATATTCTTTGATCTCATGGAAGATTCTGACACAGACTTTAGGAAAGAACTTTGCTTAACAGAAGAAAATAAGACAAGAAGATCAACAGGTTATGTAGCATATTCTCAAGTACTGTGACTTCACAAGAAGGGAAGCTCTTGTGACAGCACTTTTGATGAAACCTTGCTGTCATGAGAGGCAGCCATTCCTGTGATGGGATTATGGCTATCACAGAGCAAGGCCACAGCTTCATTTCCCTTTGGCACAGTACGGGGCTTGCCTTCCCTGTTTCTTTTACAGACAGGGGACTCTGACACAAAAAACTCTGAAGATTCCTGCTGAGATGATTTCAAAGGTGTCTGCTTGCTACATCTCTGCCATCTTTCTGCCTAATATTGCCAAGCATAGTTGGTTAGCCACTAGTAAAAACACCACTGATTTTGGCTTATATTAATATCCTGGGACAACAGACAAGTGACAGTTCCCATGCTCTTCCCTCCCTTTTAGCAGCATAAATCTGTGGCAGAGGACATAGTGCCTCTATTCAGGGCAGTAACCTCCTAGGTGCTTTAACAGACTCCAGAATCATAGTCCTAATAAACCATTCTTGTTTGAATGTGCGATGGAAGAAAAAATTAAAACGAAAACGGAGGTGGATGTCTCCAAAGTTCTGGGCCCTATCCTGCTCTTTTGCTTTTTATTACATGTGCCCACAATAAAGTCTTTCCTGTTAAAAGGACTACTACAACATACAGAGGAGGATCTTTTATAGACACGGACAACTCTGAGCAAGAATAGCTGTCTCCAGCTGATTCTTTTGGATAGGTGGATTCATTTGAGGTGAATTTTGCAACAGGGTCTATGCTGCTTTAGCACTGCTGCTAGGAATACCCAAATCAACATATCTGAAACTGGCTGAGGTGCGTCAACATGTGCTGCAATCTCAGGAAGTGCCTGGCATGTAGGCACACATGAAGATTCAGCAGGAGTCAAAACCCTACAACCTTCCAGCAAATGTATTCATTCCAGCCACAGAGTGGACTGTTCATATTCCATGACTTGAATAGGTTACATAAATAGTGAGAAAATATTCAAAAGAAAGATTCCGTCTCTGCATACTTCTGCTGATGGCCACTAAGAATGCAAAAGGAGTGAAACTGGAACTCTCATACCTTAACTGAAGGTGGATGGGGCATTGAAACATCATAAGAAATATAATTTCCCACAGCCTAACTCAGTTTGAGAGCAGGACTACAAGGAAGTTCAGTGTTCAGTGAGGTGTCAATGTAATTTTATGTTTTTAATTTCCACGGTTTTGAAATTGCCCAAAGAAACAATTTAATTGCTATGCATACTATAGTTTGGATACTTCCAACTGGGCTTTTAAAATTCACAGTTTACTGAAACGAACAGGATAGGAAAGGAATGACTCTCCTCTACATTTTACTTGTAGTATTTGACTGGTAACAGCATAAATTTAATTGGCCATTTACTTACTCTTTTTACAGGCTTTTACTATTTTTGTAATTTCAATAGGAAAAAGAGATTTTAAAAGGGAAAAGCTAGAAATCTTAAAGTAGCAGAATATTACTGACACTCCAAAATCACACTTTAGTTCTGCCCGTGTGGGTAATCTATCCTTGTGTCTGATGTCAATCCAAGCATAGGAAATGCCATTACCAAAAGTACGTTCTGCTAAGACCTGAGAAAATACAGTTGCAGTGTACCTTTCAGATACCTTTCAGATGCTAATCTCTTCCACTCAAAGTACAGGTATTCAGCTCTACCAAGACTTGTCCCAAGAAAGTCCTTTAGTCTTTTTAGTATTGCTTACTCCTTCTGATTGTCCAAAAAGTTCATTTTCTACTAAGCAGCAACTCAGAAAAAAGTGTAAATTTTCTTCACATCTGAGCAATTTTGCCTAATAGAGCAATTCTTTAACTTAACATGTCTAACATGGTGTGAAAAATCACGGAGATAATATCTAAAGAGATTTTGGATAACACTTGTGAGGACAAGAACTTTCAAGGGAATGGATTTGCAACCTTTACTATACTTCCAGCCACCTGCTAGAGTAACTAATGTTCTTCTTTTCAACTGAGAGTTTAAGTGAAATGCTATAGACTGTACTTCAGGCACTCCACGGGTTAACTTGCTCTTGTAGTTATWCTTTGACCAAAGTTCTGTCTGATATATTTTGCTAAGTTGTCTAAATCTTGCTGTAGTATTGATTTCTCCCTTGAAAAGCTCTCACCCATTCAGTAAGCTCCAAGGACCCCTTGTCCCAGCTCAATTCACTCTAAAATGCAGCTGGGATATGTTATTCCTGACACCAGTATTACACTTGCTAACTGATGTTAGAGATATAAGATGGTTTTAGAAACAGAAAGGGAAATGTTTCTTTACCACAGAGAAATATACAGTACTCTTTATAACCCTTGGATAACTGTTTCGCCCAAAGAAA